>JAFIRS010002620.1:0-197504 GCA_018342105.1 Gonioctena quinquepunctata | reverse complement strand
ACCAATATTCCCCCCTTTTAATTGTGCCATTTCATCGTTTTCGGGGACAAACGGGAAACCATACTGTGCCATTCTCAATGTTTTCGATACCCATTGACCCCCACTGCACCATTCTCGCCCTTTTTGATGGAAAATCCCTGAGCCATCCCTGCGCCATTCTGTCTTTTTCGATAAAATCCCGCGTCATACTGCGCCATTTTTGTTTTCGATAAAAGATACTGCGTCAAAATGCGCCATTATCGTCGTTTTCGATCCCAAAACCCCGGGTTCATTCTGCGCCATTCTCACCGTTTTCGAAAAACCAAATACTGCGTCATCCCGCGCCATTTTTCGTCGTTTTCGATACCAATCCCGGTCAAAATTGCGCCATTCTCGTCGTTTTCGATACCTACTGCGTCATCCCTGCGCCATTCTCGTCGTTTTCGATCCCCTTACTGCACCATACTGTGCCTTTCCCCAGCCTTTGATACCAATACTGGCCAAAAACCCCCAAATTTGTCCACGGGCCAACCCCACTGTGGGCCAACCCCCAAATTTTCCAGGGGACCAAAGCCACGGTCCCCCCCACATATCCCTCGGGGCCCCGTCACGGGTTGGGACCAAACCCCATTCCGACACAGCCCAAACCCCAAACCCTAAATACGGGCCGGTTTGAACCCCACTAGAGGCCCCACCGCCGAAAATGTTTTTTACTTTTTGTTTAGGGGGAGATTTTTTCCAAAAATGGGGGGTATTTTTTTCCCCATTTTTTTAAAGGGGTTATTTTTTCATCAGCTTGTTTTTTTTTTTCAGGATAGGCGGCCTTTTTTTTTTTCTTTTTAGCGGCCCCAATTTTTTTTTTTTTATATGGTTAACCCCCAAAAAACGCCCCCCTTTTAAGTTTCCCCCCGTCTCGACCAGACAGGCCCCATTCGGGGGCGGGAAATGTATGGGAAAAAAGGGGAGATATATATAAAATTTCCCCATGAAGAAGTACTTCAAGTAGTTTAATTTAAAATTATAAAAAATTTTCACTGAATCTTCTGCAACTGGTGGTAAATTTCCTTTTTTCCTACAACTGCTAAAAAAAGTAGCGTTTTCCCTTTTCCGAGGTGATTTGGGGAACCCCCCCTAACCCTTTTCTACTATGAAGATTAAATTTTTATTCGAATTCAATCATAAAATGTAGGTGAAAACTACTATAAATATTTATAAAATAATTTGAAAATTGGTGTTATTGACCCCAAAGCTAACAACGTATTTCTTATGTAGCATAAATTCCCATTTTTTCCATGGAAGTCTCCAAGGGGATGATATATGCCTGACGATTTTTTTCATTTGTCCCATCAAAATTGAGAAATGATTTGTTTTTTTAATTTGAATATTCATCCCAAAAAGATTATTTCTCAATTTCGAATGAAAATTGAAGAAAAATCGTCAGGCGTGATTGAACCCTTGCAAACTTTTGAGATCCAGGAGGCTTAGATCTCGCGCCTTAGACCGCTCGGCTACCAAACCCATTACCATAGTTTAACGTAAGTAAGAAAGTTTTTATGTACCTTTTTGTACCTGCTTCCCTGTAAAGGGCCCCGCCTCCGAACCAGCAAGTACGCAAACGTTCTCAACTACATATCACACTATTCATACTTGAAAATTTCAGCTTGCTAAAATGACGTAGGTTTGCCGGCTCTGGGATCTTAATACTCTAAAAGATTATGTTTCAAAGATACGTAACCAAAAAGTAAGTCGTTGAATATTAAAATTATTTTTTTTTTTTAGTGTGTTAAAGGTCTTCTTCGGTTTGATAAATATAAATTTTTTATTTTCAACTTGAATTAAAGATGGTCATATTATAGTTTAGGAAAATTGTGTGTGAAACCTTCCTAATTTTTTTGTAACTTCGCTTTTGGGAACTCGGATCGCTCATTCCGCAGAAATTGCTCATTACGAAGAATAGTGCTTTTTTCAACTGGTTGCACAAATAACTATTGTGAATGTGATGAAATTGTTAAATATTGGAAAACACCCATTTACCATGACAGACGACCTACAAGTAAAGGCTTTTTTTTTTCAATTTCCTTCTTTAAATTATTTTTTATGGAGAAAAATTTAAAGTACTGAATCAAGTCTGAAATCTTAGATGATCTGAGTTAGAAATAAGGGTTACCAATGTCATCCGCAACTGTGATCTGACGGTGAACAATTGAATATCTGAACTCATATTTGCAAAAAAACTACTGATAGTTAATGATGAAGAAATTGTGTTCTAATTGTAAAATATCCATCATGATGACATTATTTACACCAGTTTTATTGTTTTATTGACATCATTGTTCTTAAAATAAATCTATTTAAAGATTCGTTCGTGATAATTGCTCTCGGTGCATAGTACTTTGATATTCTCATGATCCATTGTATGTTTTATATTATTTCACTCATTCTAGAAGATATTGATATAACAATACTGTTAGGAAATACTGTTCACTACATCTGATTTTGCAGGATTTTATTTTGTTTTCGTACATGAATTATGAATAGTTTGTACATTGCATTGTTCAATTTTCATATTTTGATTCTTAAATTATTTAGGTTTCATTGTATTCATCCTTGTTCAAAGAAAGTTTCAAATATAAAACAATATCAAGATGAAAATCTTGATTGAAGTCCGGACTCGAAGTGATGGCGCATTTGCTGTTTCAGTTGGACGAAACCCGAAAAACCCAATAACACCATCAGAAATCAGATCATCAACTTTCTCATAGAAAGGACACATGCTCCCTTGGAGTTGAGAGAATCAATCTTGGAGAATACACGGCAGTCATCGAAGAGGTGCCAACAATTAGAATGAGGGTGTTTACAATATGCCGTTAGTGTCCATTGGAAATGCTGCGCTATGATTAGATATGGCGTAGATATTATAAAGAGTATTCATTCCATCCTGAGCAGGAATTCAAATTTTGTATGGGAAAATTAATCACATTGTCCAATTTTCTGCATCAGTCGAAGAAACACGTTTTAAATGTATTACTAAAATTTTGAGATGTTTGTATACCAATCATCTTTTGAATTCCCTTTTCATTCCACAAGTTGAACAGTATGGGCTCGCATCGTTAGTCAAAGTCTTCCTTTCTGTTAACAGTTCAATACATTGTGTTGAATTCACGACTTCGTTTGGCAAATCTGGAATAGGAATTTAAAGTACCAGAAAGGTTCAAAAGTAACGGAGCAGTAATTACAAAAAGAACATCTCAATATAGACTTCAGCTGACCAGCAAATGTATTCACAATTTTGGAATTATGAGTAGACAGATATCTTGTCCAAGTAATGGAAGCTTTCTGATTATCATTCGTGATAACAAAACCGTGTGGTGATGGATGAATCTCTGCACTCGCCTTGTTTAAATCTTCATGCAAACCTACTAGAAGGTATTTTAGAAATTCTTCCGAATCTGCTGGGACGTTATGATCGAAGGAAGGAGCAAAATTTCTGAATAGACGGACGAAATGTGAAGTATCCACCATTTTTCGAGAAGAATCAGGGACTCCAGATATTTTCCATCAAAGATATAAAAGATTTCACTAAATTTCCTTCATTCTTGATGTAGTAGTATTAAATCCTCCATACAAAACCATTCTTGAAAAATTCCAACAAACCTTGGTGTTCGAGAGACCCCGATCATGCTATAAAAAACAGGTATTTCCTCATTCTTCAATCTCTCGGCCAAAGGGTTTTTGGGAAATTTCATGTATAGAGAACAAAAAAAAATTTAAAATGTTGTCTTGTATTTCATTTCTTTTAAATTGACTAGCTGACCCGATAAACGTTTCTTTCAAATTTAAAATTTCCTAAAAAAACAATTGGAAACCTCTCCGCGTAGAATTTTTTTTTTTCCCTTTTTTTCTTTGTCTTGTTTCTCTGGTTATGCTTTTGACGCTTCCCATCCTTTTTTCCCTATCCCGTTTTCCCGTCATCTCTTTTTTTCCGTTATCCTTTTCCCCCTTTATCCCCTTTTTTTTACCTTTTCCTTATTTTATCCCATTTTTCGTTACCCCCTTTTTTCGTTATCCCGTTTTCAACAATCCCGTTATCCCGTTATTCTCATTATCCCGTTACCCGTTTTAAGTTTTTTGTTACCCCAAATTTTTCCTTTTTCCCTTTTTTTCTGTTACCCCGTTTCCCCGTTATTTCGTTATCCCATTTTATTTTTTATTATATATATATATATATATATATATATATATATATATATATATATATATATATATATATATATATATATAAAGAAATAACGACTGAAAATTGGTTGAACGGGGGGGGAATAACGGGGATTTTATCGCAACAAGTGTTAAATTTTTAAAAAAAAACTCTTTAATACTTGGGGGATGATTTTGTTCAAATTTTGAAACTTCTTGGGCCAAAAAATTGTAAATTACTTATTGAGAAAAAAAAACTTAAAATGAAGGAAGTCACAGTTATCTGGGGTTGATTAATGAACATAACAAAAAAAAAAAAAACTTAAAAATAGAAATATTTGTGGAAAAATTTTATACGACGTTTCGAGTAACATTAAGGTTTTTGAAGTGACAACCTATGAATAATCGCCTAAAAATGAGGGGTAATTTTTATTATAATCTTTGAGAATCATATTTCCCCAACCTTTTTTGAAAAGATAACTATAGATTTGCAAGATTTTCGATATCTGTTTTTTGTTGATATTTCGATTGGATTTTTTTTCAATCATTTCAAGAAATAATCTTCGAGAAATTTTTTTTTGAATAAAAAACTTGTGCTTCCTCGAATGAATTTTTTCCTGTTTCAAAATGTTGAGCTAATGCACATGATTTCTTGTTGAGTTTTATATCACTTCAAATCTTGGGGGGATCTTTCAACCTCGTTTTAAAATTTTTCCAAATAGTCTTGTTTTTTTTCGGAAATTTTTTTGTTATTTCATTTGAAAATTTGATTTTTATGATAGAATTCCCTATTAGGAATTAAAAAAAATTTTTTCATTATTATTTTTTTGAATTTTGATCTTTTTGGGCATAAAAATTAATTTGTTATCAGAGTTGGTATTAAAAAAAAAATTTGTTAAGAATTTTTTTTGGGGGGAAAATTTTCTAGAAAAAAATTTCAAATTTTAAAATTTTTTTTTTTAATAAGGATGAACCAACATCTCATTTTTTTTTTAAAAAAAATAAATTAATTTTCATTTTTTAGGGAAGGAATGATATTTTTGGGATTTTTCGATTTGTTGGTTTTAACCAATCTGTGATTAGTGAATTGTTTTTTTCGAATTATTCTGGGGATCAAAAAAAGGAATATTTTTTTTTTTTTTCAAATTAAATTGAATTGAAATTTTTTTTTGAGTTTTTACTTTTCTTAAAATTTCTGGATTTACCATTTAAAGGAAAAAAAATTCCTTTTTTCCCAAAACCCACATCGAAGCAATGATTGGTGAGATGGTAGCCCCATAGGTTCCCAAGAATTTTTTTTGTAAAATTTCCTTTTGAACGAAAAAAACTAGATTTGAATATGAATTGAATGATTTCAAAAAAAATTTTTTTTGTGAAATATTGCAGATTCTTCTATTTTACCCCAGTTTTAGTTATAACCAACACCAATTTATGGTATGTTACTGAAAAGGGAAAAACATTTTGGGGTTATCAAACATAGTTTGGGGAAGTTTTTTTTCGTTAAATTTTAAAAACCTAAAAAAAACTTACAAAAAAACTTATTCTCGAAGTCATATGCATCTGGAGGATGTTTGGGGAAAAATTTAGATTTTTTGCTATTGGGTGCATCAATAGATGAAATGATAGGTCTGATTTCGGGGTTTGGGTTTTTGAATTTTGGGTGAACCTTTTTTTTTGATCTTTTTTTTTTTTTCAGTTTTGAAATGAATTTATTTTTTTTTTGTTCAATGGTTGGGTGGTCTCATTTAATTTGGTGAAGATTTTGGGGCATAAAAATATCATGAGATTTATTTATATATTAGGTTTTTTTTTAAAATGCTTTACATTTTTTCATCGATTTCGTTAAAATAAGATTAGGTGGTTTTTAAAAAAATTTTTTGGTTTTTTTTTTTAAAGAAAGGTTTTTTTCTTTCCCCTTTGGGGGTTTTTTTAAAATTAGTAACCATTTTTTTAAATTTTGTTGAAAATATCTTTTTTCTCATTATTGAATCCATTTTTTCAGTGATTCGATATCAAAAAAAAGTTTTGAAATCGATACGTCCCTTATAGTAGGGGAAAAATGATAAAATGTTGGGGAAAAATAAAAATCAAAATATGAAAAAACCGATATCGAAAATCTTTGCAAAATCTATAGTTACACAAATGGTTAAAAAAATGTGATTCTAAAGAATATAAAAAAAAATTAACACCCCACTAATATTTTTTTTTTTTTTGACGATTATTCATAGGTTGTCACTTCAAATCCTTCAATGTCACTCGAAACGCCAAAGATATAAACCTTTTCCGACAAAATTTACATATTTTACTTTTAATGTTCATTAATCAACCACCGATTTTTAAGTACTTCCTTCATTCCAAGTTTTTTTTTTCAATAATGTAATTTACATATTTTAGGACCCAAAGAATTTCAAATTAAACGAAAGCCCCCAACGTTTTAAAAAAATTTTCATAGTTCAACTTTTGTGCTGACTGAAGATCACCGTTATTCCCAATTTTTTATATATATATATATATATATATATAAAAAATTTAAAAATATATATATATAATTTAAAATATATATATATAAATATAAATATATATATAAAAAAAAACATATGTATATTACCAATTATATACGGGTCAGTCGAATAAGACCGACAATCTCCGACTATTTCCCCCTTTTTATTTGGGGAAAAATTTTTTATAAGGATGTCAGGGTGTCAAAGAACAAAAAATTAATATTCAATTTGTTTTCTTCCAAAATTCTGAAACTTGGTATACTAATCGAGGTTTATCAACGAGCAATTTGAAGTTAGACATCAGTTCGGCACATCGGTCCTAAAACTTAAAGTCATAACATTCCATGTGCCTGACAGTAGAGTTTTCTGAGATAATTGAGAAAACTGAAGATATGTCCAGTAGAACATTATTTTTATGTGCACTAATCTCATAATGCTAATTTCTTACAACATTTTCGGAATATGTGTCAACCTCTTGAACATTTTTTTTGATGTTGGGAGAACCCGGGAAAATAGTAACGAGTGAGTCAGAATGAGACCGATAACTCCATTTTTCCTTCATCATATCATTTGATTGAACGATGTCGCATTCATTTATATGTTACTTTTTTGCATATGATTGTTTTGACAGACAACTGACAAACGAACCCAACCTCAAATTCATAATACCCAATTTAGATGAGAGTAAAGGTCTGAATATTTTTGGGAAAACTGAAATAAGTATTCCTCAATTTGAATAGAAATGAGAAACTCAAAGTCATCTTCATAAAAAATTAATTTTAAATTGAAAAAAAAGGGGTTTTTTTTGGTGGACCACAGGTGAAAAAAACAACTACTTTCCTAGCAAATACCACGCGAAACGTTGAATGATATTCACCTGAAAATCCATGCAAACTTCCATATAAATGGATATTGATCGCAAATGTTTCTTTCTGATGAGCTCGATTGTGTTGAATTTACGTCGTGTACGCCTAACAATCCGCATATCGGTTTCAGGCTTTTGGCCCTCATCAGTACGGGAGTAGTCACCACGCCAAAGGTCCAGAGAGCTCTGGCTGAAGGGGAGACACAACAAACAACGCCGTCGAGCTTATAACATCTATAGGTACGCCGGAAAAAAAAACTTCAACCGGTGGTACCTAGTACAGAAAAAGCACTTAATTCCCACCCTGATAGGAAACTTAATAAAAGATTTCTTCTTGGTAGAAGCGGCAGTTGCTCGACCAACTATATGTTTCAGAAGGAAGAAAGACAAGTGAAGTGGAATGAATGAATAGAAATGAGAAACTCAAAGTCATCTTCACAGAAATTCAATATAAACTGAAAAAGGTGTTTCAATGGTGAACCACAGGTGAAGAACAACTACTTTCCTAGCAAATACCACGCAGAACGATGAATGATATTCACCTGAAAATCCATGCAAACTTCCATAAAAAGGGTATTGATCGCAAATGTTTTCTTTCTTTATAAGCTCGATTGTGTTTAATTTACGTCGGGACGCCTTAACAATCCAAGTACCGGTTACAGGCTTTTGGCCCTCATCAGTACGGAGTAGTCACCAGCCAAAGGTCCAGAGAGCTCTGGCTGAAGCGAGACCAACGTGAACAATATCGCCGTCGAGCTTATAACATCTATAGGTACGCCGGAAAAGAAAACTTTAACCGGTGGTACCTAGTGACAGAAAGAAGCACTCCATACATTTCTCCTACCTCGATAGGAAACTGAATGAAAGATTCCTCCTCGGTGGAAGCGACGGTTTCTCGACCTGCTATATGTTTCAGAAGGAAGAGAACCAAGTGAAGTGGAATGAATGAATAGAAATGAGAAACTCAAAGTCAACTTCACAAAAATTCAATATAAATTGAAAAAGATGTTTTTATGGTGGAAAACAACTACTTTCCCAGCAATAACCACGCAGAACGTTGAATGATATTCACCTGAAATTCCATGCAAACTTCCATATAAATGGATATTGATCGCAAATGTTTCTTTCTGATGAGCCTGATTGTGTTTAATTTACGTCGTGTACGCCTAACAATCCGCATACCGGTTTCAGGCTTTGGCCCCATTAGTACGAAGAGTCACCAGCCAAAGGTCCAGAGAGCTCCGGCTGAAGCGAGACACAACGTGAACAATATCGCCGCGAGTTTATAATATCTATAGGTACGCCGGAAAAGAAAACTTTAACCGGTTGTACCTAGTGACAGAAAAAAGCACTCCATACATTTCTCCTACCTCGATAGGAAACTGAATGAAAGATTCCTTCTCGGTGGAAGCGGCAGTTGCTCGACCAGCTATATGTTTCAGAAGGAAGAAAGCCAAGTGAAGTGGAATGAATGAATAGAAATGAGAAACTCAAAGTCATCTTCACAAAAACTCAATATTAATTGAAAAAGATGTTTTTATGGTGGACCACAGGTGGAAAACAACTACTTTCCCAGCAATAACCACGCAGAACGTTGAATGATATTCACCTGAAAATCCAGGCAAACTTCCATATAAATGGATATTGATCGCGAATGTTTCTTTCTGATGAGCTCGATTGCGTTTAATTTACGTCGTGTACGCCCAACAATCCGCATACCGGTTTCAGGCTTTTGGCCCTCATCAGTACAGAATAGTCACCAGCCGAAGGTCCAGAGAGCTCTGGCTGGAGCGAGACACAACGTAAACAATATCGCCGTCGAGCTTATAACATCTATAGGTACGCCGCAAAAGAAAACTTCAACCGGTGGTACCTAGTGACAGAAAGAAGCACCTCATACATTTCTCCTACCTCGAAAGGAAACTGGATGAAAGATTCTTTCTCGGTAGAAGCGGCAGTTGCTCGACCAGCTATATGTTTCAGAAGGAAGAAAGCCAAGTGAAGTGGAAATGAATGAATAGAAATGAGAAACTCAAAGTCATCTTCACAAAAAATTCAATACAAATTGAAAAGGGTGTTTTTATGGTGGACCACAGGTAAGAAAACCCATTTCCCAGCAAATACCACCAGAACGTTGAATGATATTCACCTGAAAATCCATGCAAACTTCCATTTAAATGGATATTGATCGCAAATGTTTCTTTTTTGATGAGTTTCGATTTGTTTAATTCACGTCGTGTACGCCTTACAATCCGCATACCGGTTTCAGGCTTTTGGCCCTCATCAGTACGGAGTAGTCACCAGCCAAAGGTCCAGAGAGCTCTGGCTGAAGCGAGACACAACGTAAACAATATCGCCGTCGAGCTCATAACATCTATAGGTACGCCGGAAAAGAAAACTTTAACCGGTGGTACCTAGTGTCAGAAAGAAGCACTCCATACATTCCTCCTACCTCGATAGGAAACTGAATAAAATATTCCTTCTCGGTAGAAGCGGCAGTTGCTCGACCAGCTATATGTTCCAGAAGGAAGAAAGCCGAGTGAAGTGGAATGAATGAATAGAAATGAGAAACTCAAAGTCATCTTCACAAAAATTCAATATAAATTGAAAAAGGTGTTTTTATAGTGGACCACAGGTGAGAAAAAACTGCTTTCCTAGCAAATACCACGCAGAACGTTGAATGATATTCACCTGAGAATCCATGCAAACTTCCATATAAATGGATATTGATCGCAAATGTTTCTTTCTGATAAGCTCGATTGTGTTTAATTCACGTCGTGTACGCCTAACAATCCGCATACCGGTTTCAGGCTTCTGGCCCTCATCAGTACGAAGTAGTCACCAGCCAAAGGTCCAGAGAGCTCTGGCTGAAGCGAGACATAACGTAAACAATATCGCCTTCGAGCTTATAACATCTATAGGTACGCCGGAGAAGAAAACTTTAACCGGTGGTACCTAGTCTCAGAAAGAAGTACTCCATACATTTCTCCTACCTCGATAGGAAACTAAATAAAATATTCCTTCTCGGTAGAAGCGGTAGTTGCTCGACCAGCTATATGTTTCAGAAGGAAGAAAGCCAAGTGAAGTGGAATGAATGAATAGAAATGAGAAACTCAAAGTCATCTTCACAAAAATTCAATATAAATTGAAAAAGGTGTCTTTATGGTGGACCACAGGTGAAAAACAACTACTTTCCTAGCAACTATCACCTGAAAATCCATGCAAACTTCCATATAAATGGATATTGATCGCAAATGTTTCTTTCTGATAAGCTCGATTGTGTTTAATTCACGTCGTGTACGCCTAACAATCCACATACCAGTTTCAGGCTTCTGGCCCTCATCAGTACGGAGTAGTCACCAGCCAAGGTCCAGAGAGCTCTGGCTGAAGCGAGACAGAACGTAAACAATATCGCCGTCGTACCTATAGATGTTATAAGCTCGACGGATGGTCTCATTCTGACTCCGATTGTCCCAACATCAAAAAATGTTCAGGACGTTGACACATATTCCGATATGTTGTAATAAATTAGCATTATGCGATTATTGCACATAGGAAATTTTGTCTTTACATAGAACATATCTTCAGTTTTTCTCAGTTATCTCAGAAACCTCCACTTTTAGGCACAAGGAATTTTTTGACTTTCAGGTCGAGTTGAGCCGAACTGATATCAAACGCTCATTTGTCCATTCACTTGTTTCAAGAAAATATGAAGGAACATATGACCACATACTCCACTTCCACTGATTTACAGAAATAAAAAATTATAACTTCAAATTAGCACGTTGATAAACTTTGATGGTGTACCAAGTTCAGATTTTTTTCCTCCAGGACTTTTGGAGAAAACAAATAAAATCTCAATTTTTTTTCGTACTTAGGACACATTATATCTCAGAGGGGATGCAATTTAGGCATACCTTGATAGCAACTTTTCACCTCGAAATGAGGTGAGGAATCTGTAGTCGGAGTTTGTCGGTCTTATTCTGTCTCACCCTGTATATATGCATATATATATATATATATATATATATATATATATTTATAAGCAAAAAACTTGAGAACAGCTGGACCGATATGGCTTGTTTTTTCTTTTATGTTCGTAATAGCACGAGGATAGTTAATGGGATTAGGAATCTCCTCCGAAAATAGAAAAATTTGGGTATATAAGAAATTTATTACCAAACGTAAACATATATCAGCGGTGAACTGTCGCCTACCAAGCAGAAGATCACAGGAACGAATCCCGGTCAGGGTTACATTTATTTTATAAAAACAACGGCTGGACCGATTTGGCTGATTATTTTTTGAAAGTCTGTTATACTCCGAATGAAGTTTTCAGGGAAAGAAAGAGATTTTAGAAAATGTATTGGAAATTTCTCTGTCCTGGAAAAGTTTTCAGGAAAATATAATCAAACACAAAACATGTTCTGTTGTTTGTAATAGGTAGTCCTAATACGATTTTTAGGGAAAGAAAGGTATTTATAACAATTATCGGATTTGGAAAAAATTCAAAGTGCTCCTTTCTATGTGATTTCTGAAGACTTCTCCAGAACAAAGAAATTTGCAATAACTTTTCTACAAAGTTCTTTCTCTCCCTAGAAACCTTATTCGGAGTATTACGAACTGTTAGATATTGGGCTTTGTATGGCAACGCTGTATGGGAAGTTGATGTGTTTTTTAATTTACCAGCACCTCCAGGTGGACAGTATGTATTGAGCTCGGAATAAAGAACAATCAATTAACGTGGTACGCTAGAATTTTATTTATCTATTCATATTAATAGTACATAAACAATTATTCGAGTAGCAAATACATAACAGTGGCGACGAGCTTTTTTTGGAACCTACGAGCAAGTGGAACTACCTAGTTGTTGATAAAAGTGTAATTATTTTTTTGGACATAAAAGTTAAAAAAAAATGTCGGAATTAGTTGACTTTGGAACCTTGAACGTGCTCGACCCTGAAAATTTCCGATTTTACGGTTTTCAAGGAAAGACTGAAGCAGTTTTTTATTGCCAACAAGATATCCGACGAGGAACGAAAAAGCAATTCTTCTGAACACATTATCGGAAAAATTGTTATGTTCTAGTGCGAAATTTATGCGTACCTGTATTAGCCGGAAAATAAAAAGTATGATAAGTTAATCAAATTGTTAACTGAATATTTTTCACCAGTGAAATCACACTTCGCAGAACGTTTGAAATTTTATACGGCGAAGCGTGAATTGAATGAAAGCGTGTCCGAGTGGGAGGCTAGAGTAAAATGTCTTGCCTCAAATTGCAAGTTCAGTGATGAACTAAGTGTGTTGATGAGAGACATATTTGTTATTGAATCAACGATGAGAGGCTGATGGATAAATTATTTGAAGAAGATGCTCGAAGGCTACAGTTACTCCAAACGGTGGTAAAAGGGCCCTAACCAAAGAATCAGCTTTGAAAGAACATGGCGCAAGAGGTAGTCTTGGTATTAGGAGTTTGAATATCAAGACAGAGTCAGATATAAATTTTCACCGCCATAGCCCAAATTCCTCGAAATTACGGAGTAAAGCTGTCAACTCGGCGAAGTCAACATACAGTTATGGAGGTGGTAGCAGCACCGGCACCGGTAAGGTTTTGGCAAGAATAAAGGGGTAAGCTACAGAAACCGTCCGCAAGCACCATCACGTCTAAGAAGGTTTTGTATGTGGACGTAACAATCAATTAGCGACCGAGTGTGCATCTCAAAACTGCACTTGCCATAGATGTGGAGTGAAAGGTCACCTAGCCCCAGTGTAAAAATGTTCTCAACATTTTTTTTAGCGCTGATTCTGAATCTAATAATGACATTTCTGATTATTCGATATTTGCTCATAATGATTCAAATGATAATAGTAATTTGATTTCAAATGATTTAGGTGATATTTTTTTGTGAATCCAGATTTCACTGATGAAAGTGGTAATGTTAAGCCCACTTTCATAAATATTTCAGTTGAAAATATACCCATTAGTTTTGAGGCTGATTCCGATTTGCACACTCAGCAATTTCTGAGAAACTTTATATTAAACATTTTCAAAATAAAATATTATATGCTAACGATTTAACCCTGAAAGATTATGGGTATAAATATGTCAACCAATAGATTTTAAATTTAAATATTGGTATGAATATAAGAAATATATTTTGAAAACCTTATGTCAATAAAAATGGTGGACCACCTCTGATTTGTAGAAATGCTAAATTTTGGTATATGTAAAATTAATTTTAATTCAATTAATACATCATCAAATCAAATAGGTTCTTCTGACATTTCACACCTGACAAATAAGTATAGAGATATTTTTGATGAGAAATTGGATTTTAACAAATTTGAAGTTTCTGTTAAAGTTGAAAAAGTGATGCCATTCCAAAGTTTTTCAAGCCTAGACCCGTTCCTTTGCATTGAAACCAAAAATTGAACGGAATTAGATCGATTATTGAACAATGGAGTTTTAGTGCCTGTTGATTTTTCTGAGTGGGCGACTCCAATAGTTCCGATTTTAAAACCGAACGGTAGTTTGAGAATATGTGGTGATTTTAAGGTTACCCTTAATTCACAGTTACAAGCGCAGCACTTTCCGTTACCCAGAATTGAATATTTGTTCACAAAGTTACAGGGTGGCTCGTGAATTTTCCAAAATAGATTTGTCTGACGCCTATCAACAGGTGGTATTGTCAAAAGAATCACAAAATTAGTTACTATTACTACCCACAAAGGGCTGTTTTCGTACACACGGTTACCCTACGGAATCACAAGCGCTCCTAGTATTTTTCAAAAATATCATGGAACAAATGTTCATGATGCCTGGCGTTGTCTGTTTTAGACGATATTTTGGTAACAGGTCGAAACGATCCGGAACATATGGTGCGGGAAAAAGTTTTCCATAGATTGAAGGAATGGGTTAAAGTCAAAACACAAAAAAGTTTAATTTTCAAAAGCAGTTCAATACCTTGGGCATGTCATCGACAAACAGGGTATTCATACTTCTGGAGAGAGAGTGGGGGCAATTATAAATGTTCAAAACCCCAAAGTCGATAACCGAGTTGAAATCATTTCTCGGTATGATAAACTTTATTGTAAATTTTGCCAAATTGTTCGGAAGTTTTGCAGCCTTGTACAGCCTACTAAATAAGGACTGTGAAGGGAATTTGGTCGCCAGACTTTTAAAAAAGTTTTGAAAAGGCAAAACAATTGTTACTATCCACCGAAGTTCTTTTTATTTTGATCCGAAACAGGAAAATAAAATTAACCGTTGATGCACCCTAATTTGCTTTTGGTTTTATTGAGCCATATTTTGTAAATAATGTGGAAAACCGATAGCATTTGCTTCGAGACTTCTAAATTCGGCTGAGATTAAGTACTCACAAATTGAAAAGAAGCTCCGCGATCATTTTTGGAGTGAAAAGTTTTCCAATTTTATATGGAAAAAAGTTTCTTTGTATACAGATCATAAACCTTATTGACAATTTTGGGGAAAAAAAGGGTTACCTGTATTTGCAGCAATCGGCTACAACGCTGGGCCATATATTATCAGCGTTCGATTACGAAATTAATTACGTTAAATCAAGTATAAATACTGGCGGTTTTTTAACGAGGTTACCTCCGAAAGTTGCAGAGTCATTATTAGATTTTCAGAATGAAATGTCTTATTTATATTATGTGGAAGAATCCACTTACGATAGATTTCAAGCAAATAAAAAAAGGAATCATCCATTGATCCCTTTTGAGTAAGATATTTTTTATGTAAGGAATGGTTGGCCTATAAAATATCCCTCAGATGAATTAAAACCGTTTTTTATGCGGAAAGTGAAATTACGATCGAACAAGATTGCCTCATGTGGGGTTACCGATTGATTGTCCCAAAAAAATTTCATAATTTAATTTTGAATGAATTACATAGCGCCCATATGGGAATCGTAAAAATGAAATTCGTTGGCATCGTTCCTAGTGTGGTGGCCATCTATGAATAGCCAAATTGAACAAATTGCATTAGGATGTAAAATTTGTAGTGTTCATTCGGGACACCCTGCTCGGCATCACTAGCAGTGTGGAACTGGCCTCACCACACCGTGGGACGAGGATTCATGCGGATTTTTCGGTCCATGTTGTAACAAATATTTTTAGTAATCGAGGATTCCACCTCTAAATGGATTGAATGTTTCGAAATGTCCAATATCACTGCCTCAAATACTTAAAGTGTTTCCTGAGAGTTTTTCACGATTTGGGCTACCCTCGGAAATTTGTACAGATAACGCAAAAAACGTTTACTGGCCAAGAATTTCAGAGATATTTATCATGCAGTGGTATTAAACATTTGACAGGCGCGCCATATCATCCTGCCACAAATGGGCAAGCTGAAAGTGCCGTCAAAATTTTGAAAAATGCGATTTTAAAAGCTAAAAATGAAAATTCGAACTTGGAGTGTCATCTCATCATTAATCGTTTTCTCTTTCAGTATAGAAATACCCCGCATACCACCACAAATGAGACACCTTCTAAAATTTTATTTGGAAGAAAGTTGGCACCCAAAATTTTATCTTTTAATGCCATCTACGAAAGATATAGTACAAACGAAGCAAAACTATCAAAAGAAATACCATTCGAATAAAAAGGATGTGTTTTTAATTTAAATGATAAGGTGTGGTGAGAGATTATCGCGCTCACTCTCAAAAATGGTGTACAGGTATTATATACACGGTGTTAGGTCAAAGAACTTATTTGATAAGAACTGATTATGGGAAAATATGGAAAAGACATAAAAATCAGTTGAGGATAAACAAATCTACAGATCCAGGTCAATTAGAGGATAAACCGTCTGTTTCATATATTACACGATCAGCAATAGATGAACATATTGTATCTAATTTAGTTAGTGAAGTGGGGGAAAATAGTGCCAGTGAAATGGATGTGGAAAGGGAAGAAACAGAACAAGTCGATAATGATTCTAGGTTATTGAGACGCAGAAGTAAACTCAGACAACCTGAATGGTTTGGTCACTGAATTGTAAATATTGTAATATGTTAATAAGATATTGTTATTTCTTGGTGATGGTATAGGGATATTTTGAAGAAGGAGATGTTAGATATTGGGCTTTGTATGGCAACGCTGTATGGGAAGTTGATGTGTTTTTTAATTTACCAGCACCTCCAGGTGGACAGTATGTATTGAGCTCGGAATAAAGAACAATCAATTAATATGGTACGCTAGAATTTTATTTATCTATTCATATTGATAGTACATGAACAATTATTCGAGTAGCAAATACATAACACGAACATTCAAAAAACTATTAACCAACTCGGTCCCGCCGTTGTTTTTATAAAATAAAAACCTGTCCGGGATTCGTTCCTCTGACCTTCTGCTTGGTAAGCGACAGTGTAACCGCTGAGCTAATTCCTCTATGGTTACAAATCCTCACATTTTGCGCTTACAAAGAATCGAGATTAATTATATAGATGAGTTTGAATTATTGATATTATCTGAAAGCCTATTTTCTGAAGAAGGGCTCATTGACGAGTATTCTTTTTGATAAAACCACTTGGTGGATTTCTATCTAATAATAGAAAATAGAAATAAATCCCAATTATTTTCATAAATAATTTTTTTGGGAATCCCTTCCTGAAAATATTTCACTAGCTGTATGGGTAACACTTTATCTGCATCATAAATCATATGGTGATCATATATGTAGGCGTGATCTGCTAGAGGGCACCTGTCAGAATCTGCAGTCACTTTTGTGTGATGTTGTTCTACACATTAATATTTATTTATTTATTTATTTATTTTATTTATTTATTGATACACTGTTCTACAGGTTACACCCAACTACAGAACAGGAATATAAGTTACAAATACAGTACAATACAAAATAACAAAGTAATAATACATATCTAGATTAACTAAAGTAATAGGATTTAATCGCAGAGATTGAACAGTCAAAAATATCAATCTGACAACTTGCAGAATTACAATTGACACACATGTTTTGCAGCGGTGAGTATTTCAAGATATCTGTTCGTGGTATTGGTAAATAAAACGTGTTGTCTACTCTAGACGATGGTCTAGGTACATTGAAATTGAGTTTTTGCAGAATATGTGGGTCAATAATTAGGTTGTTGATAAGTTTGAACAGGAAAATTGTAGAGTGACAATCACGACGGCAGCTCAGGCTGTTCATAGCGTGTCTAGCCAACAATGCATCATGGGGGAAGCCAATTGGTGGATATATGTTGTCCGTTTTATAGGAGAGAAGTTTAAGGAAGCGACGCTGAACCGATTCAACCTTCTCTATATATAAGTGATTATGTGGGTTCCAGATTATAGATGCGTATTATGATTTTGATCTGACGAAGGCATTGTATAAGGTTTTCGATGTAGATGGGTCGGAGAAATATTTAGAGATACGCGCAATGAATCCATACATTCTGTTTGCTGCAGACAGAGTGGCTTCAATATGAGGGGCAGAAGATAATTTCGAATCGAAAATAACACCAAGATCGGTGTATGTGATAGGCCGTTGGAGGGGAATGTCGTTGATTGAATATTGATATAAAAGTGGCTGATTTCTCAAAGTGAATGTCATTACATTACATTTACTTGCATTAAGAAGAAGCTTATTACGGAAGCACCATTGCTCAATGCGTTTCAGGTTAAGGGACAATTGAAGACAGTCTCCTATCCCATTAATCTCAGAAAATAATTCAAGGTCATCCGCGTATATTAAGCAGTTGAGGTCAATGATCTCAACTATGTCATTTATGAAAGCGTTGAAGAGGAGTGGACCAAGGTTGCTTCCTTGAGGTACACCTGAGGTAGATGCATATTCAATAGATTTGAAGCCATTGAATATGACATACTGTCGCCTGTCAGTGAGGTATGACACGAAGAGTTCGATGGGGGTCTGAAAAAAGCCATACCTGTACAGTTTTGATAGTAGTATTCCATGATCAAGTTTGTCGAACGCTTTCGAGAAGTCCGTATAAATGACATCGGTTTGGGATCTCCTATCAGTAGTCTCTGCAATGTATTGAGTGATGTTGAGAAGGTTGGTGGTTGTCGAGCGACCTTTCATGATATTGACGAGATTTGGCCAATGTAATGTTTGTTGCAACTCTGACAAGCGATACTATATTCTACCTTTCAATATGTTGATAACAATGCTTTGTTCTTAACATAAGATCAAATTGCATTGACAGTTAGTACTGTTTTTTTTTTTGTAAATTATCCCGATGATGAAAAATCCGGCGACTCTCGGTACTGCGAGAATTGTCATTTGTCATGTTATATCCTGTCATTGTTATCACTCTCAAGGCTATGCCTTGAATCTAAATTTGTTGTATAAAATGACTACTGTCTTAGCTCATTACTATTCTTTTGCTATTGCCAGCCTAGATATAGAAAATCTACGAACATTTTACCAGGATATATCATTTATCATTGTACAGAAACTGAATTCGGAACGTTCAGTTCAAATGATATTTTTCATTGATCGGCAAACCCCAACATGATCATCTCATATTAGACACTAAGATCTATTTTTCTAGGTTACAAGGTTTCCGGAGTTTACAAAATTCAGCCGAAACTGTCTAAAAAACCGTTTATGGTTCTTTGCGATATGGAAACGAGAGGAGGAGGATGGGCCCACATACAAAAGAGATTCGATGGATCTCAGGACTTTTACTTGGGTTGGAGGGATTACAAATTTGGGTTCGGTGATCTTGGCGGAGAATTCTGGCTGGGCCTGGAAAATATCCACTTGATGACAGGTAAGTAACAGGCATTTCTGATTGAATATTTCTCTTTCAAAACCTGAAAATAGAAAGATGGAATTCTGATTACAATACATTTGAATGGGATCGATAAATCGCATCAATCAAATCCCATCAGCTCATTGTCATCTTGATTTATACATAAGTAGGTAGCAGATTGACATGAACGGCAAAATTTTGACTCCCTTGTGTAACTTTCAATTACTTCATGTATTATTCATAACTTTGGGTAATGTGATTTATGTATGAAAGGCAACTATTTGATTACCTTTCTCGCCTTTGTAAGCGATCAACCGATAAGACAGTAAATATGTTGATATCTTTACCGTTCTCTTTTCTGGGCAATTTCTTCATTTAGAACAAGTACACAAAAAAAGTAAAAGAAAACTCAACTCCATCAATAGAAAGAAAACTGTACTGAATACAGGCGAAGGACAAATATCTACCCACGAAACAATTTTCACAGGCTACCAAAAATATACAATATTCAGGACCTATTGTTAGTTCCATTGATATTCCATCAACAACATCCAGAAAAATAAAGACGACAAAGTGCTGCCGCGTGACGTCATCGCCCAAATGCCTACGAGATACCTATGTTACTACGGGCTTTGTGTCGATATTTATGTCTGAAATCGTTTCAATGTAGTTTTGGCGATTAATATACAGCTACAAGTAAACAAAAAAATTACGGCAATAATCTATAAAAAAAAACAATTTAAATGGCGATTAACTGTTTAGAAATACATTTGGGAATACATGTGTATATATCGAGGTCTAGATATTAACTGAAGCCTATTTTGTGCATTCTCAGATAGCAAGATGTCATAACGTCCATAAATTACATCATGCAATTCATCATTGGATTTTTGGATTGCCCAAAGTTAGATACCTAGATAGCTAAATCTACATCAATTTTGAATAAGTATTGAGATTTATCTTTTTACCCTTACCTAACCGGTCATATTTTCCGCAGTAATTTTTAATTAGTGTATTGGACAACTACTCAGTGAAATATCAATATTGTTTTGCTGAGTGATGACTGCAAAGTCATCAAAATATATAAATGTCCTTTTTAACGAAAAATTAAAAAATTAAGATTGACAAAAATCATTTTGAGAAAAAATATTTCAAAATTCATGTTCAAAGTCAATAAGTAAGTACCTTCTGGAATATTATATACGAAATGATAACTATTTGGACTACAGGATCTCGAGGATAATGAAGACTACTTCGGTTTGAATCATTTATGTTGTTAAAGTTATCTTCGACAATGAGTTCCTCATTGTATATTGATAAATTTTAATTTATTTTTGCAATAACCCGCTTAATAGGTACCCACAGACATTTCGCTTTTTAAATCGTCTATATCGTTGCCTTCAATGAAAATAGTGCTGAATAATTCAACGATTTCATCGGAATAGTTCTCAATATTGTCCTGTTTGTTAGGATCGGGCGATTCCTGGGGTGATTCATAAAATTTCTCAATGTTGAAATTTCCAATATTGCAAGATTTAATGTTTATATTGACTGAATTCTACGTCTTTTCTCGGATTCGTGAAGTTGCCTATCGAGATATGATAATGCACTCCAGCTAATGGTCTTCAATGTCCAAAACGATTGTCTAATGCGTCAGTTTGCAATTTCCCCACAAGAACATATTTAATAATTTCAAGCCTCCCATAAACAGTATGAGTTGAAGCAGTATGAGTCTGTGTTGTAAGTTGATAAGACAATTTTTCCGATGGCTGAGTTTCCAGTTTTGGGTCAGAATTCAATAAATAGAACAGCGGTTTTTCTGGATTTACAGGATACGCAGTGCTTACTTTTTTATTTGGTGGAAAATTAGTCATAGCTTTTCCATTCATTGAATTTTTGTCGCAAAGTACACAAAAAACTTTATAGCCGATGGCCTCTAAACGGGTTATAATTGTTTTGAGGCAACTGAAAAGTTATTCGTTAATAATTTTAGACTCAGGAGCGATATGAACAACTTCTTTGAAATTTGAACAAATGCTAGTAATCATAAAAGTATACGCAGATGTCGCTAACGAATCTTCATTATTCTTTGCAGCACCTACAACATTACCACCTTCATAATCTGAATATGGATCAATGTGAATTTTATCCATTACTAAACTTACATATTTTTCTTGCTCTTTCAAATATTCTAAGATTTTTTGGGTATATATTAAAAAAAAAATCGTCTCATCAATATGAGGATCAGTAAAAAAATTATTGCAGACTCCTTTGATTGTTTGGGGGGAAAATTAGATCCATTATTTCGTAAATATCTGTATGCATGATGGCTGATTATATATACAATTGAACAAAAAAACATAGTGGTAGTGGAATATCTATATCGTTCTTTTGATAATTTTCGCAATTAAGTAAATCAGAAATAAATTATAATCCTTGTGACAAATTTTCGTCCCCTAGAATAAAGAATAAGGTGAAAATAATTCGACGTTTTTCGAGAATTTGTTGCCAGGCAATAGACACGAGAGCCTGACTAAGCCCGACGGCGTCGAGTGGCTATTGCCAAATGGCAACAAGTTTGAGAAAAAAATCTGGAGAATTATTTTCTACTTTTCGAACGCTCGTGTGATATTCTGTAGATTACTTCTTGAATTATCAAAATTCCAAGAACTAAAACGGTTTTGATTCATTCCTCACTTTCATGCAATTGATCATTTTCCAATTATTTTCTAATTATACTATATAATAATGTTTTGATTGGCCAATGGGTTCATGAATGATTGGAATTGAAATAATCTTGATAATGATTATCAAGATTGTCATAATCGAGATCGGTATCCTCGTTGGTGTCTAATGAAAAAGTCATCATTGAATTGTCAATCGTATCAAATTGTACATTAATGATTTGAATAGAAAGTTTTCATTGGTTTCTAGAAATGTCAAAGAATAATCTTGATAATAATTATCAAGACTGTCATAATCAGAATCGATATCCTCGTTGGTGCCTAATGAAAGAGTCATCATCAAATTGTCAATCGTATCAAGTAATTTTCTTATTTCGTCCAGGTTACTTGACAAGGAAGTTGTTCATCATTTATTTCTACATTTAATAATTGTCTATATAAATATATATTCACTTATAAGTTATTGGCAATTACAATGGCCCAAGTTATTGAAGGACCCGGTGTGTTTTACTTTGGAATGTGGTTAAGCCATTCTGATAAGAAATGGTAAACCACCCTTCACCGAAATTGAAAGACTGGAATGAATGCTTGATTCCTCAGAAGTTGTATAAGTTTCTTATGTCTCAAATACTCCTGTTTACTTTCTTCCAATCGCTTGTTGAAAACGAATTTCATCTAATTCATCAAGTTTTTGGTCTTTGCTTTTTCGATATGATATTTTTTTCGACAAGTATTTGGGTTCATTTTGATCATGGTAAAGTTGAAATCACTGAAACGATCAGTTTTTGTATCCGGTTGGGAAATTTTCTGAATAAAATATTTATTTTCGTAGAGTCACTCACACTCTGCTATTGTTATTCAGCACAAAATTTTCGCGGAGAATTGCAGTTAGCCATATTCTGCATGTTTCTCTTTTTACGAAACCGAAACACCCGCACTTTTGTACCGCTCGCATAATTTTCTTTACAACCGGGGACAGAAAACTTTTTCAGGCATTATGATACAGTACACAGAGCACTTCACTATCGAAGTTTATTAAAAGTACAAGAACTGCATTAAATAAGCCGTTGGAACGTTCAAATATCGAGTAAATTAACGGAGTTTTTCTCGACAGAACAAGATAGACCAAACGCGGCGTCCATTACTGACTGTCACTGTGCGATACTGTGACAGAGTTGCCAAATAAGTAGGCATCCAAAGCGTGACGTCACTATCGTTTTCAAAGTGAGCACTTCGTCTTTATTCTTTGGGTGTTGTTGACTCCATGCCAAAAACTCTCATCATTCTGAGGCCAATATTGTTACTTCATAAACATATTCAACATGGAGACGACTTGTGAGTTTGGATATTGAAAAATAGTTTACAAATCGAAAACTTGAAATTGGAAACTAGGATGGAAAGATATATTTCATTGAACAATACAAACCGAAAATTCCTGAAACTGTGTACAAAATCATATTTCCATTTCTATATCGAATCAACAGAAATTCGATATATCTATGAGTTTTTTTTGTCGAACCATTTCCATCAATATATTCATGGAACATTTGAAGAATCTCTCATTGATACGCACTAAGTGTACGTTGAGATACATTTATGATTTTTGGCATCTGGAATCAGTGTAAAGATGACTTGCACCACTCATCAGATCATATAAAAAAATAATGATAATAATGATAATAATAATATTTATTTACCATAATTCACAATACAAAATAGAACTAGTACATTTATAATATGAAGGTAATAAATATAGAAATCCCACAGAAGGATGAACCTGTGCGTGGGATGTAAGCAACAATCAAATTCACCTTCGAATTAGAATAAGAAATTGTAATGTGTCTTTACAATCGAGCACATATTATCGAAAAAATGCGTATCCCTGTCTGTTCGTGGAAAAAACGGCAAGAAAACCACCACAGGAATTGCACGACAATTTTCATAAGGAGACCAAACTGAAAAAGTAGGAAGTTGAAAGAAGTTGCCTGCATTGATTTATCGAACAACTGCTTTTCAACAAACTCTTCCGTAACAGACTACACATAGTATATCTCTTATTAGAGAAAATTTAAAAATGACATGAGCATTATGAACTGATACCCAACTCCCTATATTTCCAGAAAGCAAGTATTTCATGTAAAGTAATCTGCATTACCATCCATCGAACGAGTTTCTAAAAGAGGTTATATCAAAGTTCCAAGGAGGAAGACTATAGTCCCCAAAACATGATCATTAAATTGTCAAACTAAATAATCTCCGTAATACAATACTCATTTGTTAAATACAACTACCTACTATTCTGCACTAATTTTTTTATTGAAGATATATTTTTGGGTTGTGGAAGATTGAGAACACAAAGGAAGAAGATATGAAAAAACATTATTCTTCCACAAATAATATTCCGTTCCTGATATAACAAATTAGCAAAAAAAAATTGGTATAATTTTAATTTTATATATTTTCTGAATGGAACTATTTCGACGAAAAATCATAATTGTCGTCCCCGATACACCTTTGTGAAAAATGATACAATTTTCATTACATTGAAAATAAAGTCTCACAAAGACCGATTTTCATTGTTTTTTGTTTTGTTTCAGCGTCCGCGGATACTGAGTTATCTGTAGAGATGACGGCGTTGAATCAGACAAAAATATATGCACGTTACAAAGCCTTTAAAATTGGCACTGAACCCGAAGGATATCCTCTGATTATTCTCGCTAACTACAGTGGTGATGCTGGGGATTCATTAAAAAATTTGGGAATGAAGTTTACTACCAAGGACTTTGATCAGGATACTGACGACACCAGAATTGTGCAGAAAATTTGGTAGTTATATGTTTTTCTGTAACAATGGTCGTTTCTGTTTTCTTGCAGTTATGCTGGAAGTTAGAGATGATAAGTAGCTTGATTCACAAATATTTTGCAATATACTAGGTCCTTCGAAAACATATTTTTGTAGTTAACTTGCTATGGATGAAATGTGCTCCAAAATACGTTTCCAGATCGTGTAATATCTACACGTGGTACGATTAGATCACCAATTTATCTCCAAGTATTTTTTCTTTGGGATATCTGAAAGAATCTGCTTATCGACATGAATTTCAGAGGACTTCAAATCTTTATGAATTAGGGGAGAAAATTATCCAATTTTGCGCCAACATTACGCCAAATCTACTCAGCGATATGAGATATCTCTATTTGACAGAATTGGCTATTGTTGGTACAACAGAGTGGTTTTATTAACTTGATTAAATTAATTCGTATTCTTTTTTTGAGTAAATTTCACTTTATTTCGTAAAATGAAAATGTTTAGTTTATTTTCCCCAAGGTAACGTTATGTTTTTTAATTCGTAGAATATATTTTATTTCCAAAGCCCTTAATGCAAGAAAGAACCACACCACTCATTTTCAAAGATAACATTATTTGTTTCATTTATTGCAATAGTTTATCGCATGCATAGAGTCTCTTTCCCTGATAAGCCAGTCACACATCCACATTTAGATTTTCATACTGACTGGACTGAGGACACTGAGCCTACAAATCCTAATAGCGGAGTCCAGTTCACTAATTGATTCTACTCGCGCATATTCGTTATATTTTGTGCTGATCAACTATAGACACCATTCAACACCCAAAAACTTCGGAAATCATATATTGTGGAAACATTTTTCCACATCTGTATGTATTGTTGGCACTTTCCCATCCCATATGATAGTTGGGACTGTACAAGAGAGTAATAAATTTTTAATTGAGGTAGGGAGAAGAATTTTTTGAGAATCTTGAATTTAGGTAATTTGTAGTTCATTTACTGAATAAATCATACACAGATTCCATCTGAAATGTCTATCTATCATGATGCCGGATATTTTATGGTTCTCGCCAATTGAAGGAATATTGTGATCGTGAAAAAAAGAGATTTTGAAATGTCGTGTTTTGTTCCGGGAAAGATTCCAAATAATTCACTGAATACTACCTGTTATCTTATGGAAGTTCGATATTACCTGATGCTCAGACAAACTGAGAAACAATGTGTGCAGTTCGCAACATGGAGAATATTTCTGCGCCTTCCACGTCGACATCAATAATCTGTAGGCTGGATAGTTGATAAGCCATTGGGCTGATTGAGGGGAGCCAAATTTTCTTATCAGATTTTATTGATCTAGTAAGGCAATCGTATGGAATTCTTCGTTGGTTGGGCTCTCCTAGTAATTGCAAACGTGTTGTTCAACGGTGTAACGAACAGCTGTGAAGACTGTTGTTTTTTTTTCAATAAAATAAAATGAGATACACAAAAAAATATTCCCGACAACACTGTCACCAGTTGTACAAAGAGGAAATTTGGTCCGTATTTTATATTTTTTCAAAATAATATTACCTTGAAAAAACATGTATCCTACCAATGTCGCCAGTTGTACAAAGATTTGATGACAATTTCTTAGTTTGTTTTAATTTTTTCAAGAAAAAATAAATTCTAAAAAGAACTATCTTCTCGATGTCATTATTGTAATACACGTCAATTGATTATTAACTGTCTTTTCAAAGTTGTTAGAACAATAGATATTCAACTCTGCCCAATAAGTGGACAAAGAAAAATATATTTGGCAGCTACCACTCTTGCGAGTGGACGCACTCTATCACCAACCTGACCACTGGATGAGGCCAGGATTATTGTAAGAGGTTGATTTCCTCAGAATTACAATCAATCGGCACTGTTTATCACCTGATTCTCTGATCGGTAGTGAACTCGGCTAGTCTGATTTGTGATTTCCGCGTCAAAGTTTGGTTAGTTGAGGGTTTGAGATTTTTCCCACTAGGTTATCAAATTTGTTACGCCATTCCAACTGGCGAATAATAACACTATTAAAAGTTAAAAACAACTATATTCATGGAAAAAAATGGTAAATAAAATGATTTTACATTAAGCGTGGATAATAAACAACACAATAAACTTCAGACTTATCTGAATTCGATTAAATAGGGACATCATATGGGCCTACGTGAAAAAGGAAAGTTCCACTTTTCAGACGAACGGACACTTAGAACTTGCCCTTCTGCTTTACGCCGAGATTCGAGGGTGGAACTCCTCGCCTATCGCGGTTACCCAATTATGCGAGAAACCCCGCGCTATGTAAATTTGAATAATAAATTGGAATGAAAGTATTTCCGAACTATACTCGAATCCACCCAACGAGCAAATTAGGTGAGCAAGTATTTCAGTAGTTCCCAGAATCCGCAATACACTTACTACTTGCTGAGAGTTCTCGAAGATATTGTAGGTTCTTCCCGTGATCCCAAGATATGTCACTTGTATTATGAGAATCGACTTTCTATGATTTTCCAACACTCTGACAAAACCCGCGATCTCAAAACTCGTTCTAGCGTCAGTCTTCACCTAGCGCGTCTATACTCAATGATATCGTTTCGCTTACGGGAAGTATCATCCGACCCGTATCAACCGCTCAAAGCGCGAAATCCATGAATAATCTTCATTCTTTCGGTACAAATCTCGCGTTCGATGGGATTCTCCGTGAATCTCTTACTCCGCGTGGACTCTAAATTATTCGCTTCAAACCGCGCAATGGACTTTCTTCTAATTTTGTTGGAGTGTCCAGAAAAAAACAATTGCACATCTCTCTTCAGAGGCCCCGCGCGAACTTTCGTTATTTTTATTTTTTGTTTCAACCCGCTCGATAGACTTCCACTTTTTTGGAAATCTTCAGAAAAACCCTACGCACCTCTCTCTTCAGAGGCCCCACGAGAACTCCTCTTCCAAGTTGTTATTTCGAAGCTCCAAGCGTCCTTTTTGAGAGCATATATTGGTTCAGAAGATCTCGCCTACCCCTTAAAAAGCGTCATACTCAGCAGTTCTACGGCTGTGACAACCGTTTGGGCTTTCCGAAGGAGCCTTTGCCTCTAGACATAAACAATTTCTACCACTTTGAGATACATTGTGTGATCCCTCCATCGGTCGGGAGCTGTCATATTCTCCCAACTCAAATATGGAATTTCATCACTGGTTGCCTACCCTTAGGTTCATTTATTATTTAACTTCGATCTATATGTTTGCTTACGGTCCAGTACGACCATCGGTTCCATTGAAATGACATTACGAGGGTAGTTCATAGTTTTCCATTCTTCGGCTGAAAGCTTCAGCTTATTTCATAATCAACATATAAAAACCAACAATATACTAACAACTACTGGTTGTTACAACGGTCAGATAGGTTATGGAATCTTCACATATAAAATCATTTTCAGGTAATCTCTGACAAGGTGTTGAATCTTCAGTCTTGAATGATGAATTTTGGTTGTACTCTCTACTATACTCTCTGAATTCCTTTCAAGTTCGGATTGTACTCCTCCATTTTCCTAAATCTTGAGGACATTTTGTCCAGCAGTGACCTTGCTATTGTGTAATACCTCCTGGTCTGGAGTGGCATAGTCCATGGCACCATGGATGTTTACCATTATCGGTTACAGAAAATGGTGCCTACACTTGAAAAAAGTTTGTTTTTTACGTTTTCGAATTTCTTCTAGGGAAGTATTTCCGAAACGGTAGGACATATTTTTTTTTAATTTGACTGTGACTTGAACATCATCCGACAGTGACTGAATTATTTTGATAGGTTTGGTAAATGCCTACTTGTTTTATAGTAAGTAGCGTGTTTATTCGCGAATGTACTAGCAACATGTTGTTTATTGCTGAATTCATTTCGAGGTATATAATCGAAATAAGTATATAATATGTCTAACAAGAATGTAACGATTCAAAGTTTCTCTTCAGACACAAGATTTCATATAATACAAATTTGATTTTCTCTTGGAAAGTTCTTTTCGACAATGTAACTGCCTAGATTTGATCGGTTCGAAAAATCATGCAGATATTCCACCAAAGAATGTGTTTTGCGGGACAATTTTCATAATTCTTTGTATTTTCTATAATGTTCTCATTTGGTTGGTGTTATTTTATATGATCCATAATAAGTCTTTTAGACATATGTCATGTAACAGCTGGGATTGTTGGACATAAAATGAGTAAATGGTGTCTTTGTGGGCGTCCTATGGCTGTGATTTCCCCGATGGAAATCTCAGAACTATAAATGTCATGGGGGAATCCATAAAAATGTATATCATTCGTAGAAAATAATGAGCAATATCATAGAGTTCTGCATCATGATGAGATTGTGGTGTTAATTATTATAATAGCAAAAAATATTCATCAATATTCTCATGTGGGGTATATTCATGTAGAACTTTTTCGAATCATATTAACCTTTCCAATTATATTTTCATAATTTGTCTTCCTTGGACCGATTATATTTCCGTAACCTGTCTTTCTGGGTTCTATTCATCCGGTGACAATGCATGAATTTTGTGAGGAAAAAACAGTATGGCGGCTCCAAGAGGGCGGACAATATTTGATATTATGCTCCGATTCTATTCAAATTTGGTATGTGGTGGTTCTCGGGGTCTCATATATTTTGAATCTTTTGTCAAAATTCATGAATTCAAGATGGCCGCTCCAAGATGGTAGACTATTTTGTTATTATTGCCGGAGAAACGAACAGAATGAGAAATTATCCAATCTATTTAATAAAAATGAATCTCGATTCTTTGTGAGCGCAAAACGTAAGAACGGCTGTACCGATTTGGCAAATTTGTTTCAAAAATGTTCGTAATAGCCCGAGGATGATATGGAAAAAAATTGGAAAGTTGCCCGGAAATTGGAAAATTCGGGTATATAAGAAAATAGGCAGAGAAAAAGACTATCGAGTCATTTATTACCAAAGAGAAATTATCTGAGAGGTTACTTTGTCGCCTATCGAAAAAAAGGTCGCAGGAACGAATCCCGGTCAGAGAAATATTTTTTTATTTTATAAAAACAACAGCTGCACCGATTTGGCAAATTGTTTTTTCGAATGTTCGTAATACTCCGAATAAGGTTTATAGTGAAACAAAGGGTTTTTAGAAAAGTTATTGGAAATTTCTTTGTCTGGAAAATTTTCAGGAATATATAATAAAATGAAGTTTGTGTGTTAACTTGAGAAGGCAGGACCGATTTGGCGATTTTTTTTCGGGAAAATGGTATAATGAACAGAAAAACGGGATAACGGGATAACGGAAAACGCAAAAACGGGGGATAACGGGATAATGGAGAAACGAGATAACGAGATTACGGTATGGAGGAAAAACGAAAAAATGGGATATCTGGAAAATAGGATAACGGGAAAACGGCATAACAGGAAAACAGAAGAAGAAAAAATGGATAACTTGGATATAAGATGAAGAAAAAAGGGATAAAGGAAATACGGGATAACGGGAAGCGGGCAGAGTCAAAGGCATAATTATATGGAGAACCAAAAAAAACTAGGAAAAAAATTCTTCCCGATAGAAATTTTCAGAAAAACATATTGGAGAAAATAAAATTTGGAAAAGAACAACGTCTGTCGGGTCAGCTAGTTACAACTGAAATAGAAAAATTCGAAAATTTTAAAAATCAAAACCAAAATATTATTCAAATGCCCTGAAAAGGAATGAATATATGCCATTAATGTATGACGCAGCTAACAGAATAATCTACAATGTTCATTTTTAGCGTATTTGGGAACACTAAAAATTGCTACAATTTTCATTGTGGTACAATGAGAGAAAGTAACTGAGGACCGTAAGAGAGAGAGCGAAAGAAAACGTTTTTGAAAAAAGGTTGCTTGTCTCTCTATTCTTCACTAAAGTATTATTTTACAGATGATTTGTCGTCTTATGCCATAGTCCTAGTAACGCCTAAAATGCCTTAATTTCTGTGAGTCACATTTTTCCACTCATGCCAAATTGAGTTGATTGTAATGGTGTCGCTTTTTGTATTTTTTCGACACCAATCTATCATTCTATCATGATTTCTTGTAACAGATTATAGTAGAAAACAACTAAAAAAATACGAATTCTGTTTTTGGTCTGTTAATTGGGGGGGATTTGTATACACCAGTGACTGTGAAAGGCAATCTTCTGAATGTTCATCATTTGGCTCCCACCTCCTCCATCCGGGTAGTGCAATCTCATTATTTTCCTCGCTCCTCACTGTCTTCTCCGATCTCACTTCCCGCTTCCTCGGTATCTTCATCATAGTATCCTATGTTCTTCATAATCACTTGGTTCAGATGCATCCTCTTCAGGATCATAGTCATTATCACTCACTTCATTTACGGATATTCGATTCCTTTTTCATGAGGATGATGCCATTTTGCATAATCCTAATAAAAGTTTCATTTTCAAACACAATATATTCAGAATAACAATTTGACTCTTCAATAATACTAACAGTTTTTGTTCTCGTTTTGTTTAGAACCTTCGGTGTAGTACCTACCTATAAATACACTGAAGTTCCCCCCCCCCTCCAAATTACAATTTTTAATAATTTAATAAAGTGTTTCATTCACCAAGTCAGATCTTCGGAAGGAGACTTATCATTTATAATTCACCTAATTTAGTTTTTATATTTGGTTTTTATCTCAACCTGTTCTATTGGTGTTTATAATTATATTTTCCACAAAACGAATGATGTCGGATGTGAGGGCGGCAATTGGTTCGGAAGCTCTGGAGTTCCAGTGTGGAATATGTGGAAGGAGATTCAAGAATGGAAGAGGTTTGAATATTCATACAGAAAGGATGCACCGCTTTTATGATGAAGGCTTGGCTTCGCAAATGTGTGATGGATCTTTGACTTGGAATGAAGTTTCTTTTTCTAAAAATGAATCTTCCTCTGACAGCCTAAATTCCCGTTTGTAGTTCCAAAAGTTGAACTCCCATATTATAAGAAGAATTCGAAAATCAGCAAGAGTGAGCGCTGCTGAAGCATTGTGCAGAGCAATTGACAACTGACTTGAGTATAACTCCTTAGAAGCCTGGGAAAATCTGTTTTTTTTCGCATATTAATCTTTCTATCTTCCAACATCCAATGAAAATCGTAAAGAATCTCTAACGTCGATCATGAAAAGTAATATAAGAAACAATAATATTCCACAATATATATCTAAAGATATTCAGTCATTACCACCAACCACGAACCTTGCTAAGTGTGTGATCAATAAAGTCTCTGATGGGGATCTCATATCTGCTGTTCGAATCTTGTCGTCACCTGACACTATCGCAAGTTTTGACAGTCATACTCTATCTGAATTACGTTTGAAACATCCCACTGATTCAGAAGTTAAATATACAGGGAGTAAAAACTTTATTACATTACAAGTCAATGAAATTGAAGTTTCAAAAGCAGTGAAATCTTTCCGTACTAGATCTTCTGGTGGACTTGATTCGTTGAGGCCATCGCACCTTCAATCATTGCTTTCCAAAAGTTCTGGATCCATGGGCGAAAAACTTTTGAGTTCTTTGACTTCGTTCTGCAACTTCTTACCCACAAGTTATACAGGATGTGATTCCCATACTTTACGGAGCCTCATTGGTTGCTCTTAAGAAAAAAGATGGTGGCAGTAGACCTATTGCCGTCGGCTTGATTTTTAGACGGCTTGTGGCAAAACTAGCTTGTTCGAAGATAAAAAAAACTTTAGGTGAATTATTTCGCCCTATTCAATTCGGTTTTGGAACCCCAGGAGGATGTGAAGCCGTTGCTCACGCTGCTCGTCGATTTTCAAATCAACATCCAGATCCTGCCTCCACAGTATTCCTAAAAATAGATTTTCAGAATGCTTTCAATATGATTCATAGAAATATCCTTTTAGAAAGGGTAGAAGACAAGATTCCGAATCTATATCCTTTCATAAGCCAATGTTATAAGAAATATACTTTTTTAAATTTTGGAAATAACACTATTTTGTCAGAAAGAGGTGTCCAGCAAGGAGACCCTTTGGGCCCAGCACTCTTCTGTTTATGCATTGATAATTTAACCAAATCAATCAAGGCTGATTTCAACTGTTTGTATCTTGATGACGGCTCCATAGGTGGTAAATCTGATGTAATTTTGAAACAGTTCAAGAAAATAATTTCAACATCAGAAAAAATTGGTCTTTAATTGAATTTTGAAAAATGCGAACTATATTTTTTGGACGACCTGAAAGATGACATACCAGAAATTTTTTACAGTTTTGCTCCTGGTATGAAAATAATGGATAAAACCAACTGGACCCTCTTTGGTGCACCCATGTCAGAAGAATCTTTGGCACAATCCATGAACCAAAAGACTAAATCTTTGAATTTGATGGCATTCCGCATGGATTCCATTCCAAAGCATATTGGGTATTTTTTTCTGAAGAACTGTCTAGCTATACCCAAATTGATATATACATTGAGATGTTGCCTGACTTGGCGCTGTCAAAATGAACTTGATCTCTTCGACTCAACACTCCGTATGATTTTGGAGCAGATTACTAATAATAATTTTAGCCTTTCCACGAGGCTACAAGCAACACTTTCCGTAAATAAAGGTGGTCTGGGTATACGACAAGCATCTTCACTTGCTTTATCAGCTTTTCTTTCTTCGTTGAACAGAATTCAACATCTAGTTGATCAAATTGTACCTGATTATTTTTCCAGTGTGTTCGATGTTTACCATATAGAGTATTAATCTGTATGGTGTTCTAAAACTGGAACCTCTGCACCTGATAATAAAATTTCCCAAAAATCCTGGGATCTTCCTCTTATCGAATTGTCATCTGAACAACTCCTTGACTCGGCTGTTAATTCTCCTTTTGAAAAGGCTCGACTGAAGGCAGTTAGTACGGAAGAATCTGGAGCTTGGCTCAACGCTATTTCAGTTGCATTCCTTGGCACTTTATTAGATGATGAATCTTTCAGGATTTCTGTGGGTTTACGTTTGGGCTGTTCTATTTGTGTGAGTCATGAATGCAGATGTGGATTTATCGTCAACGAAAAAGGGACGGATGGATTGAGTTGTAGATTCAGTTCCGGGCGTTCGTCTCGTCATTCAACAGTAAATGACTTGATCAAGCGAGCTTTATCAACTGCTGATATTTCTGCTGTCTTAGAACCTTTGGGAATCATTCGTGATGATGGTAAGCGTCCAGATGGGATGCCTCTCATCCCATGGAGTCATGGAAAACCTTTAGTCCGGGACTTCACCTGCGTAGATACCGTTGCAGCATCACATATTGATTCAACATCCAAACATGCTGGTGGGGCTGCAGATTCTGCTGAGGAGTCCAAATTGGAAAAATATTCTACTTTAAAAGATCAATACATTTTTTATCCGTTAGCAATTGAAACCTTCGGTTCATTTGGTAGTTATGCCACTGAATTAATTAATCATATCGGGCAAAAATTGATCAATAAAACAGACGATCGAAGAGCAAGGACTTTTTTGATACAACATATCAGTATCGCCATCCAAAGAGGAAAAGCAACGTCAATTCTGGGTTCTATTCCTGCTACTCAACGTTTGGATGATATATTCATTCGTCCACGAAGGATAAATATGTCAAGTAGTATCCATAAGTATATTATTCGGAGCCAAATACCTTGAAAGTATAATTTGGATTCAATAACGCGATCTACCATATCTGTATCCAACTCGATTTCAAGCAGCCTCCAATCTAGTTCCTTATTGCGGCGCTCCAATGATAGAGAAAATCATTGCATAAGAAACTGTTCCTTTGAAGATAGCAATAGCGGTGAGCGCATCTCCCTCAGTTATGATTCCATCAAACCACTTGTGTTTGGAAGCTCCAAAACTCTTGGTCTCAATGGTTTGAAAAACATTGGCAATACCTGCTTTATGAATAGCGCAATACAATGTTTATCGAATACCAGATGGTTGCTCGAGTATCTGAGAAAAGACGAACATTTGAAGGATATCAACACAAGCATATCAAGTATGAAGGGTGCTTTGATAAAAGCATTCGAAGAAGTGGTAAAAGAACTCTGGTCAGAAGATTCGTCTGATGTGGTGGTTAACACTGTTACTTTGAGAAGCCTGATATGAAGATTTGCACCTCGTTTTATGGGTTACGCTCAACAATGCCAAGGAATTTTCCAGATATTTATTGGAAGGTCTTCATGAAGATGTAAACAGAGTAAGAGAAAGGCTTGAACCTATGTTCATAGAAATCGATGAAAATTTGAGCGATAATGAAAAGGCAAAAGAGTCTTGGTCAAGATATCTTAGAATGGACAAGTCAAAAATTGTCGATAACTTTGTTGGTCAACTAAATTCGTTGAAATGTACTTTCTGTGGCCATTGTTCTTCACTTTTGACCCATTCTGGGACCTTTCACTCCCATTCCGGAGAGTACTGGCAAACTCTGACTGTCGCAATGTTAAGACTTGTTTACTGGGGAAGAAATTTTGGATGATGACGAAAAACCTACTTGTTCTGAATGCAAGGAAAGGAGAAAATGCACGAAGTCATTATCTATACTTAAATTTCCCAAAATTTTAGTAATTAACTTGAAAAGATTTTCGCAGATGGAGAGATTCAGAGAAAAACTAAATGTTTTCATTGACTTTCCTCTCGATGGATTAGATATGAATATTTATGCAGTAGATAACGCAGCTTCGTGTCGCTATAACTTGAATGCTGTATCCAACCATAGTGGAACAACTTTTAACGGACACTTCACGGCTTACTGTAGGCACCCTTATGCAGGTACTTGGCACGAGTACAATAACTCGAGAGTATCACCGCTATCACCAAAATATATCGTGAGTGGAGAAGCATACGTCCTCTTCTATGATCAAGAGGACACCAAATCACAGTTTTAAATAGAACATTTTACTTATTTACATTATTTATTTTATATTCATTTTTACCTTAATAAAATTTTTAAAAAAATTATTGGATAGTGCGTGCCGCCGAAGAAATGAGCAAAATACTGCCTAACCTAGAACAAAAAAGCAGCTACTTCAACCAAATCCAGTGTCGGGGCTTCCCCGATATCGGATCGGAACGTTATAATTTTACTGTCGGGGCTGCCCCGATAAAGGATCACAAAAGGTTAAAGTAACTATATTAAGAATATATTCATCAATATTATGAATGCTGATTATCATGTGATTATATTTTACATTCTGTTTCACTATGAATATAATGAAATATTCTGAGCCCAATTGGGAAAGTGATTCAGTATAATGGAATTCCGGAATGAAATAATTTTCCTTTTTCCAATTGTCAATGTACTGTGGTAGATGTGTAAATTTGAATTCGAGAAGAATCAAATGAATCTGTCACTGTTTCATCCCAAACTGATGAACAAAATATATTTCTATTTCAGTTGGTGCCTGGTGGTATGAGCATTGTTTTAATAGTAATCTCAATGGGAAATACATCAATCGAGAGTTATCGTCAAAATACTATGGCAAAGGAGCACACTGGAACACCTTCAACTTTGCAACACCTTCCCTTGCCGAAACAAGAATGTTGATCAGACCGCGCAAAGGCGGGTGTTCAGAAATGTTCTAATATATAATATTACTTTTCAGGATTCCAAGTACTCAGAATTTATATTTATTTCACTCTTGCTTATCCATAATTTTCAAACAAAAAAGGAATAGTGGAACAATAAATAGATAATCATTATCAAATGGTATTTATTCAATTATGTATTTAGAAAATGTATACAGTATTAAGAGAGGAGGAAAACATAAAGATCTATTAAACGGCGAAGTTCAGGTTATCCTAGTGTATTGAATATCCGTTATAAGTGATAATTAATTACTCAAATCTACCAGATGGAGTCCCAAATGGATGAACTCAATGGAAAGGCGTCATATGCGTCATATGTCATATGCCATCTTGTGACATCTGTTTCAAATCCTTGAAAACTGAGAGAGGACTGATAATTCATAATACTCGCATTCACCATCCATTTCTAATATATTCACAAAACCATCCCAAGAAAACCGCAATCAAGAGAGGAGTAATCAATCTCATAAACACCTAGCCAAATTAAAAGAACCGCTTTCATAAGCATCAAAGACGAGTAATCAATCTCATAAACACCTAGCCACAGCCGTCCGGAAAATAAACTACTAGAAATCAATAGAAACAATGTAATTGAGGAAGTGAAATCTACTAAAACAAGTGGAATAGATTTGCTCAGGCCATTTCATATCTACTATATGTTCAGTGAGAGTTCATGATTGGTCAGCGAGAAACTTTTAAATTCATTGACCGCATTATGCAACTTCATGCTGGCAGGCAGAGTGTATACCAGGAAACTAACTGCGCCATCATACGAAAAACGGTTATATCCAATTATGTTTTCTACTCGTGTCATTGCTAAATTTGTTGTACATATTTAAATGCAGAAAATCTTTTTGTTTTGTTTTTGGCTTGTAACATGAAAACTAATGAAGCAATCTATATGCCTTCGAGAACAAGTTGTAGAGAATCAGAATGCACGAGTCGATCGGATTATTAGTGAAGGAAAAAACTGTAAAAATCAGAAAAAAACAGGGTTTTTAAAAAAATGTATTACTCCGCCACTTCTTGAGATTCAGTGCAGGCTTTCCACGACATTAGTGATTGATATGTACTTTGTGTGTGATAATTTGAGGCGCTGTCGGATCATTTGTTTTGGCATAACTGCAATCTGAATTTCTCAACGCACTTCATTGCAGCAGATCTGGATGCTCCATAGGTGGCCCGAATTGAATTTTCCAAGAATATTTTGAGGGAAGAAGTATTCTATTGTCATTTTGCATTCGAATGCTGCGAAGTTGGTGGGAAATACTTGCAAACCTGACCGAAATCCGGCGAGTGCATGAAAGCGGTTCAGTAGTGGGGGTACAGCAGCAGATTCATGACGGGCGCAGCTTGCCGGTATTACTATACATACGCTTCCCCGCGTCTGCTGCTCTCTCCCCACTCTTGAGCCGCTCTCAATCTAGGGAGTGGTCTGTGATTGGTCACAATGGTGGCAGCCATGTTGTGGATGGGAGTGTATGATTGAGAGTGGGAGTGAAGAGAGCTGTGATAGGTCGTGTAAGTGGTTATAGCCGTAAGCCGCCATCCAATAGCCAAGCAGCAGCCGCAGCCATATTGAAATGGGAGTGGATGTGTCAAGCAATAGCTGCATTCGTCAACGGCATTGGTCGACCGTCCAATCGAATGAATGGCGGCGGTCATTTTGAAAAGTGGGAGGAGTCACCAGTGTTCATGAGCGATGATGCGGCGGCCATGACTCAATCGACAAGTCGTTGTAGGAATCTGAACTGCAGCCGTTATCTACGTCAGCACTTTCGTAATCAGTTGTTTAATTAAGCGACCGGATATCGGCAGCATCTTTTGAAAGAGTTTGTTTACATTAACAAGATGAGATATCGGCGGCATCCTTTGAAAGAGTTTGTTTACATCAACAAGATAAGAGAGTATGCAGCTCCATGGTTTAACTGTGGTATAACTTGAATATAAACGCGAATCCTACCAAGGTCAAATACGACTTGAATAATATTTTGAAACGTTGCCAGATATACAGGTAGGATCGAAAGAGAGAAAATGGCGTCAGTTGAGGTAATGTCGTCATCGTTGATAGCAGAGGAGTATACACGAAAATTGGAACAGTTTTATCGACCACCACCGATACTACCACCCTTGGAACATGAAATATATAAGATTTTTGTGCTCTCATGTGTTGTTATAAACATATTGTTTTTCGCTTTGGCAAAATTCAAAACTGTAAAAAGGAGCTTGGAATCTTCATGCAATATCAAAATAAATGAATAGAGAGAGACTCTGAACTGACTGTCATTTCCATACACAAACATACGGTGTACGTGACGAAAGCCACGTATACCGTATGTGGGTGTGTGAGAGACAGAGAGAGAGATACCTCTGACGGTTTCCCCTCTTTGTTTTTCATTTCAAACTTGGCTTTTTTCAACTTTTTTTCCTCAATTATTTTATCAATTTTTTTTTCTCGGGTATTTTCATTTTTTTATCAATTATTTTCCAATATTTTTCTTAAGTATTTTCTTTTTGTTTTTCACAACCTTATTTTTATTTTTTCAACTTTTTTTCTCATTTTTTTATCAACTTTTTTCCTCAACTTTATTTTTTCAACTTTATTTCATTTATATCAATGGGGAACTCAACCCCTCCTGAAAGAGAAAAAGGTATGAAGGAGAGATGGACAAAAACACTGAAATACACACATACATATTTATTTGTCATAAAAAACCAATCTAAAATCAACATAATTTGGTACACAGCCATTCGTGAAGATATTTGGTGGTCCTCTGGGCACACATGAACTTCCCGCTGTTGTGGTAGGGGCAGTGGTCCAGGGTGGGCTCGAATTTGTCTGTCGACCATTGATTCGAATCATAGAAGGCCACATCGTAGATTTCCACTTGGTACGACAAACCAATTTCCAGAAATTTTTCTTTACGGAAATCGTATTTTTGGTTTCCTTTCACATAAATCTGGCTGGATGATGAATGAATGAACGCCGCCGCTGCGCCGTAGCGATCTATGTCAGGCTTCTCATCGTTTCGGAGAGGAGATGATATTCCATCATGTAATCGTGAATGATGATGCAATAGACACGAGTCCGATCGGGGAATCCCGCACTCGATTCGATATCCAATCGTACGTCAACAGTACCGGATCTCATAGTTTCTTCCTGTTTTGAACAATCGATGACGAATAAGGCGCGATATTTGAAACCAAGGTGATCCAAAAGAGAGGACATGGAATTTGTATAGCTAACAAGAAATTCCGTATAGTTGAAATGCGCTTCGGTATAGTGATTATTGGCGGAATTCAAGTGTAGACGTTCGTTGGGCCAATATTCACCGTTCATAGACAAACGTATATTCTGAATGTTGACATGTTGAAAGGTGGTAGGATCGACGGAAACGTTATCTCGTACATTAGTTTGGAAACACACGTTGACATAGAGTGGCCTTTCAACACTGGTACTCGTCTTAACCGACCATATTCCACGTTGAGCATTTTGCGTGATCGAAGGTAATTCGTTCAATTTCCATTTTCGGAACGGTATCACTATCGGTTTGTCTAACTGTATGGACTTCATTAATTTTTCATTTATTTCCGCACTAGGAAAAATGTGTTTGACTTTCAATTCAATACTATCGATCACAATTCGAGCCGTGGTCGTTCCCACCACATTATTACCTGCCTCACGTATAATGACGCAATCATTATCATATTGGGCTCTGACAAATCGTAGAGTTTGTCGCCCACAAGTAATCATCGAATAATCGTTGAAAACAATGGAAATATGACGGAGCGGTACGAGGAGGCTGAAAGAATTGTCATCTTCATTCAAAAAAAAACAAATTGGGATAATTCCGACCGCCTATAGCCAAATGCTGAGAATCCGTAGGTTCGTAAGATGATAGAGCTCGAATGGCACTCACAATTCCCGGATCTCGAGATTTTGGAAAAAAGCGACGTACAAAATTTGAGAGAAAGAAATTCAGGATTTATATTAATGACAAGGTAGTTCATCAACAATAACAAACCAATTCAACCACTGGATAATTTCGACACAACATATGAAAGGTTAAAAGAAGATTACCTTTTTTGTTTTCCACATGAAAACTTTCCGAACTGATTTCGGGAATTTTGGATGGTTCTTGTGCAATAGAGAGTTCCTGAGAGAAGTGGATGAAACAGGAATTCAGATTATGGCCAGGTAATGCATCAGCGACATTCCAGCTCCAGGTATAAACTCTTTTAGTGCACATCACAAACTGAGTCATGTTACAAAGTAACTCGTATATCTGAAGAACTCTATATAAATTGGTATTGAACTATAAAAGAATTCTTCCAACACAAAAGGAAAAAGTGAGGGTATGTTTACAATATCCATCACTGTTTTTCATTATTCTATGAAAATTTGTCAATTGCTCATAGTTATAAGTTATCTATCGCAGGCCAGGTCAATATAGGTTTTCCTGAATAAAGGAAATAATTGTTTTTGATAATTTCTGGTTTACTTTCCACAATGATATGCTAATATCTCACCGATAAACACTGAACTGAAATAGTTCGGATGACATCAAGACAGTACCGACTCCTGAGACGAAGGCGTTCCAACTGAGTTTAGTCGTGGTAAGGAAAGGAATTACAAAGGGGAAAAATGATAAAAATTTCACATATATTCAATAAAATTGTTATGGTATCGGGTGGAGGAAGTAAATTTACAAAACATATGAATATAAATAGAAATTAATATATTCTACCCAATCATAACAAATTGACATCCAAAGTGAGGGCAAAATAACTATCATATTATAACATAACAATTGGCTTCCCAACGCGGAGCGAAAATAATTATCATATCAAATCATAACAATAAATGATCTTACCTATCATAACAATATATATATATATATATATATATATATATATATATATATATATATATATATATATAAATATACATATTTATAGATTTTTCCGGTTGCACAGGAGCGGATTTATTTTTATTGAGTTTCTTCTGGTGTCCAAGGATCGTTATAGGGTAAAATACGACTCATATGGACAATTTCTTTTTCACTTTCCTTGGAAGACCCCTTTTGAATTTTGTAGTCCACCTCACCTACTTTTCAAATAATGTCATAAGGTCCGAACCATTTCAGCAGAAGTTTTTCAGATCGCTCCACCTTCCTTGCAGGGATGAATATTTTCACCTCATCCCCCGGTTTGAAGTCTAACTGACGGTGTCTTGCATCATATCTGACTTTGTCTTTTGGTTGCCCCGCCTTTATATTATTGACCGCTGTATTCCTGATTGCCAGGGCTTTTTCCCTCATTCCATTTGCTTCTAATGAGGTTCTGGGATCCATCAGGTTTGCTCGCGTTGGCAGAATAGGTTCCCGTCCATACACTTGAATGGAGAAAATTTTGTTGTGGCTTGTTTTGCCGTATTATAAGCAAATGTTATGTGAGGCAGGAATTCTGGCCAGCCAGACTGATCTGTGCTGACATACATTGATGGCATGTCTGCTATTGTTTTGTTGACTCTTTCGGTCAGTTTATTACAGGAAGGGCTGTGAGCCATTGTGTATTGATTGGTTGTTCCCATGCGTTTTGAAAGTTCCTGGACAAGTTCTGAACGGGAAGTTTGCCCTCTATCCGATAAAATATGTCTTGGAGATCCGTGTTTCGTGATTATTTTATTTGGCCACAGGTCCTGCTTTTTCTGATTCCAGTGCCTCTGTTTCTGCCCAGCGGGTAGCATAGTGGGTCGCAACGACGATAAATGTTTTACCATTTTTGCTGCGCCTGAATGGTCCCAGCAGATCAATACCCACTTTTTCAAATGGCATGCCGACTGGAATTGGTTGCAGGAATCCAATTGGTTTTTAATGTTTTTTGCCCTTTCTTGCCGACAGTCTTTACAACCTTTTACATATTTTTCTACGTCTTTTTGTAGATTTGGACGATAGAATCTACTTTTTACTTTGTCCAGGGTTTTGGCAATACCTAGATATCCTGACAAGGGCTACGCATGGTGAGAAAATACTATTTCTCCAATCACATGTTTTGGTATTACCAGTAAGTTTTCTAGTCCCTCTGGTCGTGGGTTTGCTTTATATAGGACTTCGTCTATCAACCTGACATTTCTTGCTCTCTTTCTCAGTCCTATAGGAAGGGGAATTATCCTCGGGATATTTCATGGCCTGGGTGAGTTCTCTGATGTCTTTATCATGTTGTTGCTCCTTGCTAATGTCCTCTGGTAGTAATAGGTAGGTCGGTATTTCCTCAATTTCCTCAAGGTCTTGTTCTTTTGGCGGTGATGCTGGGTTTCTCGAAAGACAGTCTGCGTCCTTATGTGCTGCACCACTCTTGTGGATTTTTGTATAACCATACGTACTGAGTTTTTATGCCCAGCGGGCTAGTCTGCCTGTTGGGTCCTTCAATGATAGAACGTAACACAGAGCATGATGGTCTGTCACGATCCTAACTTTTCTACCATATACCAGATGACGTAAATCTACGAGAGTAATTTTTTCCTCTGAATTTTATGTGTATAAGGTTAGTGTCAAATCGTTTTTATCAAAAATATTTTCAGTGTTATACCTATTGAGGTGATTTTGATAGGGCTTTTGCTTGTTATGTCAATAACTTCTTTTCCGGAATTTTCTTCTGGTCCTGAGTTCAGCAGAAGACCCCGTGGCACCAAAAAGTTTCTATTTCTTGAAATTACACATTTTCTAAATTCGTTTTTGGTAAGCTCACGATTTCTACTTTCCTCTTCGAGTTTTCATTGGGTCTTAAACAATGATCTTCCATTAAAATCACCTTGAATCTGTTATTTTCATTGCTATTTTGGCTTTCACACGGCAGTCTTCTTTTGACCATCCTTTCTTCTTCGTGTATGATTGCTACCTCTGAAGGGGTTTCCACTGGTGGTTTTTATACAACGCATATTATGATATCAATTTTCACGTCATTGAATATATAGGTTATCATATTTTTTATGGTGTTCCAGTTCATTTTGTCCAATCCACAACCAATCTTTGAAATTGCTAATTTTGTTGCTTTATTCTCAACAATCTTCTTCTTCATTTCCACCAAGCAGGACCACATGGTTTCCAGTGTTGATTTTTCCCAGTACTCAGTTTTTGTGACTAGATTATATATTATTCTGCCATTCCTTTTTGTAGTGATGACTCTTCCTGTTTTGGTCCTGCTCTCCTTGATTTCTTCTCCAAGTGAAAAAATATTGTACCAAAACTTTTTGCTGTCCCAGTACCTAGTTTTCCGTCCACTGAAATGCAATGAGCCAATGCGAATTCGTTTCCAATATTAAATATGTCTATATTTTTCTCTTCAATTCTGACCTGCGCAATCTCTTCCTCAAAATTCTGGTTACTGTTTATGAATGTGGTAAAGTCAACTTCTGCTACATGTCTGTTTGGGGCATAGTTTTGTTCTTGTGCTTTTCTTGATATTCTTGGCATATTTGCTTTTTCCAAGGGTTTTTTCGGTTGCGTTTCCACTGGCAGATTTGATTGTGTTGAGTTGAAAAAGAGGGTGTGGCTCGGTTGATGTGGTTTTGGTAATCTGATTGCAATGCTTTGATCATTTCTTGAGAAAGATACTCAAACTTATCCAAATCAATTTTTGCATGATTGCTGTTCAAGAATTCCATTATTAGCAGTAAGGGTACTGGCAAGTTTTCAATGACAATTGCCATACATGATGTATTGTAGCCCCCAATTTCCATTCGACATTCAATTTCACCTAATGTTTGGATTCAATGACCTGCCGAGACTAAAATACTTTTTCTGCTCTGTTTGACAGGAATTAAATTGTGTAAGATATCTCTCCTAACCACATTATGTTGTGCTCCTGTATCGAGGCATGCTTGTGTATATATATCATTGATTAATACTTTGATGGAAAGAACATTAATGATTTTCTCATGTTGAGTTACCCCGATATTGCTCAAGACAACACCCGGGGTCAATTGTGTTGCCTTCTTCCATTTGGGTGATTGTTTTTGTAGCATGTTAATGCGGAATGTCCTATTCGGTTACAGATTTGGCATTTTGGTCTTCCCTCATTAGTTCTTGTAATATTAATAAAATTTTGGTTTCTGGGAGGGTATGATTGTGTGAGTGTTCTTTAGGCAGAGTTGGAATGGTGGCTATTTTGATATCTTGGTGTAGTAGGAGTGTAATAGGAGTTTTGCCTTTCGTGTTATGATTTTGATGAAATTTATTGAAAGGCTGTCTTCGTGCAAAAGGAATTCTTGTTTGGGGTGGTGTAAAATAGTTGGGACGAGTATAGGAGTAGTCTTGTGGGTGACTGAACCTGGGCGGGTGTTGGAAGCTCCTGGTCCCTGTTTGCCTGAAATTCGGGTTGAAGTTAGATCGAGGGGGGTTTCGGATCCTGTATTGTTTTTACAAGTGCAGTTGCATGTTTGTTGTTTTTCCGCTGAACTTGTCATGTTGTTTTGGGAGGTTTCCAGAACATCCTATTTGGATATGTCCTCTGATTTGACAATTATTCTTTTGAAGTCCTCCCAGTTCATATTCCTCCAAGTAGTAGTCTGGAATTCTGGTAATAATCCTTCCGAATTCCGTTTTCTAAGAATTTTCTAAATTGTTTTAGCTCAAAATTGGGGTCGAAGTCTTCGAATAGTGTCTGAAGCTCATAGTAGTAGGCCTTAATTGACTCGTTGGGCTTTTGTTTTCGTTCGAATAGAAGCCTTTTTACGGAGTGGGTTCTATCTGCCCCATCAAACTCCTTCGAAAAGTCATTTTTGATGTCCTCCCATTTTTTGTTATCATTTGTCCCATTGGCAGCATATCTTTTGAACTATAGTTCTGCCGCACTCTCTAGAAATGTTCCAAAGTATGATATTTCGTGGGTATTGTTCCAACTGTTTGCAGTGGCGGTCCTTTCATATTTTTTAATAAATGATGAGGCTGATGATGTGCAGGGGTTGAATGTTGGAGGGCACAGAAATTTTGGTTTGACTGCGGCATTTTGAGTTCCCGATCTGTCTATCGAAGTCTCGTCTGCCATGTCTGCCAAAATTCTTGATTGACTTCCTGTGACCTGGTTGACTGCGTGTGTGGGTGGATTAATTTCAGGTATAACTTCTTCACTATCCTTATCTTCCTCCTCAAACTCTCTTCTTGCTTCCTATTTTCTTTTTCTGTATGCTCAAGGTGGGTTACATTTCCTACAGAGCTGCTCGACGTTGTGGAACCAGTTGGTGAGGTAGAATAATAAAACTCGAGGGGGTTGTTTTATGGGTCTTTTGAATTATGTTTTTGTGGAGATCTAGGTATTCTCTTAGATGGCGCAAATGGATAACCAGAAGAGAATTTGCTTGTGCTGCTGAATTTGGGTTGAAATGCTCTTGTGCACGAAGCTTGTGGATGGTTCAGACTTTCAGAGGTCTGACCATCCTTTGAAGTTTCGTCGTTTTTTTTTATTCAGTTTTAGTTTAAGTGACTTTGTAAAATGTTGTTGTTTTTTCACTGCTCATACCTCATTTGTGAATATATTTTTCCCCGTGTATATAACATAATTTTTGGTTTCATTAGACTAATGTTAGTAGTATAACTACAAGGCTCCGGGCCCATGTGGCGGGAGTACCAAAGCGTCAAGTGGTCCCGAACCCCTGCATGGTTTTGGGGGCCGCCACTGGGTTGAGATCGTCGCCATGTTCGTCGGCGGTCATGGGCTGTTCGTTGTAGGAGGAGTTTGGGAAAAAATGGCGGTTGTAGGTTTATGAGTAGGTGGGTGGGTTGGTGTATGTGGGCAGGGAAAAAGGCTGGGGGAGTGGTGTGTGATTGGTCGCAATGGTGGCAGCCACGTTGTGGATGGGAGTATGTGATTGAGAGTGGGGAGTGGAGAGAGCAGTGATAGGTCGTATGAGTGATGATAGCCGTCAGCCGCTATCCAATAGCCGAGCAGCAGCAGCAGTCATATTGGAATGGGAGCGGGTGTGGTCATTTGTTAGCCACATTCGTCAACCAATAGCTTCACTCGTCGACGACATTGGTTGGCCGTTCAATCGAGGAAGTGAATGTCGGCGGCGGCCATTTTGGAAAGTGGGAGGAGTCACCAGTGTTTATGAGCGATGATGCGACCATAACTCGAATGACAAGTCGATGCAGGAATCTGAGCCTTGGCCGTTATCAGTTGTTTATGTAAGCTACCGGATATCGGCAGCAGCCTTTGAAAGAGTTTGTTTACATCAACAAGATAAGGTTGCAGGTGTTCATCCCGATCTGTGGGAATTCTCAGTAAACAAGCAATTCTCAGAAATAATAATGACGTAATTCTGAGAATTAGATCGTTCGATCCGTGGGACCTTTTTGTATATTCAAGGTCAATTTATTGCATCATATTATGTCAGTTCTGATAATTTTGTCGAGTTGGCAGTTTTTGAATTACGCAGTAGAGAATTGGTGTATGTGACTGATCCCCACCGTCAGGTTAATTCTTCATCTGTCCTCAGAACTGTAAACATCGTTCTGTTCAGTGCTCTCTCTCTCGCTCTCTGATTTTGTGTGTTTGTGCATCTACCAAACCAAACATCTAAAAAACGTAAGTTCATTTTATTTTATTTTTGTATTTGATTTTCAAAAATCTTTGTTTTTTTCAAAAACTTTTTTTTGTATGCCAACAGGACACTGAGCTTTTTTTTGTTTCAAACATTTTTTCATATATCGAGAGTGGGATTCTTTCTATTTGTTTACGGGAAGGGATTTTATTTTTCTCAAATTCTTCCAAATTAGTGGTATTTTTTCACGTTTGATTTTTTCACCCCTCCCTTTTTTTCTTCAAAAAATTTTAAGGGGATTGTTAATTATTATAGATGAATCTTGCAGAAATAAACGCTGTTGCGAGCAGTGACTACAGGGAAACCGTAACTCTATCAACATTGCCGCTAAACAAGCCTATGATAATCGAGAAATTGAGAGTGGTTAAAACGAAGTACGGGGACACAATAGTAGCCGATTTGGAAACCAAATCAGTATTTCTACCTAGGAGGGTTTTCGGGGTGTTACAATCGAAAATCGACGAGTTCACACCTCGAGAGTATTCAATAATCATAAAACCATCCACGACGAAGACACCTGTCTTTGAATTCATCAAAAACCAAGACCATCCACCATAACGGGGACGAAAACTGGGACGGCTGTATTCAATTTCATTAAATCAAGGTGAGAGAGAGAGAGAAAAAGTATATCTATACTTTGTTTGTGAAAAAGCATCAATTTCCCTAGTTTTTTTTAATAACCATGAATTCCGAACAAATTGCCGCTCTCAGCGATGAGATTATTATTAGATACAGGGAGGCTTAAAAACTTCTCGAACAAGAATCCAGTCCAATGGGACACGGATCATGGCTAAAACATTGAACATACGGTATTCGACTTTGTACAAAGGGCTTTAAAATCTCTGCCAAAAGTTCCACTTGAATATTGAGAAAATTGGAAACAAATTTGGGGCATTTAAAAACATGTCGTAATTTCATTAAAAATTTAGGGATGGAGGCTCAGGGGTTGGCTGCCACAAAAAATCTAAAAAGCCGAGTCATTTTGGGAAATTTGAAGTCGACGTTCCGGGGACGAGTTCGTACAGATGTAAAAATAAATTTGGCCCACAAAGACACGAATCAATTTTTCGAAGACGCCTTCAGCCTTTCCAAACGTAGAATCAATAACATGTTGAAAAAATTTCCCATGCTGAAGGTAAATACTTGTTTTTGCGGGAAATTCGTCAAAATGGGCTTGGATGGGAAAAAACTTGCTTTAAAATATCTCGAAACTGAAAACCAAGTGATTGATAGGGGAACAGATGAACAGGGGTGGTTCGAGGAATTTGTTGTGGATAAATTGGGCAATAAATTGGAGGAATTTTGCGGGAAAGAAAGCGGGTGGGCATTACAAAAAATCGTGAATTTAGAAGTGAATATCAATCAATCAGGTGTGGGAACAGGAAGTTCATCTCTCATCGAACTTCCACAAGCCATTTCTAGGAAACAGGCTTGGAATAACGTGCAAAATACCGACGACAACAATTGTTTCGGATGGGCAGTCGTGTCAGCTCTGTATCCTGTACCACACGGGCAACATCCAGAAAGACAATCAAAATACCCTAGTGGTCGACCGAACTGAATATGGAGGTATTGGAATTTCCCATAACCCTTGGTCAAATTTCAAAATTCGAAAAACTTAACGGTATTTCGGTGAACGTATATATTTTGGAATTGGTTGAATCATCAGCGAATAACGATGACGGACATACATTTTTCACAACTGTACCAAAAAGAAAAATTGGTTCGACATATAAACCTTCTCATGATTCAAAATGTAATGTGAAATTAAATGATTACGAGACACCGCCGGAAATTAACGATGACGACGAACAGACAGACATTAAATTCCATTATTGCTGGATCAAAGACCTTTCCCGATTGGTTAGCTCAAAAATCAGTGAAGAAAAAATCAAGAAATATATTTGTGATAGATGTTCAAATTATTTTCGTAGTCAGGAGAAATTAGACAATCATACTGTTTATTGTGAAAAAGCTAATGATTACAAAATTTATTTCCCAAAATATGACCATGTCGAGCTCAAGATCTTTGTACACAAACAAATGGTTCCATTTGTGATATATGCCGATTTTGAATCGATTTTGGAACCAGTCACTGATGGTGAAACCAAGTCCAAAACGGGGAAAAACTAAGAACTCATTCCCTATAGCGCAGGCTTATATTTCAAATGCAATTATGATGACACTTTGTCATACTACGGTAGCCATCGAGGTTTGAATTCAAGGGAATGTTTCGCGGAATAATTGAAAGACATAGCACAATTCGTGGAGGAAATAAATTTTAAAAATCATCCCCATGTCCGTCATTCCCATAAGAACGGCGCGGCGGCGGAATCATATTTGCGAGAAACCTTTTCCAAAAAGATCAAATGATTGTAGCCGAACAAAACCATTTAGAGCCTGGGGACATCAAAACCCATGTAATCTCAACTATAAAAAATCCTTCGTGATTCCTATTGTTTTCGATAATCTTAGCGGCTATGACAGCCATTTCATTATTCGAAATATCGCGAAACGAGGCAGGGTGGGTCTTCTTCCAATAAACAAGGAAAATTATTTATCTTTCACACAATACGACGAACAGACATCAAATTTCGTTTCATTGATTTTTTTAGATTGATGGGCGCAAGCCTGGACGAGTTGGTGCGCACGCTCAGAGTGGAAGATCTCTGTAATACGAAGCGCGAATTTCAAAATTTAAATGAAGAAGAACTTTCTATAATCACGCGCAAAGGGGTATTCCCCTACGACTTCGTGGATTCCATGGAGAAACTCGAGATTACAGCGTTGCCAGATATCGATAAATTCCACAATCAGCTGAATGATCGCGATATCTCCCAGCATGAATACCAACATGTGTGGCAATCGTTCGATTTGGCAACACTGGGTGACTACTCTGACTTATACATAAAAACCGATATTTTGTAGCTATGTGATGCCTTTGCAAATTTCCGAAAATTGGGTCATGCCACTTATGGATTCGATCCCGCTCGGTACTATACCATGCCTAGCTATTCGTGGTCATGCATGATGAAGTATACAAGTTGGAAATTATCAAAAATGTCGACATGCTTTTGTTTGTGGAAAGAGGCATTCAGGGCGGTATAAGTCAGTGTTGTAACCGATTCTCTCAAGCGAATAATAGATATATGGGGAAGAGCCCTCCAAATATTTATTATACTTGGACGTGAATAATCTCTATGGATGGGCTATGAGGGAGTATTTACCCTCTGTAGGGTTCGAATGGATCGATGATTTCGATTCTTTGAACGTTCTGGAGGTGTCGGATACTTCGGACAACGGCTATATCCTCGAAGTAGTTCTGGAATACCCTGAAGGAATAAACAATGAACACAAAGGTTTTTCCTCTGTACAGAACATCGAACTCCACCAGGTTCAAAATTACCTGAATTACTGACCACCCTGTACAACAAGGAAAACTATGTCATACTTCACCGCATATTGAAACAAGCTTTGTAAAACGGCCCTATTCTCGAAAAAACTCCACATGGTGTTGCAGTTCAAACAATCAGCATGGCTGCAGCCCTACATTGAATTGAACACAAAATTACGCGCTCAAGCTACAACCACTTTCGGCAAAAATAACTATAAATTGGCCATAAACAGTATTCAAGAAAAGACCATGGAAAACATCAGGAAGCACAGAGTGGTGAAAATGGTCAATAAATGGGGAGGCAGATATGGGGCGAAAAATCTGATAAGTAACCCGAAATTCCACAATCGAACCATTTTCGATGAAAACTTGATGGCTATCGAAATGAATAAATTGAAACTGCTATTCAATAAACACCTCTATATCGGTATGGCAATTCTAGATATTTCCAAAATTTGTGTTTACGATTTTCACTATAAATTCATGTTGAAAAAATTTTAGACCAATCAGTGTAAGTTGATGTACACGGATACGGATTCTCTCATATATGAAATTGAATGCGATGATGTATATAGAGATTTAATCGGGGAAAACTTGGAAAAAATCCATACGAGCGACTACCCATGCGAAAATTCGTACGGTATTCCGCAGGTGAATAGAAAAATTCTAGGTTTGATGAAAGATGAAGCGAACGGGTGCATAATGACAGATTTCGTCGGACTCCGTTTAAAATTATTCACTTATAAAATTCAGAGTAGAAAATGTGTTAATAAATCCAAAGGAGTCCGATATAATGTTGTGGAAAATAAAATTTCCTTCGATGACTATGTTGAATGTTTTAGAGATCAGAAGGAAAAATCAACTAGTCAACGATGCATCCGTTCATATGCCCATAATGTATTTAGTATTGAACAAAACAGAAGTCCATTCGACGATGAAAGAACACTCATCCCCGGATCGGACGATATACTTGCATGGGGCCATTATAGCATAATGAACGAATAGCCAACCTCCACCCCCAATCTACCGTCCAACTTGTATTTGATAATTTATTTTTTTTTATTTCCATTTATTGTGTTGGCGTGATAACCGAAAAATTAATGCTTTTTCTTTCTCCATCACTCTCTCTCTCTCTCTCTCACATAATCATTGTATATATAATATATATATATATATATATATATATATATATATATATATATATATATATATATATATATATATATATATATTGTTATGATTGGTTGTTTATATGATTTTTAATTTGTAAAAAAATTTTTTAAATTTATTTCATAGATTGTATTTCTGAAACCCTATCATAACAAATGAAAAATACCTCCGGCTATGTTATGTTACCTTTTTCTTTTTCAAACCCTTCAACCCAGCTCAGTCAGGTACACCTATGAACATGTATGACTCCTTTCCAGTGGTTCGTTCCTGCAATCAGGGTTGCCTACTATGGCACTAGCGATTCGATACGAAAATCTGTTCAGTGGAGAAAGTAAGGTTAGAAATTGGAAAATAAACAACAGTTGCAGAGAATAATCAAATTGGTTGGTTTTTATTCAAATCAAAACTTAAATATACCCTACTCTGCGATAGCTACCTTATACTAGCAAAACAATGACATGAAATAGTGCAGTTTTAAAATTTGTGATAATGAAAAATTGATGAAGAACTTATTATCAGTCTTTTGGGTATGGAATTTATTATTGTTCAACCCAAAACAAAATAACCAGTGGTTTAAAACACTTAAAGTTCCTGGTTTTATGTGAAAGGTTGCACCTAGGTGAGTTCAGTTATTGAATACCTTGTAGCTGCGTTTCTGTTGACGTTTTCAGTCCCGTGTACGTATTCCAGGGATCTCACTGACAGCTCTCATGCACTCCTTCCAAAATTTATCTTCCAGACCAGGTAGGTGGAATTTTTATTTACTATGTATTTCTTCCGTTCAGCCTATCAAGAAATTTTCCTCGTTTGATGATTTAATAGCAGGTTTCTTTATTATGTATGAAACCTTCTTTTACAATTTTGTCCGTGGCTTCACTTTCCGAACTTTTTTTCAGTCTCCTCAGAACTTGTTATCTCGTTCCATAGTAACACTCACCAATTTTCATTTTTTCACTGATTTCCGAGTTTGTATCACTTCCTAACCAAATTAATTTGCTGTTCGAATTGATGTCAATGATTTTATGAATGATATCTAATTCTAACTCTTACATACTATTTACAGATTCATATAAATTTATATTTCTTCAATTTCTGCTCTTACATTTTATACTATATCAATACTTTTCCCACACAAACTCTTTCGAATCCCATTGGTGGGTTTCCTGTTCATGTGAAAGGTCATACAGGATGTTCAAAACTTATCTATACTTTAATCTTGCTTTAATTCAATATTTTCCATAAATTCCAATTTTGATATGGTTCAATCGTGAATTTTTGTCAGATGTATCGTTGGATATGGAATTCTGATATCAGAACTGCTTCAGGAATGTTTTTTTTTTACATATGTGAGGTTGATTTGTGTTCTCGATTTAAGTAAAGAAAAAAACAAAAAAATATATTTCGGCCATTTTGGCAAAGCATTTATAGCACATGTTGTGGCTGACGTAACATCTAACTCTTTTTGGAAATTGGTTCTACGCTTTTTCATTTTTTAGGTACCGATCATTGGTAATTTCGAGTGGACTAGCGCTTACTTATCTCACACGACCAGTGGATTATTCCAAGGATTCCGATTGAAGGGTGTATTCGACTTTTCTGGGACAGTTCGGCAGTACCTTATATCTGGTAAGCATTTTTTTTTTATTTTCATAACTACATGTTTATGAGATTAATTTTCTTTCCTCTTGAGAAAGAATTGCTTCTGGAGAGGATTGTACCTCTGGCTCAACTGGTCTCAGAACACTCGATTTAATATATGCCTCAAGCATAAAATTTGAATCACGTTTAATAAGTTCCTCATATCGATTTACCTCATTCAATTCACAGTGAGTGTAATTTTTTTCATCTTGTCTATCCAGTCATTTCTATCATTCAGTCTGGAATAAATTTGTTGAGTTGATTTTTTGCATATTCATTTGCCTTCCCATACAAGCTAGGTGACATTTATTTAATTTTATTTATCTTTGACTTTTGTTTTTAGCAAGCCTGGCGCCCAACTCTTGAACTAGTCAAGTTGATTAATGTATAATTTTTTTTGTGACCCAATTTGATAAACTAGGAAAAGTCATTAATTGAACCTTACTCACCTAGGGTACCAGTCCTTCTGTCTTCGTAGGTGGCTTCACTCCGTGGTATATATCATGCGAAGAAGATGATAGGAATCAAAATTTGTACAAAATGGGGAGAACGAAGGATATCCTTTGAACCTCGAATTTTATGATTCAAATTTTAGTATTAGTATCTTAAAGCAATATACTTAAATGTTGCCAGTGCAAAAATATACTATTTTGAAGCGAGTACCACAGGAAAATATAGCGTTACGAACCAAAATACTCTAGAAAGCTACAAAAAATTAGTGTTCATGAACCAAGATATCAGTCAGAGCAAAAGTATACTCTTCAGTTAAGATAAGAAGAGAGAGACACACGTCTTTCAGTGAGCACAACTCTCTTAGAAAAAGATAAAGTTAAATAAATCTTTTCATCGAAGAATTTTCAGAGATACGCCGAAGAGGGAGACCTCACGTCTTTCAGTGGGCACAACTCTCTTAGCTTACGATAATTTTGAAATAGGGCGGCAATTCCCTTTTCAAATCGATAAGACAGGTAATTCTCAAAATTTTGAATGAATCTCCCTGCTCTTGGCGACAAGGTAGTAACTGAAATGAATTAATTCCACAACGATCAAAAATCAAATAACACTCACTGTGAATTGAATGAAGTGAATCGATATAAGGAACTTATTAAACGTGAATCAAATTTCATGCTTGAGGCATATATTGAATCGAGTGTTCTGAGACCAGTTAAGCCAGAGGTACAATCCTCTCCAGAAGCAATTCTTTCTCAAGAGAAAAGAAAATTAATCTCATAAACATGTGGTTATGAAAATAAAAAAAAATGCTCACCAGAGAGCTGTCCTATAAGGTACTGCCGAACTGTCCCAGGAAAGTCGAATACACCCTTCAATCGGAATCCTTGGAATAATCCACTGGTCGTGTGAGGTAAGTGAGCGCTAGTCCACTAGAAATTACCAATTATCGGTACCTGGAAAATAATAAAGCGTAGAACATAGTATAAGTAGTAAAAAAAATTGTAAAATAACATAGCATTAACGATAATAATAAAAATAACTGATAATAATTATGATAATTATAAGTTTAATTACTTCGCAACATGTCCCAACATAACAAATCACAGTAGATATTACTAATAATAATGAAAAAGTTAAGAAAGATATAAATATGAAAAAAAATTCTAACAAAAGGACACAAATATAAAATTCATTACAGTAGAGAATGAAATATTCAATATAAAAGAGAAAAGCAATTTGAATACAAATGAGATTGAAAATCAGGAAAAATAAAAATTTTTAGAAAAATATGATGAACGAAGTCAGGTGGTTCAAAATATAAAAATGAATCTTGATCACAAAAATAATGAGTTTATAGATAATATGAATGTGAACAATAAAGATTTTCAGATGCAAAAGGGTAAAATAAATAATAAAGTAACAAAAATGAAAATATATGAGAGAAACATGGAAAAAATTAATTTTGAGTTGAAAAAAAAAGTGACAAAAATGGTAAAATAATTATAATAAAAATAAATGACATGTACGTGGCTAAAAAAAAATTTGAGTTGCAAAAAGGGAATATGAATGAAAAAATAATAGAAATGCAAATCAATGACATTTACAGGGCGAATAGAATTTTTGAAATGGAAGAAAGTAATACAAATAATGAAATAATGGTGATAATGGATAGTAAAATGTCAAAAATAAAAATGGGAAAGAATTTGAATAAATTTGAATATCAAAAACAGGAAAAATTTGAAATTATGGAAAAAGAAATAGTTCAAAATATTGAAATGAAATTTCTATTGAAAAATTTTGTAATAAAATATATACTTGTAGTAATAAAACAAGCAAGATTCCATAGAAGAAGAGACAAATATTGAGTAGAAAAATTAGGTAATAAAAAATTATAGGTTAACAAATTCAATATGTAAGTTAGGGAATAAAAAAGTAAAAAAAAGTTAAAAAAATAATTTGATGTTTAAAATTTAAAATAAATAAAATGGAAAATAAACTTAAAAAGAATATATATCAATGAGAGAAATTATAAGAGGAAACAAAACAACACATGAGTTGAAATTTCAAGAAAGACAACAATAATATTGAATAACAATAAAAAAATAATGAAAAACAGAAAAGTTGATACAATTAGTGGTACAGATCAGTTAGATGAAGTAAAGCAAACACCAACATAGATTATAAAAAAGGGAAGATATAGAAATGGATGATAAACAATGTGAATTTTGAAGAAAAATTAAAAGAAATGAAGATAGAAATATTTTGTGTATAAAAAGAATTCATGTGAGAAATGAAAGTGGAAATGATAATTATAATACTGAAGGAGTATATTATGAGAAATATGATGATGATGATGATATAAAGGTATATTGATGAATAGAATGAAGGTATATGAATGATAAAAAAAAAGGTATAATAATGAATTATAAGTGAATACAATAAGTTAATGATGTGTGAATAAAGGATAGCAAAATAGTATATGCACAAAATAAAAGTAAATGAAGTGGTGATATACAATCAAATGTAATGGTAGAAATTGAAAAATATAATTTTATATGAATGTGTATTATGTAAGAGTTAGGATGAGATATCATGCATAAAATCGTTGATATTAATAAGAACAGCGAATAATTCGATAGGAAGTGATACACAAACTCGGAAATCTGTGAAAAAATAAAAATTGGTGAAAGTTACTATAGAACGAAATAACAAGCTCTGAGGAGATTGGAAGGAAGTTCGAAAAGTGAAGCCACGGATAAAATTGTAAAAGAAGCTTTCATACATAATATAAGAAAATCTGCTATTAAATTCCCGAACGAGGAAAATTTCTTGAAAGGCTGAACGAAAGCAATACATAGTGAATAAAAATTCCACCTACCTGGTCCGGAGGATAAATATTTAAAGGAGTGCATGAGAGCTGTCAGTGAGATCCCAAAAATACGTCCACGGGACTGGAAAAGTCAACGGAAACGCAGCTACAAAGTATTCAATAACTGAACTCACCTAAGTGCAACCTATCACATAAAACCAAGAACTTTAGGTGTTCTGAACCACTGGTTATTTTGTTTTGGGCTGAACAATCATGAATTCCATACCCAAAAGACTGATAATGAGTTCAAACTTTCTTCATCAATTTTTCATTATCACAAACTTCAAAACTGCACTAATTTATGTCATTGTTTTGCTAGCATAGGGTAGCATCGCAGAATAGGATATATTCAACTGATGATTCGAATGAAAACCAACCAATTTGATTAAACTGTTGTTTATTTTTCAATTTCTAGTCTTACTTTCTCCACTGAACAGATTTTCTTATCGAATCGCTAGTGCCATAGTAGGCATCCCTGATTACAGGAACCAACCACTGGGAAGGAGTTATACATGTTCATAGGCGTACCTGACTGAGCTGGGATGAGGTGGAAGAGGTTAAAAAGGAGACAAAGGTAACATAACATACCCGGAGTTTTTTATTTGTTATGATAGGGATTCAGAAATTATAATCTATGAAGTAAATTCACAAAAATATACAATTTAAAATCATATAAACATTTATGTATATGAACTCAACTCCACCTGAGAAGGGAGGGAAAGATAGAAGAAAAAGACACTGAAATATACATACATTTATTCAATACATAAATCATTCACAACTTTGATTCTATAATAGAAAATGAATTCTTTCAAATACATTAGCCATCATATCTTCTGTTGAAAGTTCACATAGTTTTTGGAAAAGTTCCAATCTCCCGAAACATACTCGCGGTTGTTTGAGGAAAAATATATTTATAACATCAATTATATTATGATAATGAGCACAGAAGTTTATATTCTCCAACATGGCCACTCGATCGGACACCAAGCTTCAGTGGACTCGTATCAGCTGTTCGACTTCGTCCTGGTTGAGAATGAAGTTCACTCCGTGTTTTTCAACTTGAACATATTTGCAATCTTCCCAAACAGTTCGCGTAACTTTGCAATAGTCTCCACACAAGTATTCCACATCATCGTTTTGATCGGAAGGAAATTGAGGAAGAGGGCTCCAAAAGAAGTCATCCAGAAAGGTTGTCAATCGTTCGGTGAACAGGCTCCATTCTTTGGTGCCAAATGATATTTTCGTGGACTGGTACAACCGACTTAGAAATATGGCTACACCAAAAGTTCTCGCAGGTGACAATCCAATTCTCAGCACGTAGCCAGTCATGGGAAAGGAGGTTTCCAATAGGAAGTGGTTCTATAATTTTGCTGCCATTTCGAAACTCTCCAACAAATCATCTAGCTGCTGGTTATAATTTTCAGGTGATAGCGGTGCAACGGGGCAGGCGTACGTTATGGTTGATATATCGCTCGAACAATAACCACTGTCTTGACTCATGGTGATAACAATGACGACTGATGACTGACGCCGTCTCGTTACCGCCAAATGTATAAATATTGTTTTCCCCACCATTACCAACCATGCCAGACATGTCTCAGCTTGTAGCCGCCGCCGCTGATGCTAAACTTATGCGTCATCCTCTAACCAACTGTTGTGTGTGTTATCGAAACCAAGCCATTTAACGTACATTTCCTTTCCTCGTGTTTTCAATACTTTTTTCACGAGATAGATGTCGAAATTCGCGGTTTTTTGCAATTCTTGTTCGTAAAAGGCCCCCCTAATGGGTGTACCGTATATATCTTCAAGCATATACGTATTTGGATAACCTATTTGAACACGAACGATTTTGGATAATTTCGTTGTCCAATTGGGCATATAACCTTATTGAAAAATATGCTTTGTCTTGGAAATGCGAACAATGTCCCCCACTTTGAATTTTTGTTGTTCAACGCATTTTCTCCAACGATTCGCTCGATAAATTCGATGTAGAATATGACTCTCGTTCTGTTTGTTCGCCTCATTTGGTTAGAATTTAATTTTTGTATGTTCGGTGTCATTGTAGTTTTTTGTGACTTCCGGCAGTATGTCTATCCATTTGTATGTACCCTTCAAACTAAATTATTTGTACAATTATTACTTTAACGTTCTGATTACACGCTCAGCTATGGTCGCCTTCATCACCGTATACGTATTGTAGTGATTGATTTCGCGTATTTCCAATAAACTTTGAAATTTGACATTGAACAATTCCGTACGTTGATCGGTTTGTGGATTTTTCGGACACCGTTTCGTATGATTCAATATAGCATTGAGAGTTTTGGTGATTTCCTCTTCCGTTTTGGATATTAGCAGACGAGTCCACAAATATTTGGAAAAACAGTCAATGACGACCATAATGATTTCAAAACCCTCATTTTCTGAGGAAAACATTCTCATTTCGGCCAAGTCTATTCCCCATAGAGTCCAAGCCTACAATTACCGTAGGTCGTCGAAGATAATTTTTTCTAGCCGGTTTATGGAGTTCTGCAACAACTTGAGCTTTCGAAATCTTCAACGAGAATGTTCGATATCGTACGAATACATTGTATTCATTCTTTCTTTGATTTCGAACAGATGCTTGGACAATTCCGTCATTTTACCCTCCAAAAGATTCATTCGATCCGAATCGAGTTCCATATCGGCAGCCATTTTCTTGTTCCCGCTTCTTGTACAGATACGTTAGTTAAAATTTGTTCATAGTGTTTACGACGTGTTCTCTCCGTTTGCAGAATGGCATCGTTTATGGATTTTAGCGAAGTTTCAGCCGATGTGGCAACGTCACGTTGCAGTTGAGACTTTTATTCAGACCCAGTGATGTACACGTATTTTTTTGGTAGCCGCATTACTATCAAACGTGGGATCTTTCAAATTACATATTTTCAAGTTATCCATGTCGATATCGCCTTCAAGGGTGTGCGGTAGAGAGGGAGTACGGGACAACATCGGTGGTTTCCTCTTACGCCCCTTATCACCACCACCCGAACGATGACCGAATTTGTCGACACTCATGATGCGAATGAGTCCAATGTGCATATCATTACTCCATTATACCGGCTTCACGGAGTTCATTGATGAAGGAGACGATTTCGTTTTGATGTGAATAATCATTTCCAGCCCTCTGATTGGCTATCAAAAGTCTAAAACGATCTATCAATTCGTTGGGATCGTCCCAATAGACATAATCCATTGGGTTGTCATTGTATACCAAATGATTGGTGTTTAGACCCTGTCCGACGCGTTCTCTCCTCATTAAATATTTTATAACGTGTTTATTTTTTCAGCGTTGAGTGCCTTTCGAATGACCGTTTGCGCTTCTATGACATCCAGTCGACTCAATATGTCTCGGTAGTCGTTAAGTCATCTCCGCTCTAGTTCCGGAGCCTGGTGTGAAATATCAGTTGATATAGTCCGGGAGTTGATTCAAATTGTCGGAGTCCCGTTCCGATGTATCCTTCTTCAAAGCGGATCGACTTGGTTCCCAAAAACCAACCGGGCGAGCTGACATCATACACAGATCCATAAACCTTATCTATACGTTTATCATCTCCCCAATGTTGAGCGATGTATTCACGTGACATGGCGAGATATCGATTGAGATGTTTGTTCATTAGAGCTGCAGAATTCCGTGCTGTCATAATATTCTTCATCACTGCTTCTCTCGCTTTGAGAATTCTCTCCATCTTCTCCTTCTGACTCATGTTCATCTTCAACTTCAGGCTGCTCCTCCTTCTTGACTTCAAAATGGATTTATTTAGGGTTTTCGATGACTTGGCAATTTGTTGTAGCGGTTGAGATATCGGTTTGAAAAGTTTAGTCAGCGTATCTCCTCGTTCGTTTGGTCCAAGTTTCAGTGCTAGGTATTTTTCCGTTAGTCTCGTCAAAGTTCTGCCACTTTTTGGTCGCGCTGATTAACAACCCTCTCGTCCGACATTTCGACACTGAATGACGTGGAGCACACCATGCCCCCTTAAGGTTGAGCGCCCATGGATAGTAAATCCCTTCATGTTATATGTGATCGAGATTTACTATCCACTTCCATCCTCCCCGATCCTCCTTGGAGCGGTCCTCAACTCGCAAATGGCACGTTTCGAAATTGAAAAACGTACCTCCTGTGGTAACAGTCAGCCTCTGGAGGCTTTAAACCCCTTATTATCTGAATTTTGTATGTTTACCTGACTTGTGCTGTGTGTGCAGGTGGTGATGTACCTGATGGGTGTGTAAGTGTATGGTGTGATGTGGGTCGGCGGATGCATACAGGATGATGGGGAGGAGGATGGGTCCTGATAAGGAGCAGTTTTAACTGGAGGTCCATGTTGCTACTGCGTCCTATGAGGGGTAGAGGTTCTTTCGGGCCCGCTTTCGCAGTCCGAGCCTCCGGTCTACGTGTTGCCTGAATGTCAATCTTTGTCCAAGGTGACTCCCAGGTATTTGGCCTCGTTTGCCCATGGGATCCGTTGGTCATTCATGATGACGTGTCCTGCCGGTGTTGTTCGCCTTCTGGTGAAAAGTATCGCCTGGCTCTTTTCCGCTTGATCTCGATCTTCCAAGGTTGAACCAGTCCCTCAAGCTTGTCAGATTGATCTTCAGGTATCGGGTTACTTGCGTTGCGTTCACCGATCTGGCCACTAGTGCTGTCGTCCGCGTACAGCGCAGCTTGTTGAAGTTGTCAGCAGGCTTTGGGATGTCCGCCGTGTAGATGGAGAACAGGTGTGGAGATAAGACTGCGCCTTGCGGTACCCTGCTTCTAGGGCCCTCACTGCTGAGAGGACGCTGCCAACTTTACATTGGCACCGCCGTCCTCGCAGGAAGGAGTCTATCAGCTTCACTATTGGAGTGGGGTATCCGAGGTCGTCATTGTGGTGATTAAGCCATCGTGCCAGACTCTGTCGAAGGCCTTGAAACGTCTAGGAATAAGGCTCCTGTGGGTGTCCCTGCCCGGGTTGAAGCCTGTTACGGCAAGTCCACTATCCTCAGGACCCATCGTAGAGTGTCCTTTGGAAGCCGAACTGCTCGTCTGAGGACGTTGAGTTCTTCCTGAGTGGTTCCAATCGTCTCTGGATGACCGTTCTAACCTTGCTCATCGAGGGTGTGAGGCTGATGGGTCGGTGGTTTTGCGGTATCACATGGTTCTTGTTGGGTTTGGGGATCATGATGACCGTGGCTTTTCCATGGTCGTGGAAAATTCTGAGCCTGAGCACTGCATTGACGATGTTGGTCAAGGCAGCAATTCCTTTCTCGGTAGAGCCTTCGGCCATTTGAAATTTGGTCTGTCGGGTGCCTTGCGGGTAGCAAGGTTTGGATGATCATGATTTCTCTGGAAGTTGGTTCAGGACGTGCTCGGCATCATTGATCCGTCTTATTCTCCTGACAGTCTGACTGGCTCGGGTTTCCATGTCTTCCACCTCGTCGGTTTGGTTGACCTGGTTGTCTCTACACTGGGCGTTCGAAAGCGTCCGCAAATGCTTCTGCCTTTTCGTTGTCAGTGTAGCCAGAACCCCTCTCCGTGGAGGTGGGGCACTGGTTCCTTCTGCCTTGTCGAAGTACTTTCTGCATTGTCCACAGAGTTGTCTTCTGTGCTCATTTCTGTCATCCCTGTTTGTCCATTGCTGTGTTTGGTGAGCTTTGAGTTCCAGCCGCAGTTGCCTGCCTGCCTGGTTCATTCTCCTCTTATCTTCGGGAGCCAGTGTCCTTTGGTATCTCTTTTTCAAGCGGCGTCTGCTCTAACAAGCTCCCCTAACCTCTGGGGTTAGTGCTAGTTGGAAGTTGAACTTGGTTGTTTGGGTGGTCTTGGGGCTGCGTTCTATGGCTTCTTGGATGCATTCTTGCAACTGTGTTGTTGCTCTCTCGAGGTCCGTCTTTGTATGTATTTGTGGGATGTGTCCTATGGAGTCGTGTATGATTCTTTGGAATCGGTTCCAGTCGGTCGTCTTCCTGGTAGCTGGTTCCTCAGGTTCCGCTCTCCCTCCCTATTGTTAGTAGGGATTGGGTTGTGGCTGAGGAGCCCTCGTCTAATACTTCCATCTCGGTGTTGGCTGGGATGGACTGTACGAGTGCTATGTCTGGGATGTCTGGTGTTTGGTTTGCTTAGTCCGTGGTAGGTGGGTTCGAAGGGGCAACTACTTCGATAGTCGTTAATAGTCGGCCAGTAGGTTCTCCAGATTTCGGCCTCGTGGATTGTTGTTTCTGCAGTGCCATGTCTGTGACTTCGCGTTGAAGTTCCGATGGCTGGTTGGGTGATGGTCTGGGAAATAGTTCTGCTAGGTCTTCTCTTGGTATGTTTCCTGGCGGATATACGTTGAAATGATTCTTAGCATTCTATGCGTCTGACTTTCACTTTCCTCGACTGCTTCGCATCGGGATAGTTCCGGTTCCTCAGCCTCGTGTTGTTCGAGGTCAGTTCTTACTGAAGGGCTGCCCCTCGGGTGCGACAACCGGGTCTGTCTGTCCGGTAGCAGGTGAATCCTGGAAGATGGTTCTTCTGCCAGTGCTGTTTCCTGGATAGCGATGACGTCCACTTGTGTCCTGGATATCAATTTTGCAGCTCATTCTTGCGTGGAGTGCGCTGTTGATGTTCAGAACGATTTTGAGGTTTTCATTGTCTTAGCATGAAATTCCTTGGGCTGACTTTGTTTGAACAGCTCAAAGTTGCGTCTTGAGCGCCTCGCAGTGCCAACAGTTGTTGGTTTACTGTTGGGTTGTGTTGTTGTTATCTTTGTGGCCCCATTTTGGTGGTCCGTGGTGCTTGGGGTTGGGGACAGCGTTCCTGGGTCCCTGCCCTCCGTGGTGGTTGGTATGTTGTTTGTGTGGTCTTGGTTGACGTGGAGCGTCACGAAACTATATTTTTTATAATATCAAAGTTCTTGCGGTACCTGCAATTGTTCAAAAAGTCTTTGACTATGAGCGGGGCATCGTGTGGGGTTTGGACCAACATTCCGAACACAGCTTTTGTTGTTCGAAAGTCGTCGGGAAAAGGGTTCATCGAAAAAGTGTCGCGAGTTGATTTCGTCCTGTTTGAAAGGGCAATCATTGGGGCGCGTATCACGTTTGGGTACTTTGAAAAGTCTGACAGGATAGATGACATCGATGTGTTTGTGTCCCCCTTAAAAAATTCGCAATTTTTGTTGTACATCCAGGCCACATTTCAAAGATGAATATAAGTGAGATCGGGACTTCCATACAGATGATTTCATCGTTGTTTATAGGGGGAAAAGTAATTTATCCATACGTTCAGCACCTTCTGAATTGTTACTTGGTGGAAAATTTAAAAAACTAACATTTGCAAATTTATTTTTTTATGCAAAGTAACGACAAAAATTTGTTTCTCCGATTTTGGGGAAAAGATAACAGCTGGGGAAGGAATTTGGAAAAGGCTGTCATGTTTACTTTCCCCACCCCACCGCCGTCCATGCCCCCACAAAAAAACGTAAAAGTTTTCGATGGGGGCGTTTCTTTGAACGATCTCCATGTTCTGATCAGAGTCTCATGGTAATCGTTATATATTTCCATTGGTAGCTGTCTTCTTCAGTCCATTTCTTTTCCAGCCCTTTTTTTGGACCACCCGGGGGAAACATTTTGGAAATTATATTCCGTTTTCCAGAACAGTTTGTTTTTTCCTTGGGGTTTTTTGGGGTTTTTGGCACCAAATTTCAAAAAATTAAAATTTTTTGATCGAAAATTTATGCTGTTTTGGTTAAATTCCCTTTTAAACCATCGGTTTTTCAAAGATTCACTTTCCAGCTTCAAATTTTCCATACAATGTTTATATTCTCCCCCGATAAATTTGGAATCCGTTCAAAGTTATTCCAAAACAGTGGGAAAAACAAGGGGGACATGTTTACCCATCGTCCGAACTGCAACAAAAAAACAATAACAATCAATTATGTTTCCCCCAAACCGTTATTTACCCTCAATTCCCCACCCTCAATTCCTCATTTCCCCTCATTCCCTCATTTACCCCATTTCCCCTATTTTCCCCTTTTTTTGATTTTCCCCAATTTCCCCCCTTTTCCCCCCTCATTTCCCTAATTCCCTCAATCGAAACCCCATACTAAAACCCCATTGAACCTCTGCTGGAATCTATATAACAGTGTTCATCGTTTTTGGTTGGGGGTTAAAGGTTTCTCAAAGTCGATAAAAAGCTCCTTAAAGCCCTAGGCGGCTATCAGTATTGTGGCGAATTTTCATATACCATGTATTTCGTGCCATCAAATGAAATTTTTTTTTTGGTGTTTTAATGCAAATAATTTTTATCCAGCGGAAAAAGGTGAACTTTTTAAACAGGCGACCCTGACATCAACCATTGGGTTCAAACATCACGAATTTTTTTTGGGGCAAATCCCCCCGAAATAGACAAAAAACGAAAAGGCTCGAAGAAGATTTTGAACGGGCCCCAAAAGAACGTGCGAACCTTTTTAAAAGCCAGAAAGCCAAGAAAAATTTTTGGTAGGGGATGCGCAGTGAGCCCATTCAAACGACATGTTATGGGAAAAAAACCCCCAAACGTCCCCCATTGGAAAGGGCGCACAATGCCCAAAAGGGGCTTATAAAAAAATTGGGTGAAACGAGGTCAAAACCCCCATAAGCCCTTTTTAAGCAAAGTCAGGTGGTGTTCTACCTCTAATGCATTCGCCGGCCCAGTCCTAGGTGCACGAGCGGCAAAATCCCTTTCCCAAAAAAGGTGGGGAAAGAAGAAAAATTGGACGAATTAAACGTTATCACAAGGTAGGGGGACCTGGAAGGGTTTACGAAAAAAAAAACCAAAAATGGTATGGACTTTCGGAAAAAATTAAAAAAACTCAATAAAAACCCCTGGCACTGCGACTGTGGATATGCCAAAAAAATTTAAAATCCGCCTTTTTGAGGTGTTCATGCGCGACACCCCCCACCGGTCCTCGAAAAAAAAATGTGATACGTTAAATGGGTTCGAAACAGGGCACTCATTGGGGCTCATAGAAGAACCAACGATGAATTAGAGTATTTCGTTCGTTTGGGGAAATTTTAAACCATTAAATTTTTAAATTTTAATGACGGTAGCGTGGAGCGGAAAAATCAAGATTTTTTACAAAACCGTCAATACAGACATAAAAAAAAATGTTTCGGGCATTTTGTTTGAAAATTTTTAATGTCTGAATAAATAAAGTATGATTGAAAGGGGTATTTGAATACCGTCACAGCGGCGGTTGGGGCATTCTCAAAAGTCCCGTTGCTGGGGGTTAACGTCACATTCACGTGTTCTCCTTCTGCCCGCCCCCTATGAATTGAATGCGAAAAAAAAAATTTGAGTTGTTGCTTGATCTTTTCCCCCCTCAATGCCTACCCCTATTACGGGAGATCTAACGTGTTGCACCCTTAATTTTCCCCGGGGGTTTAAATTTCCGATTTGAGGGGTTCTACGAGAATGGGGCCCCGTGGAAGACCCGGGGGCCGCCCTTTTCTCTCAAACCCAACAATAATAGTTAAGGGGAGATCTTCAGTAAATATTTATTTCCAAAGGGGAGGGAAAATGGTTACTTTGGGTTTTTCCAGGGGCCTCAACCAAAAGAAATTTTTTCCGATCGGCATTTAAAGGTCCTTCCTTCAAGTGCATATTTTTGGGGCCCCCCTTGGGAAGCCTCCCCCACGATCTATAATTTCCCATAGCCCGACCCCTTGGATAAGAAAACCCGATTTACTCAATCTACCTGTAATACCGCACGTGAAATCCACATTACAGTGTTGGTAGTCGATCAAGACGGTAGGCCTGTGGATTTTCAAGGGAAAAAAGTACTTTGGTTTTGGAACCAGAGTCGCGAGAAATAAATGGATTAGTTATAGACAGTGGTGGCAGAGGCTGCGGTAGTTAAAAAGGGGTCAGTATTGCAGAAACCTCAAGCAAGCGGGTGGTGCGGCAGCAGCAGCAGCAGCAGATAACCTCTTCGAATAAATCCTTTCTCCGTTCCATCGGTTTGAAATTGATTCATCAGAATGAACTTCAAAGAAAAGAGGCAACAATGATGCATCCATCTCAGCACTCATTTTAGATTTGTATCGGTCTCCGAAATTTGACGAGTCCATTCGTAAAGCCGAATACAGAACTTATACTACATTCGTGAAGGCATTCAATTCAACGATATCGTGGAATTTCGCATCAATCAGAGTGGACTCGTTTTCTGCCATGAGTTCTTTGTTGCTACTGATTAAAGGTAGGTTTGAATTAAATAATGGATGAGGTGAAGTTACATTGGCCCCAATTGTGTGCTTTACTTTTCGATTATTGCACTTACAGCGAGAGTGCCTGGAAAATTGAATCGGTTCGAGATCCAGGAATTGTGAGTGCCATTTCAGGCCATTATGTTACTGAACCTACGGATTCTCAGCATTTGACCATAAGTGGTTGGAATGATCCTGATTTGCCTTTTAATGAAGATGACAATTCTTCCAGCCTTCTCGTACCGCTCCGTCATATTCTCGATGTTTCCAACGATTATTCGATGATTAGTGTGGACGACAAACTCTACGATTGTCAGAGCCTGAAATGATAATTATTGCGTCATTATACGTGAGACAGAATAAGGCGGTGGGAACGACTACGGCCTCGAATTGTGATCGATAGCCTTGAATTGAAAAGTCAAACTCATTTTTCCCAATGCGAAATAAACGAAAAATCAATGAAGTCCATACAGTCAGACAGACCGATAGTAAAACCTTTCCCGAAAATGGGAATTGAACGAATTGCCTTCGACTGCGCAAAAATGCCAACGTGGATATGGTCGGTTGAGACGAGTACCAGTTTTGGGAAAGGCCACCCCTATGTCATCGTGTATTTCCACTAATGTACGAGATAACTTTTTCGTCGATCCTACCACCTTTCAACATATCATCATCAAAATATGCGTTTGTTTTAAACGGTCAATATTGGCCCAACGAACGTTTACACTTGAATTTCCCCAAATAATCACTAAACCGAAGCGCATTTCAACTATACGGAATTTCTCGGCAGCTATGCAATTCGATAAAAAGCCCTCCCCTTTGGATTACCTCGGTTTCAAATATCGCACCTTTTCGTCATCGATTGTTCAAAACAGGAAGAAACTATGAAATCCGGTACGGTACGATTGATATCAATCGAGTGCGGGATTCCCCGATCAGACTCGTGTCTATTGCATCATCATTCACGATTGCATGATAGAATATCACCCCCTCTCAAAACGATGAGAAGCTGGGAATAGATCGCTACGGCGCGGCGGCGTTCATTCATTCATCATCCAGCCATCATGCGTATCGCATTCGTATATATTCAAGCCTTCCAACTCAATGGCACCTTCTATCCAAAGGAGGTGTCCATAATCGTCGGCAGTCAGCGACACAACTTCTATCCAAGACAACTGTGCGATATAAGAACCTGGATGCCCAAAACCGTCGCACCGTACGATATTTGAAAAAATCGATGCATGATATTCCATACGACACCGGCTACATAGCATACGAAGGAAGGGACGACATCCCACTGAGACACATATTCTACCAGGCTGATCGGATTGATGTAAGAGGAAACCAAAAATACGATTTCACCAAAGAAAAATTGTTGGAAATGGGTTTGTCACACCAAGTTGAAATCTACGATGTACCCATTATGATTCAAGTCAATGGTCAACAGGAAAGGCCTGAGACCACCCTGGTCCACTGCCCTACCACAACAGGCGGGAAGTTCATGTGTGCCCAGAGGAATACCCAATATCTTCTACGAATTAAGTTTATTTTAGAATGTTTTTCATGGGAAATAAATATGTAGTGTGTATTTCAGTGTTTCTGTCCATCTCTCCCTTCATTTATGATTCTCTTCAGGTGGGGATGGATTCCCAATTGAAAAAATAAAAAGAAGTTGAAAAAATAAAGTTGAGAGAAAAAAAAAGTTGAGAAAAAAAAATGAGAAAAAAAAGTTGAAAAACTTGAGAAAAAAAAAATGAAGGAAAACAAGTTGAAAAATAAAAATAAAGTTGAGAAAATTGAAAAAAAGTTGAAAAAGCCAAGTTTGAAAAGGGAAACAAAGAGGGGAAACCATCAGAGTTATCTCTCTCCTCTCACACCCACACGCTATACGTGGCTTACGTCACATGAATACCGTATGTTCGTGTATGGCGATAAAAGTCAGTCTAGAGTCTCTCATTCATTTATTTTAATATTGCTAGAAGATTCAAGCTTCTTTTTACAGTTTTGAATAGGAATTTTGCCAAAGCGAAAACATTATGTTTATAACAATACATGAGAGCACAAATATCTTTTATATTTCATATTCGGCGGTGGTGACGTCATCAGTACTACTGCTGCTGCTGCCTTGGAACACTCTCCATGGCATCACTGCACTTGTAGAATCATTCATTCCAAACTTGAGTTGATATTTCTCGATGATGGTGTCGTTGTCATCATCATCTTCGAGGTGGGGTGGTATCGTAGTGAAGAATCACCTTCGATGTCCTGTGTCCGGTTGAATGGAATCCAAGACTGATTATTCCCATCTTTGAAAGAAACCGCTACTCCTCGAACATCATCATCATAATGGTTTGTCTACGTAGAAGATGGTGTTCAGAATCAAAGTCACTAGTACCATTTGAATCATATTTCGATGTTGATGACTGTCGTGCGAAGATTCAACTTTTTCAATTTCTTGTGACGTTTCGTTTTCTTCATAAAACTGTAACTCCTCGTTCAGAGCTCTGACTTTTCGATGAAACTGTTCCAATTTTCGTGTATACTGTTTCTTTCATCGACTCACGTCGACATAACCTCAACTGACGTCATTTTCACAAAACCCAATATATACTTTTTAGTTTTCCTCTCCAAACACCTTTCGATCCTCCTGTATATTTGGCAGAGTTTTAAAATATTATTCAAGTCATATTTGACCTTGGTAGGATTTGCGTTTTATATTCAAGTGATCCCACAGTTAAACCATGCAGCTGCATACCTCTCATCTTGTTAATGAACAAAGGATGCCGATATCCGGTCGCTCAGATAAACAACTGATAACGAAAGTGCTGACGTTGAAACGGCTGCTGTTTGGATTGGCATCAAATTGTTGGTTGAGTCATGGCCGCATCATCGCTCAAAACACTGGTGGTGACCCCTTCCACTTTCCAAAATGGCCGACATTCACTCTCGATTGGCTGACGATCGACCAATGCCGTTGACAAATGCAGCTATTGGATGACGGTTGAATATTGTGCCCAACGGACTGTGACTCTCCACCCCCCCATTTCAATATGGCTGCTGCTCGGCTATTGGATAACGGTTGACGGCAATCACCACTTACACGACCTATCACAGCTCTCCTGCCCCACTCTCAATCTCACACTTCCAGCCAAAACCAAACTGCCACCATTTCAACCAATCACAGACCACTCGCACAGATTTTTCACTGCCCACATACACTCACACCACCTCCTCATGAACCTTAAACCGCTAGTTTTCCTAAACCTCCTCTACAACAAACCGCCTATGACCACCACCATCAACCTCACCGCCGCTTTCGCCAAAAACCACCCCCTCACCGCATTCGCCCCGGCAAACTTTAGGCCTGTATCGCAAACTTTATATATCGCAAACTTTAGGCCTATATCGCTCATTCCAACCTTAGCAAAATAATTGAGAAACTGGTAAAAAAATGTATGGAATTTTTTGAACAGAAACAGGTTATTCAGTGCACATCAGTATGGCTTTCAAAATTTTAAGGTACAAGCAACGCTATATCAACAGTATTGCAAATGGTGTAAAATGGAATCAACAGTGGGGAAGCCACTGCAGCAGTGCTTTGTGACTTATCCAAAGCTTTCGACTGTGTCAATCACAGTATTTTGCTTGGAAACTCACAACAATTCGTAGAATGTCTTCTAACTCGGATGTTGGGGATAAATTGTGGAGTACCTCAAGGCTCTGTATTAGGTCCTATTCTGTTTCTATTATATATTAATGACTTGACCAACATATCGATTACAGGAAGCTTTACCTTATTTGCTGACGACACCACATTATTGTGGCATGACAAGTACAAAAACAGATTGCATAACAGAATGTGCCAAGACATGAAAAAATTGAAGAACTGATGTGACTCAAATCTTTTATCATTGAATACCAGCAAAACAAATATATTAGCATTCAAGTGTAATATACCTGATATCCCCCTCGACAATAACATAATAAAAAATAATTCCACTTTGAAATTCTTGGGAGTCTATTTAGACGAAAATTTAAAATTCTCTCAGCATATTGCACACATCAACAAAAAATTGGCATCAGGCTGTTACGCAATGAGAAACGTCTCTGAGGAACTGGAGTTTGCTGCAGCGAAGGTGGTGTACTATGCCTTAATAGACTCTCATCTAAGGCATGGTATACCCTTTTGGGGTGTTTGCAGTAAACAACTTATGCAGTCGGTTTTTCTTGCAGAAAAGGGCTATTAGGTACTTATGTAAAGCGAAATGGCGAGATTCATGTAAACCCCTTTTTAGAGAACATAGAATCCTTACGGTTATTTCAATATTCATATTGGAAACCGTATCGATTATACATAAAAATAGGGAGAACCATGAATCCACAGCCACATACAACACAAGGCGGTCGAATGAACTGAATCTACCAATTCCAAAAACATGTTTTGTTCAAAGCTCGTTGATATATAATGGAATCAGGATGTACAATAAACTTCCCAATGAAATCAAAGAGACTTATTTTATCAAATTCAGAAATAAATGTGAAAAACTATTGAGTGATGAAGCCTATTATGACCTTCAAGAATATTTTGACGATGCCCTGTAATTTATAATGTGTAGTATTTGCGATTGTACTGTGTGAAAAACGTAATTCTAATCGTTAGTCTAGTTCTTGTCCTGTAACCTTTGTATATGTATATATATATATATATATATATATATATATATATATATATATATATATATAAATATATATATTTTATATTTTAATTCAATTATTGTCACATTTTATATTTCATGTTTATATTAGTAATATTATTTATGACATTGTGTTTGTAACAAGAATTCTATTCTTAAACAATAAACATATTATTATTATTATTATTATAAGGGTAGCAAAATGGGGGCTGCGCTCGTAGCCTTGTAGTTTACCTACTCACTTCTCATGGAAACACCCCCGTATCTTCTGTATTCATTGGAGTAGAATTCTGAAATTTTCACGATCGTTAGATATATCAAGGATGAATCTTGATATCCTTCCGGGTGAACCTGAATGACATACACTGCGTGCCAGTGGCGATGGATATACCAATTTTTGCGAAAAATGATCAAGGTGGCAAGATGGCTCTAAATTCTTACGGGTTCGTGATCAGGACATCAACTTCAATGACGATCCATATTTTTGCTGGAAAATTTTCCGTTCTGAAAAATCCGAATTTGTCTCACTTCTTATGGAAACACCCCCGTATCTTCCGTAATCAGTGGAGTAGAACTCTGACATTCCCACGATCGTTAGATATACTCAAAATGGGTCTAAATCTCCTCTGGGAATGACCTGAGCGACATACACTGCGCACCAGAATCGATAGATATACCAACTTTTCCTGAAAATAATATTAGGGGGCAAGATAGGCTCAAAATTCTCACGGATTCGTGATCAGAACAACATATCTAGTGATAATCCATATTTTCGCAGAAAAATTTTCAATTCTGAAAAATCCGAATTTGTCCCATTTCTCATGGAAACAGCCCCTTATCTTCCGTAATTATTGCAGTAGAATTCTGAAATTCTCACGATCATTAGATATACAGAGGATGAGTCCAAATATCCCCAGGGGCGATGAATGTACCGATTTTACCGAAAAATAATATTAAGCGGCGAGATAGGCTCAAAATTATCACGGATTCGTGATCTGAACATCAACTTTGGTAATGATCCACATTTTCGCTAAAAAAAATTATGTTCTGAAAAATCCGAATTTGTCTCACTTCTCATGAAAACACCCCTGTATATTCCGTAATTATTTTTGAAGCATTCTGAAATTCTCACGATCGTAAGATACACCAAGGATGAGTCAAAATATCTTCTGGGGTTGACCTGAGTGACATACACTTCGCGCCAGATGCGATAGATATACCGATTTTACCGAAAAATAATATTAGGCGGCAAGATAGGCTCAAAATTCTCACGGATTCGTAATCAGAACATCAACTTTGGTGAAAATCCATTTTTCCGCAGAAACACTTTCAGTTGTGAAAAATCCGAATTTGTCTCACTTTTCATGGAAACACCCTCGGATCTTCCGTAATTATTGGAGTAGAACTCTGAAATTTTCACGAAAGTTAGATATACCGAAAATGAGTCATGGAAACATTCCCGTATCTTCCGTAATTATAGGAGTAGAATTCTGAAACTTCAATGATTTTTAGATATATCGAAGTTGAGTCTGAATATCCTCTGGGGTTAACCTAAGTGACATATACTGCGCGCCAGGGGCGATGGATATACCGATTTTTCGGAAAAATTATATTAGGGGGCAATATAGGCTCAAAATTCTCACGTATTAGTGATCAGGACATCAACTTTAGTAACGATCCATATTTTCGCTAGGACGTCGGCACGATAGGCTCAAAATTCTCAAGGATTCGTGATCAGAACATCAACTTTAGTAATATTCCATATTTTCGTAAAAATATTTTCAGTTCTGAAAAATCTAAATTTGTCTTACTTCTCGTGGAAACCCCCGTATCTTCCGTAATAATTGGAGTAGAATTCTGAAATTCTCACGATCGCTAGATATACCAGGGATAAGTCTAAATGTTCTGAGGGTTAATCTGAGTGACATACACTGCGCGCCAGGGGCGATGGATATACCGATTTTTCCGAAAAATAATATCAGGGGGCAAGATGGGCTCCAAATTCCCATGCATTCGTGATCAGAACATCAACTCCAGTGATTATCCATATTTTCATTGAAAAATTTCAGTTCTGGAAAATCAGAATTCATCTCACTCCTTATGGAAACACCCCCGTATCTTCCGTATTTATTGGAGTAGAACTCTGAAATTTCCACAATCGTTAGGTATACCAAAAATGAGTCTGAATCCATTCTGGAGTCAACCTGAGTGACATACACTGCGCGCCAGGGGCAATGGATATACCGATTTTTGCCAAATGTAATATTAGGCTCGAAATTCTCACGGATTCGTAATCAGAACATCAACTTCGGTGGAAATTTATATTTTCAGTGAGAAATTTTCAGTTCTGAAAATCCGAATTTGGCTCACTTCTCATGGAAACACTCCCGCATCTTCCTTAATGATTAGAGTAGAATTCTGAAATTTTCACGATCGTTAGATTTACCGAGGATGAGTCTGAATGTCCTCTGGACTTAACCTGAGAGACAAACACTGCGCGCCACGGGCGATGGAAATACCGATTTTTGCGAAAAATATTATAAGGTGGCAAGATAGGCTCAAAATTCTTACGGATTCGTGATCAGAACATCAACTCCAGTAATAATCCATATTTTCGCTGAAAAATTTCAAGTTCTGGAAAATCCGAATTTGTTTAACTCTGAAAAGGAAAACAGTTGTTTTCTGTTAGACATTCATAAAAAATAACTTCATTTTTATCGTGGATTTTTCAATTTACAGAAAAATATTTCTATTCAATATTCAATTGAGAATGTTTCCCTTTTCAACATGAAAACCCCACAAGAGGTTATCTTGAACGATGGAAGATAGTGACTAAAGTTTATCTTTCAGTCATCTGATTTTATGAACATCCTGTTCATATTTTCAAACAAATCAAACAAATCAATTATCTCACTCCTTATGGTAACTATTGGAGTAGAATTCTGAAATTTTTACGATCGTTAGATATACCAAAATGGATCTATATCTTTTTCGGGGTTAACCTGAGTGACATACACTGGGCATCAGGGGCGATGGATATACCGATTTTTAAGAAAAATAATATTAGGGGCAAGATAGGCACAAAATTCTCACGTATTCGTGATCAGGACGTCAACTTCAGTAACGATCCATATGTTCGCTGGAAAGGGGGCAAAATAGTCTCAAAATTCTCAAGGATTCGTGATCAGCACATCAACTTCAGTAATAATCCATATTCTCACTGTAAAATTTTCAGTTCTGAAAAATTTGAATTTTTCTTACTTCTCATGGAAACACCCCCGTATCTTCCGTATTTATTGGAGTAGAATTCTGACATTTCCACGATCGTTAGAGTTATCAAAATTAGTCTATATATCCTCTGGTGTGAACCTGAGTGACATACACTGCGCGCGCGCCAAAATCAAGGTGGCAAGATAGGGCCAAAATTCTTACGGATTCGTGATCAGGACATCAATTCTAATAACGATCCATATTTTTGCTGGAAAATTTTCCGTTCTGAAAAATCTTAATTTGTATCACTTCTTATGGAAACACCCCCGTATCTTCCGTAATCATTGGAGTAGAACTCTGAAATTCCCACGATCGGTAGATATACCGAGGATAAGTCTGAATCTGAATCTCCTCTGGAAATATCCTGAGTGACATACACTGCGCACCAGAATTGATGGATTTTCCGACTTTTCCTAAAAATAATATAAGACGACTAGATAGGCTTCGAAATTCTTACGTATTCGTGATCAGAACATCAGCTTCGGTAATAAGCTACATTTTCGCAGAAAAGTTTTAAGTTCTGAAAAATCCGAATTTGTCTCACTTCTCATGGAAACACCCCCGTATCTTCCGTTATTATTGCAGTAGAATTCTGAAATTTTCACGACCATTAGATATACTAGAGATGAGTCTAAATATTCCTTGATATTAACTGGGTGACATACACTGCGCGCCAGGGGCGATGAATATAGCGATTTTCGCGAAAAATAATATGGGTGGCAAGATCGGCTCAAAATTCTTACGGACTCGTGATCTGGACATCAACTTCAATAGTGATCCATATTTTCGCTGAAAAATTTTCTGTTCTCGAAAATCCGAATTTGTTTCACTTCTCATGGAAACACCCCCGTATATTCCGTAATTATTGAAGAAGCATTCTAAAACTCTCACGATCGTTAGATATACCAGGGATGAGTCTAAATATTCTCTGAGGTCAACCTGAGTGACACACTGTGCGCCAGGGGCGATGGATATACCGATTTTTCGAAAAATAATATTAGGGGGCAAAATAGGCTCAAAATTCTCACGGATTCGTGATCAGAATATCAACTCCAGTAATAATCCATATTTTGGCTTGAAAAATTGTATTTCTGAAAAATCCGAATTTGTCTCACTTCTCATGGAAACACCCCCGTTTCTTCCATAGTTATTGGTGTAGAATACTGAAATTGTCACGATCGTAATATATATATATATATATATATATATATATATATATATATATCAAACATAAGTCTGAATATTCTCTAGGGTCAACCCATACATATACTGCGCGCCAGGGGCGATGGATATACCGAGTTCTGCGAAAAATAATATCAGGTGGCAAGTTAGGCTCAAAAATCTTACGGATTCGTGATCGGGACATCAACTCCAATAACGATCCATATTTTCGATGAAAAATTTTCAGTTCCGGTAAATCCGAATTTGTCTCATTCCTTCCGTAATTATTTGAGTGAAATTCTGGAATTTTCACGATCGTCAGATATACCGAGAATGAGTCTCAATGTTCTCTGAGGTTACCGTGAGTGACGAACACTGCGCGCCAGGGATGATGGATATACCGATTTTTGCGAAAAATATTATAAGGTGGCAAGAAAGGCTAAAATTCTTACGGTTCCGTGATCAGGACATCAATTTCAATAACGATCCATATTTTCGCTGAAAAATTTTCAATTCTGAAAAATCCGAATTTGTCTCACTCCTTATGGAAACACCCCTGCATCTTCTGTAATTATTGGAGTAGAACTCTGAAATTTTCATGAACGTTGGATATACCGAAAATGAATCCAAATCTCGTCTGGGGTTGACCTGAGTGACATACACTGCGCGTCAGGGGCGATAGGCTCAAAATTCTCACGGATTCGTGATCAGGATATCAACTTTAGAAACGACCCATATTTTCGCTGGAAAGGGGGCAAGATAGGCTCAAAATTGTTACTCAACAAGTGAGTTGTTGAAATAGGCGTCAATTAATCATCCGCTCTTCGACTGACTACCTCCAGTTACGCATCAACTCTTCTCCGACTATCAGTGTTGGAGTTATTCATCAACAACGCTTCTTCAAGTATTTTCTCATAGAGTGTTAGTTTCATCCATCAAAAAGTGAGTTCATTCTCTTATTATTCTCCAGTGCTTTATCTTCCAAGAGGTTTTTTTTTCAAGTGCAGTTCATTCAAAAGTTGATTCTTCTAATGGTTTTCTTTTCAAAATTTACTTAATATCCAGCCAAGTGTTTAATTCGTTTTTTACCAAGTGAAATAAAATTAAAAATTGATTGTTTTGATGTTTTTTTCCACATGGATCTAAACATTTTGAACAAAGCTTTCCTAATTGCAGATAGGCTACCCTGCATCAAGCTTAGTGAGCGCATCATTAATCTGCCCTACAAGATTTTGACAGCCAAAGCAGTGATGGGAAAATTTGAACATACCATCCTTATCCAACTAGAGGATCAAGTGACAGTCCTGCCTCACCGTGTGATAACTCAATATCAGCCCCATCTGGAGTAGATCTCATCGGAGACATATTGCATCATTTTCAGAGGCCTAGTCGAGACGGGGAAGTCATCATCAGCACTCTCGTTCGAAATCATTGAAAATTGAGGTAAACTATTTTCATTGAAACCTACAAACAAACCTTCCTTCTGTTTCAACCTACGAACAAACCTTCCTTCTGTTTCAACCCACAAACAAACCTTTCCCCATGTTTTTTCCAAAGTGAAATTATAAAATGCGTTTCTATTCCAGATTATAAGCAGTTTTTGAACCATTCTCAACATCGTAACACTCCCTTAGCAGCAGACCACCTCAACGCAGCACCCCAATTCAGCAGCCTCATCTCGCATCATCTTAGTTCAACCCATTTCTGCATGTTTGTGAAGGCTGTTAAAATCCATTTTTTCCAAGCTGGATAAAATCCTAATATATATTCACGAATTTCATTCGATTAGTATTTCATAATCATGCTCAAGATGGTATCGTCTGTGACCACTGCCACTTCACGGGATAATTAGAGGTTTTGCTCATCAAACTACCACTTGTATACAAAAATTGAATTGTGAACAGCCAATGATAACCCATAGAAAATCAATGAATGATAACGAGAAAACAACATAACTTTTACGTGAATTTGGAAAAATAGTCATGTAATAACATGTCATATCAAAATTGAGAATTAATGTTATAAAATATACAGAACGGACCATCAAGAGAAAAATTAAACGTGAATTGGAAAATGTGCAGACCGACACAGATCATGATTGAGGGAAAGCACATATAGAACGACCCGTCAAGAGAAAAATAAAAAATAGACGGTGTAGTGTCAAAGCAGCGTAAATTCAACGAACGGACGGAAATGGAATACAGAATATTCCAATCGCAATCACAATGAACTAGCAGCGAATATATACAAGCACCTCAAATACAGTAAAAAAAACATAGCTATCATTTTAAGGAAAATACATGATTCGTAGATATACAGAATGTTCCAGAGTCAAAAAATTGCATAATATTATACAGAGTGTCCCAAATGGACACCCCAAAAATATAATTTTCACATCAAATACCTACACAACTTTAAACTTAGTTTTCTAAAAAGTATTGTCCGCTGAGGATGCAGCATTATTTTTGACGTTTTGAATACATACAAAAATTTAACCCCAATTTCCCCTTATTTAAATATATTTCAAAATATATTGATAACAAATACAGATGTGAATCGTCTTGAAACAACCGTTTCGACCTTCATGAGGTCATCATCATGTTCTCAATGTGCCGAATCATCATCAGATTCGTAACCTTTCGAACCATCTTCAGTTTGTTTACATTACATCATTTTAACGTTTTCAAAAATGAGTTCAACTTTTTTCAAGAAAAGACGATTTTTCCATACATTTTATTTAGGTAAGTTAAAACATATCCATTTACACAAAATATATACATTGTGAAGACAACAAGAACGTTTCTTTTGATGGTGAATCATACAGGATGCTCTGTAGGAACCATCCACACTGAGTCATCTATTTCTTCCAAATTCAGTACTTGTGCAACAATATTCAATTGTTAGAGTTTCTGGTCCAGAATTATATTTTTTCTGATGTCCTCGTACATGAATTATATCAATATCAAGCAGGTTCTGTTCGAGAATCGAATCTAGTGAATGATATTTGACAAAACCTGAAGAATATCGTTATCAATGAACGTTCCTTCGATTATACGGCGTTTGGCCCATCATCTTTACTCAGCAAGGCATTTATTTGGTAATAGTGAAATATTGTTGCGTTGTCTGGTTCTGATAGCAACCTCCTTCGGTTGGAAGAGTCCATCAACGATGAACACTACTCATCAACAATGAAATAAACAGCTGAGCGCTTACTACTGACGTCAATCTTCACGTACACATATATATTTATCAAAATCTTGTCGATATCTACCGACATTCAAATCGAACTCCTCGACAATTATGACTGTTCTATATTTTTCGCTCCAACATTCCGCACACATACGTTCGAACTGTTCGAATGACATGTCGTGTGACACGTGTTCATCGAATACATGTTGCATGTTGATTTCATCCTGCTTGAACAACACAATCAAATCACAATTGTCTCGAATCAGTTGTTTGGGTATTTTCGAGTACGTTTGACATGGATACATGGCGTCGATATCCTTGTGTCTGCACATTGGAAAATATTCTCGAATTTTTTGCTGACCATCACAAGCCACATCATCGAATGTGAGTTGGGTTTGGCTTCATGGGGGCTGATAATCTCCTTGTTCTCTCTGAACGGAAAATAACCGATTTCTTCAACTTCATCCAATACCATTTGAAGCAGCTGATACTTTGGTTGATACAGCAACTTCGAGTAGACGTAAACGTTGTAGAATTCTGCACCATTGGCACTGATTAGTGATGAAAACCCTATATTCGTTTTGCCACATCCGCTTGGGCCCGAGATGATGACCCGGAAGGAGTGTGGCAATAAAGTACCATTTTTTTTCTTCGCTTAGGGGTTTCAAAAACGTCATAGTTGCCGATTGGTACTGTTTTTTCTTGTTGAACGATCTCCATATTCTGATCAGATTCCACACACTGTTCATCATTCATATTCCCTTGGGGGTTGTCCTTTTCAGTCCTCCATTTATCTTTGGTGAAAACAATTTGGAAATTATGTTGATTTATTTCCACGACCTATTAGTATTGATTTTTCCAGTGAGTGAGCATCAGAATCATTTTATAGTTTATAATATCTTGATTAAAGAAATTCACAGGCTCATTTTTGGTCAGAAGTTCCTTCAAGCCTTAGGTTAATTCGAAAGTCTCCCGACCCAATTTCAACGTATTATTTTCAATGAATATAGGTTGCGAGCCAGATGGATACCTTAACAGGAGGGATCAGGTAGTAGCATGGACATGTTGACTCTTCAAAAGCCTCAACTACAACTGGCAACTGCTATCACATCAATCTATCTCATAGGAATTTCCACATTTGCCCCCCATAAATACCCTCTCACTTTTATCCCCATTATTTTATATATATATATATATATATATATATATATATATATATATATATATATATATATATATAAATATACTTCCATTTACCCTCATTTATTGTCATATATAGCCCCATTGACCATCATTTATTGTCATTCACCTCCATATATATATATCCCCATTTACCCTCATCTATACCCTCATTTACCCTCATTCGCCCCAATATACCCTCATATACCCTTATTTACCCTCATTCGCCCTCATATACCTTCATTCACCCTCATACACCCTCATTTGCCCTCATTCGCCCTCATGTACCCTCATCTACCCTCATATACCCTCGTTTACCCTCATTCACTCTCATATATCCACATTCACCCTCATTTACCCCCATATACTCTCATTTAACCCTAATTCACCCTTATATACCCTCATTTGCAATCGATATGCAATATATGTGATATGATATGGAACAAGTTTTTAAAATTAGTTCAGGAATGTACCCATTATCCTCACAATAGGTGTTAACCTCTGTGAGATCTTTTTGTTGTTGTTTATTTGGAACATATATTCGATGTACTCACTTGATATTTTTTTTTTGCAAAATAAACTTCTATCCTATTCTAAACTTCTATTTACCCGCATATACCCTCATTTACCCTCAGTTGCCCTCGTATACCCTCATATACCCTCATTTATACCCTCATTTATACCCTTATGTACTCTCATATACCCTCATTCACCCTCGTAGATCTTCAAAATTCTATAAACTTCACGTAAGTTCTTCATATACTGCGCCATACAACGCATTTCGATATGTTGTACAGAGCCATACTAACGCGCCGAATCGTCATACTACCTTATGTGAAGTGACCTCCTCTTCAAATGGACCGCAAAGATCGTAGATCCGATTATTGCTCAAACCTGAGACCTGAACAATCAGTCTGAACTCACGCAAGACCAGACACCTGCCAGATACCTCTATGACATCACCACCAAGGTCCGACTCAGCCACACTGTTCCACCAAGAAATCCTAACTGATTTCCCACCCGACCCCCATTAAACACCAAAAATGCAAGACGTATCACTGTTGAGGTTAGGCCGCCGCCGTGTCACTGTTGAGGTTAGGGTAGGTCAGGTAACCATGTTCTTTCGATGAGCGACAACCATGTGTTTCTATCCACGTACAAGTAGGCTAGGCTGGTCACCAAAAATGCAAGATGTGTCACTGTTGAGTTTCGGTACATGTTTTTGAATCCACGTACACGTAGGCTAGGTTAGACACAGGCGTTAGCGATAGCGTTATCATTATAGCGATAGCGTTATCATTACTGATCATGCGAATGGCGCAGAATTCGACAACGTTTACGTCTACTCAAAGTCGCTGTATCAACCAAAGTATCAGCTGCTTCAAATGGTAATGGATGAAGTCAAAGAAATCGGTTATTTTCCGTTCAGAGAAAACGAGTAGATTATCAGCCCACATGAAGCCAAACCCAACTCGATCTTCATATTCGATGATGTGGATTGTGATGGTCAGCAGAAAATTCGACAATATTTTCCAAGGTGTAGACACAAGGATATTCACGCCATATATTATATCAAACTTACTTGAAAATACCCAAACAACTGATTCGAGACAATTGTAATTTGATTGTGTTCAAGCAGGATGAAATAAACATTAAACATGTATTCAATGAACACGTGTCACCCGATATGAAAGATAGATAGATAGATAGATATATAGATAATTATGTCATTCGAATAGTTCGAGCGTATGTGTGCGGAATGTTGGCGCGAAAAATATGGAACAGTCGTAATTGTCGAGGATTTCGATTTGAATGCCGGTAGATATCGACAAGGTTCCGATAAATATATATGTGTACGCAAAGATTGACGTCACTAGTTAGCGCGCAGCTGTTTATTTTACTGTCAATGAGTAGCGTTTATCGTTGATGGACTCTTCCAACCAAAGGATATTGCTATCAGAACCGGAGATCAATGCAACAATATTTTACTATTACCAAACAAATGCCTTGCTGAGTAAAGATGATGAGCGAAACGCCGAATAATTGGAAAAACGTTCATTGGTCACGATATTCTTCAGGTTCTGTTGAATATCATTCACTGGACTCGATTCTCAAACGAACCTGCACGATATATATAATTTATGTACGAGGACATCAGGAAAAATATAATTTTGGACCAGAAACTCCAACAATAGAAAATTGTTGCACAAGTTATAAATTTAGGAGACATGGATGACTCAGTGTGGATGGTTCCTACATTCGACAGCACAGACAGAGCATCCTGTATGGATCGCCATCAGGAGGATCGTTCTTGTAGTTTTCACAATGTATATATTTTGTGTAAATGGATATATGTTGAGTTACCTAAATGAAATGAATGAAAAAATTTTCTTTTCTTCAAAAAAGTTGAACTCATTTTTGAAAACTTCAAAACGTTAAAATGATATAATGTAAACAAACTGAAGATGGTTCGAAACGTTGAGAACCTGATGATGATTAATCACGTTGAGAACATGATGCTGACCTCATGAAGGTTGAAACGGTCGTTTCAAGACGATTCACATCTGTATTTATCATCAATATATTTTGAAATATATGTAAATGAGGAGAAATTGGGGTAGAATTTTTGTATGTATTTGAAATGTCAAAAATGATGCTGCGTCCTCTGTTTTTTCAATTGACAATACTTTTCAGAAAAATAAGTTTAGAGTTGTGTAGATATTGGACGTAAAAATTATATTTTTGCCGTGTCCATTTGAGACACTCTGTATGATATTATGCTATTTTTTTATTTTGGGACATTTTGTATATTTACAAATCATGTATTATTCTCAAGATGATAGCTATGTTCTTCTACTGTGTTTGAGGTGCTTGTATGTATTCGCTGGTAGTTCATTGTGATTGCGATTGGAATATTCTATATTTTATTTCATTGAATTAACGCTGCTTTGACACTAAACCGTCGATTTTTTCATTTTTGTCTGGACGGGTCATTCTGTATGTGCTTTTGCTCAATCATGATCGGTGTCTGTCTGTACATTGCCTAATTCACGTTCCATTTTTCTCTTGATGGTCCGTTCTGTATACTTTATAACAATAATTCTCAATTTTGATATGACATGTTATTGCATGATTATTTTTCCAAATTCACGTTCTCTAGTAAAAGTTATGTTGGTTTCTTGTAATTATCATTCATTGATTTTATATGGGTTATCATTGGCTGTTCACAATTAAATGTTTGTATACAAGTGGCAGCTTGATGCGCAAAACCTCTAAATTACCCCGTGAAGTGGCAGTGGTCACAGACGATAACATCTGGAACATGATTATGAAATACTAAGCAAATGAAATTCGTGAATATATATTAGGATTTTATCCAGCTTGGGACAAATAGCTTTTCACAGCCTTCACAAACATGCATATATGGTTCGATGGGGGCCTGCTGAACTAGGTTGATGCGAGATGAGACTGCTGAATTGAGGTGCTGTGTTGAGGTGGTCTGCTGCTAAAGGACTGTTACGATGTCGAGGATGGCTCACGAACTGCTGATTATCTAGATTAAAAACGCCTTTCATAATTTCACTTTGTAAAAAAACATGGGAAGAGGTTTGTTCGTAGGTTGAAACAGAAGGAAGGTTTGTTCGTAGGTTGAAACAGAAGGAAAGTTTGTTTGTAGGTTGAAATAAAAATAGTTTACCTTAATTTTCAATGATTTCGAACGGGATTGCTGGTGATGACTTCCCTGTGTCGAGTAGGCCTCTGAAAATTGATGCAATATTTCCCCGATGAGAGCTGCTTCAGATGAAGCTGATATTGAGTTTTCACACAGTGAGGCAGGAATGTCAGTTGATCCTCTAGTTGGATGAGGATGGTATCTCCTAATTTCCCCTTAACTGCTTTGGCCGTCAAAATCTTGTAGGGCGGATTGATGGTGAGTCTACTAAGCTTAATGCAATTAGAAAAGCTTCGTTCAAAATGTTTAGATCCATCTGAAAAAAAAAACAAAAGTGTACTAAGAATCGCACGCAGTTTAAAAAAAAGGGAAATTAAAACAATCAACTTTTGAATTAATTTCACTTGGTAAAAAAAGAATTGAACACTTAGCTGGATATTGAGAATTTTTTGAAAAAACCGAAGAATGGTAGATTGCACGCAGTTTTGAAAAAAGAACCATTAGAACAATCAACTTTGGAATGAATTGCACTTGATAAAAAACCTACTAGAAGATGAAGCACTGGAGAATAATAATAAAATGAACTCACTTTTTTGATAGATGAAAATAAAACTCTATGAAAAAATACTTGAAAAAGCGTTGTTGATGAATATTCGGAGGAGAGTTGATGCGTAACTGGAGCACTGGTAGTCAGTCGAAGAGTGGATGAATAATTGACGCCTATTTCAACAACTCACTCGTTATTTAAAATGTTTTTTCCCCTCCCTCCAGTTATCGGGCATTCGTGGCCGGACCGCGTTATCCTTGCAACACACTTAATGAATATGCACGAATGCAATAATTCTAATAATGGATATTAATTTTCGGTCATTGTGAATAATTAGCTTTCTGCTGAGTTTGACCTCATTATCAGGACATTGACCAGGAGTTTTTTGCAGATAAAGCAGTTTTGAATAATTGGGTTTCTGTAATTTCTGATAAGTGTTACATTTCCCCAGTTGTAGCATGATTATGAAATACTAATCAAATAAAATTCGTAAATATATATTAGGACTCCATCCAACTTGTAAAAAGAGATACAGCTGTGCTATCAATAATAACAAAGTTAGCTACTAGTGCCCTTTTGACATCGGAAAATGTTCAATTATGTTTCTTGACGTTGAGACAAACCCATTGACACTAGTAAATTTCCCTTATCAGAGTGAAGATCTGGCGGTCCCTGGTTCGAGCCAAAGGTTTCGACATTTCTTTGTTTTTTGACGAATCGAGCATGATATGTAGGTATACTTTTCATATTCACGTTCTCCAATGGAAGTAGTCTTGTCAGAGTACCCGCATGAAGCTGTGCTCCCAATAATAACAAAGTTAGCTAGTAGTGCCCTTTTGACATCGGAAAATACGCAATTATGATTCTTGACGTTGAGACGAAACCATTGACACTGAAATTCCCATCTTATCAGAGTGAAGATCTGGCGGTCCGGGGTTCGAGCCTGGGCAGCCAATACGAATTAAGCATAAGTTTTGTTATTTCGTGTAATTCAAAGCATTCAAATAGCGATTTATTGTTCTACAATAAAGTTGGAGGGTGGAAAGTGCTGAGTTAACAATCTATGGGTGCTCTCCTTCAATTTGATAACTCACTCGGTATGCTGGGGTTCGAATCAGAATTTTTATTTTTAATATCGTTTTTCAAGTGCCAAAATAGTACATCGATTCACATTAGCTTTTTGAAAATTAGCCGAATCGGAGACATTGACTTTTTTGGTTTACATTGTATACAAAATGTATGTTGATTCGTAAATTTTGCCATAATGAGCCACTCTGCAAATTTCTATAAGCGTCGGCCATATCTTTTTTCCTAATGACAGGCGACCATGTTTTTTTCCAATGGCAACCAATGACAGGCGACTATGCTTTTTTTCTCTTAGGGGTAGCCATGTTTTTTTCCAATGAGAGGCGGCCATGTTTTTTTCTCTACAATGACAGACGACCATGTTCATTTTTCTCTTAGCGGCAACCATGTTTTATTTTTCTATAATGACAGGTGGTCATGTTTTTTTCTCTCCAATGACAGACGACCGTGTTTTTTCCTCTCCAATGACAGGTGGCCATGTTTTTTTCTCTCCACTGACAGGTGGCCATATTTTTTTTCAATGACAATTGAGGTTAGGCGCCAAATTCAAAATATAGTGATTCATAAGTACGTAGACCCTTGTACACGTATGTGTGGTTCACCCTCTATGATGATGCATAATCCAGTTAAATTTGAGTTTTTATATTGTACCAGCCCGATGGGATTTTCAATCCCCTATTTAACCTCATCAAGTGATTAATTTTCAAAACACCTTTCTCAATATATTAAATAATTCAGCTTGTTTATATATTCTTTATATCGGTCAATTTCAGTTCATATTTATATATATATATATATATATACTGAATATATATAGATAAAGGGCTTCTTCTTAGAGAGAAAAAAGGAATTGTTGAATCGAATGAAATCTATTTGAATCAAACAAATAAAAGTGTCGTATATGCACAACAAAACATAATCTCAAAATGAGTAATATTATTTCTTGGTTTCGGATCAAATTTAAAGTTTCAATCAACTGAAACTAATTTGCATGAACCAAATATCCTACTTGACCAACTCTTTTCATAACTCGTTTTGGCCGAAATGTTGTTTCAACCATGTAATTATTTTGTTGAATCGAATAATCAAATCAACAAAATTTGCTGATTGCTTTGATAAAAATTTTCATTCAAACAAGTATTTATGTCGAATTGATGAATTCAATGAAATGTCAATTCAACAAAATAAGCTGATCTCTTCACTAAACATATTTATTCAAATGAGTAATCAAACAGTTGAGTCTAGACGTCGCAACGATGATAAGTTGACTTTGCTATTCGATAATATTATCAGTAAGGTGGGGGAAATGATGATGGTGGTGGTTATGGGTGGTTCGTTATGGGAGGGGTTTGGGAAAAAATGACGGTTGTAGGTTTATGAGAGGGTGGGGGTGTATGTGGGCAGGGAAAAAATCCTGGGGGAGTGGTCTGTGATTGGTCGCAATGGTGGCAGCCATGTTGTGGATGGCAGTGTATGAATGAAAGTGAGGGGTGGGGAGAGCTGTGATAGGTCGTGTAAGTGATGATAGCCGTTAACCGCCATCCAATGGCCGAGCAGCAGCAGCAGCCATATTGAAATGGGGGGTGTGTCAACCAATAGCTGCATTCGTCAACGGCATTGGTCGACCGTTCAATCGAGGAAGTGAATGAATGGCGGCGGCCATTTTGGAAAGTTGGAGGAGTCACCAATGTTTATGAGCGATGATGCGGCGGCCATGACTCAACCAACAAGTCGTTGCAGGAATCTGAACTGCAGCCGTTATCTACGTCAGCACTTTCAGTATCAGTTGTTTATTTGAGCGACCGGATATCGGCGGCATCCTTTGAAAGGGTTTGTTTACATTAACAAGATAAGGTTGCAGGTGTTCATCCCGATCTGTGAGAATTCGCAGTAAACAAGCAATTCTTAGAAATAATAGAGACGCAATTCTTAGAATTAGATCGATCGTTCCGTGGGATCCTTCTGCATATCCAAGGTCAAATTATTGCATCATATTATGCCAGTTCTGAGAATTTTGTCAAATTGGCAGTTTTTGAATTGCGCAGTAGAGAATTGATGTACGTGACCGATCCCCACCGTCAGATTCATTCTTCATCTGTCCTCTGAACTGTCAACATCGTTCTGTTCAGTTCTCTCTCTCTCGCTCTCTGAGTTTTGTGTTTGTGCATCTATCAAACCAAACATCTAAAAAACGTAAGTTTTTGTTTTATTGTTTTATCTTTTTCAAAAATCTGTTTTTTTTTGTATGCCAAAAGGGCCTTATGAGTTTTTTTTTATTTCAAACATTTCTTCATACATCGACGGTGGGGGATTTTTTCTATTTGTTTACGGGAAGGTTTTGTTTTTTTTTTTAAGGGATTGTTTATTTATTATAGATGAATCTTGCAGAAATAAACGCTGTTGCGAGCAGTAGCTACAGAGAAACCGTAGCTCTATCAACATTGTCGCTAAACAAGCCTATGCTAATCGAGAAATTGAGAGTGGTTAAAACGAAGTACGGGGACACAATAGTAGCCGATTTGGACACCAAATCAGTCTTTCTACCAAGGAGGGTTTTCGAGGTGTTACAACCGAAAATCGACGAGTTCTAACGTCGAGAATATTGAATTATCATAAAACCATTCACGACGAAGATACCTGAATTCATCCGCAACTAAGTCCATCCATCATCATCATCATCAAAAACTGGGACCATCCGCCACGACGACGACAACTGGGACGGCTGTATTCGAATTCATTAAATCAAGGTGAGAGGAGAGAGAAAAAAATATATCTTCATTTTGTTCGTGAAAAAGCATTCATTTTTATCGTTTTTTAAATAACCATGAATTCTGAACAAATTGCCGCTCTCAGCGATGAGATGATTATTGAATACAGGGAGACTCAAAAACTTCTTGAACAAAAATCCAGTCCAATGGAACGTGAATCATGGCTAAAACATTCAACATATAGTATTCGGCTTTGTTCAAAGGGCATCAAAATTTCTGCCAAAAGTTCCATTGGAATATTGAGAAAATTGGAAACAAATTTGGGGCATTTGAAAACATGTCATTTCATAAAAAATTTAGGGGTGGAGGCTCAGGGGTTGGCTTTCAGAAAAAATCTATAAATCCGAGTCATTTGGGAAGATTTGAAGTCGACGTTCCGGGGACGAGTTCGTACAGGGGTAATCATAAATTTGACACATAAAAATACCATTGAATTTTTCAAAGACGCCTTCAGCCTTTTCAAACGTAGAATCGAAAACATGTTGGAAAAATTCCCCGTGCTGAAGGTTGATACTTGTTTTTGTGGGGAATTCGTCAAAATGAGCTTGGATGAGGAAAAACTTAAAATACCTCAATACTAAAAACCAAGTGATTGATACGGGAACAGCTTTATAGGGGTGGTTCGAGGAAAATGTTGTAGATAAATTGGGTAATAAATTGGAGGAATTTTGTGGGAAAGAAAGCGGGTGGGCATTACAAAAAAATCGTTAATTTGGAAGTTAATATCAATCAATCAGGTTTGGGCAAAGGAGGTTCATCTTTCATCGAACTTCCACAAGCCATTGCTGGAAAACAGGCTTGTATCAACGTGCGAAATACCAACGACAACAATTGTTTCGGATGGGCGGTCGTGTCTGCTCTGTATCCCGTTGGAAAAGATGCACAGCGTACATCAAAATACCCTCATTGATCGACCGTACTGAATATGGAGGGGTTGGAATTATCCATAACTCTTGGCCAAATTTCAAAATTCAAAAAACTTAACGGTATTTCGGTGAATGTTTATATTTCGGAGTTGGTTAAATCATCAGCGAATAACGATGACGACGAACATACGCTTTTCACAACTGTACCGACGAGACTTACGGAAGAAAAACTGGCTCGACATGTCAACCTACTCATGATTCAAAATAGATACTCTGTAAAATTAAATGATCACGAGGCACCGCCGGAAATTGACGATGACGACGAACAGATAGACATTAAATTCCACTATTGATGGATTAAAGATTTTTCTCGATTGGTTGGCTCACAAAACGGTTAGGAACAAATCAAGGAATATATTTGTGATAGATATTTGAAATATATTTTCGTAGTCAGGAGAAATTAGACAATCATACTGTTGATTGTGAAAAAGCCAATCATTACAAAATTTTCTTTCCGAAATATGATCATGTTGAGTTCAAGGACTTTGTACACAAAGAAATGGTTCCATTTGTGATATATGCCGATTTTGAATCAATTTTGGAACCGTTCACTGATGATGAAACCAAGTCCAAAACGGCGAAATACCAAAAACACATTCCCTATAGCGCAGGCTCATATTTCAAATGCAATTACGATGACACTTTGTCATATAACGATATCCATCGAGGTTTGGATTCAATGGAATGGTTTGCTGAACAATTGAAATCCATATCCCAATTCGTGGAAGGTAAAATTTCAAAAATCGTCCCCATGTCTGTCAATCCCATGAGAACGGCGGCGGATTCAAATCGTCATATTTGCGAGAAACCTTTCCAAAAAGATCAAATGATTGTAGCCGAACATAACCATTTCACAGGTGCATTTAGAGGATGGGCACATCAAAATCCATGTAATCTCAACTTCAAAAAATCTTTGTGGTTCCTATTGTTTTCCATGATCTTAGCAGCTATGACAGCCATTCCATTATTCGAAATATCGCGAAACGAGGTGGGGTGAGTCTTCTTCCAATAAACTAAGAGAAATATATATCTTCCACACAATACGACGAACAGACAGACATTAAATTCCGTGTCATTAATTCTTTTCGATTCATAGGCGCAAGCCTGGACGAGTTGGTGCGCACGCACGCTCAGAGTGGAAGATCTCTGTAATACGAGGCGCGAATTTCAAAATTCAAATAATTTTCATTAATCACGAGCAAGGGGGTATTCCCCTACGACTTCGTGGATTCCATGGAGATACTCGAGATTACAGCGTTGCCAGATATCGATAAATTCTACAATAAACTGAACGATGTCTCCAAGCATGAATACCAACATGCTCAGAAGGTGTGGCAAACGTTCGATTTGGCCATACTGGGTGACTATTCTGACTTATACATGAAAACCGATATCCTTCTGTTATGTGATGTCTTCGAAAATTTCCGACAATTGGGTCATGCCACTTATGGACTCGACCCCGCTTGGTACTATATCATGCCCGGCTATTCGTGGTCATGGAAAATTGCAAGAGTACAGCCAGTCCCTAAAAAAGGCAAAAAGACCCTACCTAGCAACTACAGACCTATCGCACTGCTATCTATTATTTCGAAGGTCATGGAAAAAGCCATCAACATCGAGCTCATGAAATATCTGGAAGACTCAGGAATTATCAATGATAGGCAATATGGCTTCCGCCATCAGAGATCAACTGGTGACCTGCTCGCATACGTCTCACATATATGGCAGCTATCTATTGAAAAGTATGGAGAAACTTTAGCTGTGGCATTAGATATCTCCAAGGCGTTCGATCGAGTTTGGCACCAGGGACTCCTCGCCAAGCTTCCATCTTATGGCTTGCCCCCTCAGCTGTGTTCTCTGCTTGCTAGTTTTCTCTCAAACAGGTCTCTCCATGTAGTGGTCGATGGATTTTCATCTGACACTCTACTCATAAATGCTGGTGTTCCGCAAGGATCCATTCTAGCACCAACACTATTTTACTCCACATCAACGACCTATTGAAAGCAACTTCATGTCCCGTACACAGCTTTGCCGATGATAGTACCCTCCATACCGCTTTCTCTTCCAGGGCCCCTATATCAGCCCGTGAAACCAGAAATGAACGAGGAAGAAATGTTAACAATGTAAATATGGACTTAGCAACAATTCTCGAATTGGGATCCAATAACTTGGTAGAATTCAATGCAAACAAAACACAAGCATGTCTTTTCTCTAGAAAAGCCGATCTCACTGTGCCTAACATAACTTTGTCAGGAGTAACCATACCACTGAAGTCATCCATATCGATGCTTGGTATTACTATCAGCAATAACCTTTCCTGGGAAAATCACGTGAGGTCCATTGCCAAAAGTGCATCCCAAAAACTTGGTTTTTTGTTTCGTGCCAAGAGCTATTTCACCTCCAGTCAGCTGCTTATGATCTATAAGGCACAGATCCGACCTGTCCTGGAATACTGTTCCCATATTTGGAGTGCGGCACCTAAACATATCCTGAAGCTATTGGATTCTGTCCAAAAAAGGGCAATTCGTCTCGTCGGTGATGCCTCGCTTACAAACTCGCTCACTTGTCTGGAACACCGTAGAAAAGTTGGCGATTTGTCTCTATTTTATAGATATTTTCATGGGCGATGCTCTTCTGAAATATCAACAATCGTTCCTGCTTTGGCAGTCTCTTCGAGACTAACCCGTCAAGTTCAGTCATCACACCCCTTCGTGGTCACTTTGGAGACCTGCAGAACATCACTTTCCAAAGACTCATTCTTCCAACGAACTGCGAGGCTTTGGAACTCATTGCCTAGGGAGGTGTTCCCCGAGGCATACAACCTCCAGAAATTTGAGAAGAACACCAACTCCTACCTTCTTTCCCTTGGTTCCCACGATGTTCTCTGAACATTACAGGATAACCCTTTTCGTGGGAACCAGAACATATAAAAAAAAAAAAAAAAATGTATGTTAGAGTATACAAAGTGTAAGCTGGAGAATATCGAAGATGTCGACATGCTTTTGTTTGTGGAAAGAGGGATTCGGGAGCGGTATAACTCAGTGTTGTAACTGATTCTCTCAAGCGAATAATAAATATATGGGGGAGAGGTATGATCCTCAACAACCCTCCAAATATTCATTATACTTGGACGGGAATAATCTCTATGGATGGGCTATGATGGAGTATTTACCCTCTGGAGGGTTCAAATGGATCGAATATTCCGATAATTTGAACGTTCTGGAGGTGTCGAATACTTCGGACATCAGCTACCTCCTTGAAGTTGATTTGGAATACCTCGAAGGAATACATGACGAACACAAATATTTTCCACTTTGTGCAGAACATCGAAATCCTCCAGGTTCAAAATCACCTAAATTATTAACCACCCTGTACAACAAAGAAAACTATGTTGTACATTACCGCATATTGAAACAAGCTTTGGAAAACGGACTTATTCCCAAAAAAATTCACAGGGTGTTGCAGTTCAAACAATCGGCATAGATGCAGCCCTACATTGAAAAAAATACGAAATAACGCGCCCAAGCTACAACCCCTTCCGGCAAAAATTACTATAAATTGGCCATTAACAGTATTTTTGGAAAGACCATGGAAAACATCAGCAAGCGCAGAGTGGTGAAAATGGTCAATGAATGGGAGGGTAGATATGGGGCGAAGAATCTGAAAAGTAACCCGAAATCCCACAATCGAACAATTTTCGATGAAAACTTGATGGCGATCGAAATGAACAAGTCTGAAGTGCTATTCAATAAACCCCTCTATATCGGTATGGCTATTCTGGATATTTCCAAAATTTGTGTTTACGATTTTCATTACTTATTCATGTTGAAAACATTCGAGAACAATCAGTGCAAGTTGATGTACACGGATACGGATTATCTCATATATGAAATCAAATGTGATGATGTATATAGAGATTTAATCGGGGAAAACTTGGAAAAATTCGATACGAGCGACTATCCATGCAAAAACTCGTACGGTATTCCGCAGGTAAACAAGAAAATTCCAGGTTTGATGAAAGATGAAGCGAACGGGTGCATCATGACAGATTTTGTCGGACTCCGTTCAAAATTATACACTTATAAAATTCAGGGCAAAAAATGTGTTAAAAAATCCAAAGGATACCGATACAATGTTACAGAAAATGAAATTTCTTTCAATACTATGTTGAATGTCTCAGAGATCAGAAGGAAAAATCAACTAGTCAACGATGCATCCGTTCGTAAGCCCATAATGTTTTTAGTATTGAACAAAACGAAATCGCTCCATTCGACGATCGAAGAACACTCATCCCCAGATCGAACGATACACTTGCATAGGGCCATTATAGCATCATGAATGAATAGCCAACCTCCATCCCCCATCTACCAACCAACTTGTATTTAATAATTTTTTTTTTCTCCAAAATTTCCATTTATTGTGTAAGCGTGATAATCGAAAAATGAATGCTTTTTTTTTCTCCATCACTATTCTCTCTCTCACATAACCATTGTATTTATATATATATATATATATATATATATATATATTATTTTTATTATTATTATTATTGTATCCATACAAATATATAAATATATAATCTATTGTTCATATTCAAAAAAAATATATGTATCAATAAAATGAGTGTATATCGACTTTGATATTCATTTATTATACAGAAAAACTTTGAATGAAATGATGACAGCAGCTCTGTATCATCACTTCATTCAATGTTTTCCTGAATTGGATAGGGAGACCAGACCAGACAAGTTCAGACTTATCTAAACTTGTCTGAACAAGTCAGAAAACGATGACGTCATTCAGTCTCACCCTCGAACATCAGCGTTCTTTGTGTGAGTGACATAACCTCACTTTTAGAGAAAACATAACCTCAAAATTCAAATGAGGTAGGGGGAATTCTAATCTTACTTTCTCAAACATAACCCCACTTTTAGAGGAACCATAACCTCAAATTTCAAATGAGGTGGGAAGGAATTCTAACCTCACTTTTTTTTTCCAAACATAACCTCAAAGTTATGTGGGACGAGACAATGAATAAAATACACAAGCTGATTTTCACATTCTATATATTGAATCATCTCTCTCTCTCTTACATACAGAAACTTTCGAATAGTATTGAATTGGGGCTCTGCACACAGCACAATTGTCCAATTTCATTGAGCATTCCGCACAGCAGGCCAAGTGTTTGCACGGCATGAAAACCACGTTCATGTCCTTTTCCAAACATACTTTGCATGACATTGATAAGGATGGCGATGTCTCTCCGTGAACGCTGCTGCTGTTGGTAGGTCTGTTCGTTGTTACCTCGTCTCTGGGTAAAAGACGAGCTCCATACGTCTCCTCAGAGTGGCAGCTTCTTCTTCTGTGAAAAACCCACAATGTGGACTCCAACTGAAGTGATCAAGTTGAGCAACATCGTCCAACTGCCATCTGAATCCTTCAACTCGACATTTCAGACAAGCAACAATGTCTCCTCTCTGGGTGTAAATGAACCCAACTCTGGCCAATTTTTCTATGAGATATGGGTGATGCCAATTTTAAAATGTCGCTAATATGTCTTCATACACATCCATATCGAACAAGAGTCAAACTTTGAATGACGGAACAGCTCTGTTCAAAACACCCAACTCTCATAGAATATTGACAGCTGACATGTAACGTCACAGTCTGTGACATGTAACGTTTCGTGCCAGTGCTGCCATCTAGGATGACATTTGACAGTTCTGACACCTATGACAGTTTTTGAATTATATGTGACAGTGCTGCCATCTATGAAAATGTGACAGACCAAGTCGTGACGTCACAGCCACTCTGATTATTGAATGAAAAACGACTGTTGTCACATTGATTATTTTTTAAAAAATTTTTTCTCAAGTATTTTAATTTTTTTCTCAGGTATTTTAAATTTCTTTCAATTATGAACTCAACCCCTCCTGAGAAAGAGAGGAAAAGGTAGAAGAAAAAAGGTATAAACACTGAAATACACACATACATTTATTCAAGACATAAATCATTCACAACTTTGATTCTATAATAGAAAAGGAATTCGTTCAATGCATTAGCCATCATATCTCCTGATGGAAGTTCACATCGTTTTTGGAAAAGTTCCAATCTCCCGAAACATAATTGCGGTTGATTGAGGAAAAATATATTTATAACCTCAATTACATTATGATAATGAGCACAAAAGTTATATATTCTCCAACATGGCCAGTCGATCGGATACCAAGCTTCGGTGGACTCGTATCAGCTGTTCGACTGCGTCCTGGTTGAGAATGAAGTTCACTCCGTGTTTTTCAATTCGAACATATTTGCAATCTTCCCAAACTGTTTGCATAACTTTGCAATAGTCTCCACACAAGTATTCACATCATTGTTTTGATCAGGAGGATATCGGGGAAGAAGGCTCCAGAAGAAGTCATCCAAAATAGTTGCCAATCGTTCGGTGAACAGACTCCATTCTTCGGTGCTGAACGATATTTTCGTGGACTGGTACAACGGACTTAGAAATATGGCTACGCCAAAAGTTCTCGCAGGTGACAATCCAATTTTCAGCACATAGCCAGTCATGGGAAAGGAGGTTTCCAATAGAAAGTGATCCTCCAATTTTGCTGCCATTTCGAAACCCTCCAACATATCATCTAGCTGCTGATTATAATTTTTAGGTGATAGCGGTGAAACAGGGCTGGCGTACGTTGACATATCGCTCGAACAATAACCACTGTTTCGACTCATGGTGATGACGTTACCGTCAAATGTATGAATATTGTTTTCCCCACCACTACCACCTACGCCAGACATGTCATGGCTTGTAGCCACCGCCGCCGATGCTAAACTATTGCATCATCCTATATCCAACTGTTTTGTGTGTTATCGAAACCAAGCCAGTTAACGTACATTTTCTTTCCTCGTCTTTTCAATACTTTTTCTACGAGATAGATGTCGGGATTCACGGTTTTTTGCAATTCTTGTTCGTAAAAAGCTCCTTAATGGGTGTACCGTATATATTTTCAAGCATATACGTATTCGGATAACCTATTTGAACACGAACGATTTTGAATGATTCCGTCGTCCAATCGGGCGCGTAACCTTTTCGAAAAATATGCTTTGTCTTGGAAATGCGAACAATGTCCCCCACTTTGAATTTTCACGGTTCAACGCATTTTTCCCAACGATTCGCTCGATAAACTCGATGTAGAATATGACTTCCGTTCTGTTTGTTCACTTCATTCGGTTTGAATTCAATTTTTGTATGTTCGGTGACATTGTAGTTTTTCGTGATTTCCGGCAGTATGTCCATCCATTTGTATGAACCGTTCAAATTGAAGTATTTGTAAAATTGGGACTTTAACGTTCTGATTACACGCTCGGCTATGGCGGCTTCCATCACCGTAAACGTATTGTAGTGATTGATTTCGCGTTTTATCAATGAACTTTGCAATTTGGCATTGGAAAATTCCGTACCTTGATCGGTTTGTAGATTTTTCGGACACCGTTTCGTATGATTCAATATATTATTGAAAGTTTTGGTGATTGCCTCTCCCGTTTTGGATTTAAGCGGACGAGTCCACAAAAATTTGGAAAAACAGTCGATGACGACCATAATCATTTTAAACCCCTCATTTTCTGAGGAAAACATTCTTTTTTCGGCCAAGTCCATTTGCCATAGATCGTCCAAACCTTCAATTACCGTAGGTTATCGAAGATAATTTTTTCTATCCGGTTTATAGAGCTCTGCAACAACTTGAGCTTTCAACATCTTCAACGAGAATATTCGATATCGTACGAATACATTGTATTTATTCAGCAAAACAAAGAGCAAATTGTTCGAAGATAGACACAAGGTGGATAAAGTGCACGAAGATAGAGCTTGGGAACGAGTCAATGCCAAAGATTCAAGTTTTGGAGAACGTGCGAAGGCTCTCTTCGTCACCGGAGCCATGAAAGCCAAGAGAAATCTCGGTATGAGCATGCGCAGTAGGGCCTCATTCAAACGACATGTTATAGAAAAAATCGCCAAGTCCCTGGAACCATCTCCCACATTGAAACGGGCCGCATCTAATGCTCTGAAAGCGGCTCGAGTGACCATCAAGAAATTGGGTGGAAAACGTCGAGTCAAAGTAACTCGCATGATACTTTTCGAAGCAAAGTCAGATGGTGTCCTACCTCTGATACCGATATTCGCCAGTCTTAGTGCTCTAGGTGCACTGAGCGGCGGAGCACCAGCCATTGCCAAAACGGTCGTGGATGCTAAGAATGCCCAGATGAAATTGGTCGAGGATAAACGTCATCACAAGGCCATGGAATCCATAGGCAAGGGGTTATACGTGAGGCAGAATGCCAAAGGTGGCTATGGACTCTTCTTGAAAACATAAAAAACTCCCAATAAAGCTACCCGATAGAGCGCTGTACAACATTGATATCGTGCGATATGCCAAACAATCGAAAATCCCGCTCTTTCGAGGCGTGTTCATGCGCGACACCCTGCAATCTAGCGGTCCTCGAAAGAACGAATGTGCCATCGTCAACATGGACGTCTCACGAAACAGCGGTATCCATTGGGTAGCTTATAGAAAAACCAACGACAAAGTAGAGTATTTCGATTCATTTGGGGATTTGAAACCGATGCTGGAATTGGTCAGATATTTGGATGGTGGTAGCAGCGGCAAAGTCAAGATTTTCTACAACAACTGTCAATATCAGACTTATAATGAAATAGATTGCGGTCATCTCTGTTTGAAATTTCTAATGTCTGAATAAATAATATATGATTGAAAGTGTGTATTTAAATGCTTTCACAGAGGTGGTGGTGTCATTTGTCATCATGTCGCTGTTGCTGAGAGTTAACAGTCACAATCACGTGTTCTCCTTTTGCCCGCGCACCCCTATTGAATTGAATGCGAAAAGATGATATGAGTTGTCGCTTCGATCTTTTCACTCGTACAATACCATACCGAACATTGAAGAGGGTCAAAAATTCCGCTATTACGATGATCTAACGTGTTGCGTACCATTGAATTTCCGCGGGGGTGTTATTGAATTGCCGATATTGAGGCGTTCATACAGAAAGAGATGGCGCTACATGTGGAAGACAGCGAAGCCGCTTTTTCTCTCAAACCCAACAATAATACGTCGAAGTGCGAGATCTTCAGTAAATACTTTGCCATTTCATCCGTGGAGACGGATAGCATAGGTTATGCATCATTTCCTACTACCTGTAAACATTATAAAGGTGTCGACATTATGATTCGAGTGCAGTGTTACTTCGGGAGCCTTCGATGGTGACACGCCTGCGCACACGATCTATGAATTTCCCATAGCTTCCTATCTCGGTTACGCGATAGACGGAAAACCTTCGGATTTACTCTATCTACCTGTGATACCGCAACGTGAAATCCACAACATTACGGTGTTAGTAGTCGATCAGACGGTAGGCCTGTGGATTTTCAAGGGGAAAAAATTCTTTGGTTTTGGAGTCGCGAGAAACAAATGGGATTAGTTACAGACAGTTGCAGCGGCGGAGGCAGAGGCAGCGGTAGTAATGAAAGGGTGAAAGTGACGTCACGACGTCAGTATTGCAGAAACCTTCAAGCGAGCGGGTGGTGCGGCAGCCGCAGCAATAGATAACCTCTTCGAATAAATCCTTTCTCCGTTCCATCGGTTTGAAATAATTCATCTGAATGAACTTCGAAAGAAGAAGAGGCAACGATGATGCTTCCATCTCAGCGCTCATGTTCGATTTGTATCGGTCTCCGAAATTTGACGAGTCCGTTCGTGAAACCGAATACAGAACTTATACTCCGTTCGTAAAGGCATTCAATTGCAACGATATCGTGGAAGTTTGTATCAATCAGGTGAACTCGTTTTTTGCCAAGAGTTCATCTCTGCTACTGATTGAAGGTAGACTTAAATTAAATAATGGGGGAGGTAACGTTATATTGGCCCCTAATGTGGGTGCTTTCCTCTTCGATTCTTGCACTTATAGTGAGAGTGCACGGGAAATTGAATTGGTTCGAGAGCCGGGAATTGTGAGTGCCATTCGAGCTCTTTTATCTTACGAACCTACGGATTCTAAGTATTTGGCTATAGACAGTTGGAGTTATTCCAATTTGCCTTTTTTGAATGATGATGACAATTCTTTCAGCCTTCTCGTACCGCTCCATCATATTTTCAATGTTTTCAACGATTTTATTCGATGATTACGTGTGGACGACAAACTCTACGATTTGTCAGAGCCCGAAATGATAATGATTGCGTCATTATACGTGAGGCAGGTAATAATGCGGTGGGAACGACTACGGCTCGAATTGTGATCGATAGTATTGAAATTGAAAGTCAAACACATTTTTCCTAATGCGGAAATAAATGAAAAATTAATGAGGTCCATACAGACAGACAGACCGATAGTGATACCGTTCCGAAAATGGGAATTGAACGAATTACCTTCGATTACGAAAATGCTCAACGTGAAATATGGTCGGTTAAGACGAGTACCAGTGTTGAAAGGCCACGCTATGTCATCTCCAAACTAATGAACGGGATAACGTTTCCGTCGATCCTTCCACCTCTCAACAAGTTATGGGAAGAGCCGTTATACAGGATCCCACGATTCCAGCAGGAGTCAGCAGGAATTAGACACCTCACTGACTTTAATAAAACCAAGAGAAGAGCATTCTATCGAGCTCTTTGCTACTAGCCTCTGAACAATTAACTTGTATTTCATGTACTGAAAGTTCCTTCTGAAATAACATTGTTTTTCAAAAAGTAATTTTCCGAAATCGAACTTATTTTTGGCGTAGTCGTTGTAGGATTTCGTCTAACAGTTTTGACGACAAAAATCGCGTTGGACCGGTCTGTTTCTACAGTTTGTGGACGAAAACAGACATTTCGTGAAAGTGACCAGAGAAGACGATTCAGAAGTATTCTGCGACCGAGGACAACATCGCCCAAAATCCAGAAGCCTGATAGAGGACCAAATCGTCAAAACCAGCCATAATTCTAAGAATTCCAAGGACCAGGGACGGACTCGCTAACTCGCTAACCACCGGAAATTTAGTTGAAACTATCAATATGGCACGCCCAGTAGATTATCAACTTTTGAAATTGTATGTTGACGTTATTCCAAGTTATGAAGGAAACCCAAATACATTAGGTATTTTTTTGGACAGTTGCGGAAATTTAATAAGAACTGTTTATGATCAAGCCAATCTTCAATTCAATACATACATTTCGCGAGCTATCATTGGCAAGCTAACTGGTAGGGCTCTCAGCCTCATTGGCTCACGAATAGAATTAAAAAATTGGGAAGAATTTGAGAATGCTATTGAACTCATTTTCGGAAATCAGAGAAATATTGATTGTTTGATACAAGATTTGATTGCTTTATTCCCATTCAAAAATGAAGCTCCTTATAATTTTGGTATGCGTTGCCAGGACGCAAGAAGCCTTATTATATCAAAATTAAATCCAGCAGGTTTGAACGCAGTTGAAGTAAACATTAGGCTCAAAAATTACAGCGATTTAGCTCTGAAAACATTTATTAGAGGTTTAAGTGGTCCAGTCCAAAATATTGTGTGACTAAGAAATCCCGATAGTTTAGAAAAAGCCATGTCTCTTGTTATAGAGGAAAAAAAAATTATCTATAGTCAACATAGAGGAAATTCCTTGAATTCACAAAACTCATTCAAATCATTGCAAAGAGTGACACCAGTCAATCCAAAAACCAATTTTCAAAACAACTTTCAACAATCAAATTTTCAGAGACCACCATTTCAGAATAATTATCAAAGGCCATCCTTCCAAAATAATCCCCAGAGACCATCCTTTCAAAATAATTTTCGGAAGTCAAATTTTTAAAACAACTTTCAAAGGCCAGCAATACCCCATCAGACACAATTCAGACCAAATAATTTCCCGACCCAAAAACATCCATACTTTCTATCAAGACCCAATCAATATCAAAACCAACCACAATCAATAAATCAAAATAAGCCAGAACCCATAGACACTTCGTCCGGTAACACTCGAATGCAACCCCGAAAAACATGAACTCCAACCGAATTATTTTTACAAGATGTCAATGGACCCGAAAATCAATTTGATCCAAACAATTTCGAATATTCAGAAAATTCTACGAACACTGAATATCTAACAAATGAAGAAACAGCTTATTTCCAAGAGAACAATTATCAGCCTCATAATATAAATGATGAACTCGAACAATATCCTGACCTACCGTACTCACAACAAGACTATGAACACGATCCGCATATATCAAATTCCACTCATACAAATTTTCACTCGGCAGAGACTTCAGAGAATCTAACGTTATCAACTTGAATCTCATAAAAGCAAATTTACCACACATTTTTATTCCTGAACTGAATGCAAATTTTTTAATTGATACAGGGAGTACCAGAAGTCTGATGAATCCAAACTTAGCTAGAAAATTGTATACCCAATTTATTCTCAATGAAGATTTCAACATACAAACTGCCCATGGCATAAGCTATCACCCCATGGCATAAATATCCCAATTTTCAAAAATTTTGGTATCAGTGGCGTACATAAATTTCATTTATTCAAGTTCAGCGAAAAATACGATGGACTAATTGGTATTGATCTGCTTAGACAATTCAATGCTTGAGTAAATATCCGTAAAAAATTCATTACCACTCCATTTGTCGAAATTCCTATTATTTATGAATCCGAGAGGTCAGAAAAATCAAACAATCGTTCTAAAATTGCCAACTACAATTTGTTGATTCCTCCAAGAAAATCAGAAGTAGTCAAACTACCTGTGAATCAAGAAAAAGGTATAGGTTATTTGGACTATATGAATTTCGATCGTCAAGTTGAATCTCTCCGAGCCATAGTAAATGTTAACAATCATTCAGCTATCACTACTATAGTGAATTCCAGTACAGAACCAGTAGAAATAACAATCAATGAACCATTCTATATAGAAATATTGAATATAGGCGACTTCAATTTTGTTGAAAAAATGGAAACCGACGAAGACTTGAACCAATACAAAAATAATATCCTGAAATCAAATCTTTAAATTTTGGTTTAGATCATTGCAATTCGGAAGAAAGAGAATCGATTTGGAACCTTTGCCTTGAATATCGTGATATATTTTATTCAGATAAAATCCCATTGACATTCACGAACGAAATAAAACATAAAATCAATTTAACCGATGAAACTCCGATATTTACGAAAACATATCGATATCCGAAAATCCATAAATCGCAAGTTAAGGACCAAATAAAAAAAATTGTAGATCAAGGAATCATTCAAAATTCAAGCTCGCCTTGGCCGAGCCCAATTTGGATTATTCCAAAAAAATTAGATGCCTCCAGCAAAAGAAAATGGAGGCTCGTGATTGATTATCGGAAATTAAATGACAAGACAATCGATGACAAGTATCCCTTACCAAATATCACCGACGTATTAGTAAACTAGGCAAAAGCCAATATTTTACTACCCTTGACCTCGCGAATGGCTTCCACCAAATTGAAATGGATGCCCAAGACATATCAAAAACTGCATTTTGACAAAAAACGGTCACTACGAATTCAAAAGGATGCCTTTTGTACTGAAGAACGCCTCTAGTTGTTTTCAGAGAGTAATGGATAATATACCGAAGGGGCTTCAAAATGAAACCTGCTTGGTATATTTCGAAAACATTGTTGTATACAGCACTTCACTCCAAGAGCACATTGACCGACTAAAAACTATTTTTGGACGACTGAGACAATCAAACTTTAAGGTCCAACTAGACAAGTCAGAATTTTCAAGAAAAGAAGTCAATTACCTTGGACACGTAATTACTCGATCGGGAGTTAAACCAAATCCGGAGAAAATTTCAGCAATAAAACAATTTCCAATACCTAAGACACAGCAAGAAATTAGAAGTTTTCTTGGCTTAGTAGGTTACTATCGGGAATTCATTGAAGACTTTGCGAAAGTAACAAAACCTTTAACTCAATGTTTTAAGAGGAATTCGAAAGTTATCCATGATCAAAATTTCATCGCAGCTTTCAATAAAATACAATCTTTTAATGAATGCCCCTATTTTGCAATACCCCGATTTTGCCCAAAAATTTATTCTCACTACCGATGCCTCAAACGTAGCTCTGGGAGCTGTTCTGTCACAAGGTCCGATTGGTTCTGACAAGCCAATAGCGATCACTTCACGAACACTCAATGATTCAGAACAGAGATACAGTACCATTGAGAGAGAACTGCTTGCAATTGTTTGGGCTACTAAATACTTTCAACCCTACCTATTTGGCAGAAAATTCATCATATATACACTGATCTGGATTTTCAACTTGAAAGAACCAAATTCTAAATTAATTAGATGGCGATTAAAGTTGGAAGAATTTGACTACGAAATCGTTTATAAAAAAGGAAAATTGAATACAAACGCGGATGCCCTGTTTCGAATTACCAAAAATGCATTAGAAACTGAATCAGTCATTAACAACCCTGGAGATATCGTCCAAGAAACCCTAGATTACCTCCGACAGCTTGCTGAACACCCAGTTCAGAACAACCAACCCACGACATCACGAGAAATTGATAAACCCATAGAAAATACAATTCCATGCGACAGACCAACAACGTCACAAAACATAAACAAACCTGAAAAAACTATTAAGATCATTTCAGATGTACAAATCAAACCTCGGAACAATATCGAAAATAATGACACTAGGTCATCGACCCAACATTCCAAAAAAAAGGAAAAAAATTTAAAAAAATAAGGCAATAAAATTTTGGTTTTTTCTCAACCTTATCTAGATTGAAAATTAACTCTGAAAACTACTAACACCATAAAATAATCACCCTCGAAATTCCAGAAAATAATAACGAAGATCTCATAATTGAATTTCTGAGAGACTACACCACATCTGATAAAACATATTGTAAAACCCCCTCTTGTTACAGGTGCTTCGTCTACGCAAGTAGTGAACTGACCTACTCTAAATTCCATGACCTTTCCAAAAACCCTGGTTTACTTACTCTCAAACTTGGCAATACCCAAAATGGAATTGATTATTGCTCTTTTGTTCAAATATTCGATATTACCAATATTGTCGAAGAATTTCAATCTTTTTGAAAGAAATTTCATAATTTAATAACTCTACTGGAGAAATATGTTCAGAACGAAACTGAACACCTTCTCAAAATGGAATATTATAATTCATATCATTTAGCAACGAATCTTGGAAACAAAATACCACTTCAAATAAATCAGCTGAACACTGCAAATAATCAGCCCCGACCGAAACGTGGCCTCATAAATGGTTTTGGATCTATCATTAAAACAATCACTGGAAATCAATGAGAATCAATAGACTTAAATAATCAATTCAAAATTAAAAATATAGTAAATGAGCAAATAACCCTTCTTCAAAATTCTATGGATATTTTCAATTAAACCACTCAAACCCTTGCTCACAACCAATTAGCTCTCCAACTCAGAATTATACAGCTCGAAGAAAACTGAAATCAAAAGAACTCCAAAATATGGAAACATATCACTATTTTCTGATACATATTTTGATAAATCAAATAAGTGTAGCCTTTCAAACGATGTCCGATATACTTGAAAAAATCGAAATTGCCATCACTTTTTCCGAACTCAACATACTTCACAATTTTATAGTTGAACCAAATGAACTGTTCGAAGAAGTCAAATCAGTAAGTTACCGCTTATCGGAAAACAAACTACCTTTTGAACCAAAATTAAAAAACATACTCAATTTCGAGGAAATTATAGAAATCAAAAGTTTTTTGAAAGGAAATCAAACAATATTTGTCATTGAAGTACCAATTGTGGAAAAAGAAAGCTACGACTATTTCCACCTTTATTCCTTACCAATCTTGCGAGAAAAAACATTCCGAACTATTTTACCACAATCAGAATTCCTCATCCTCAATGACCAAAATTACATGCCACTCCACTCTGAATGCCAAGAAATCCAACCCGAAGAATTTCTTGGCCACGAAACTACCCCGATTCGATTGAAGGAAGACGATGCCCCATGCGAAGTACAATTATTGAGATTCTCCAACAGTGTTTTCAACTGCAAGCCTATTCTAACTGAAATTAGCCAATTGAAAATACAGGAGATCGAACGAATCAAATGGATCATCATTTCACCAGAACTGATAATAGCCAAACAAAAGTGCGGACTCAATAAAAACAATGTACCTCTGCAAGCAGCTTTCAATACTTGAGTGCTAGAACTTCAACCCCAATGTGTAGTGCAGGTGAAAGACTTACGAATACGCAGTTACCAAAATTCGCGAAGTGAATTTGAGGACATTGAACTGCCAAAACTGAACATTGACATATACAAAAATGAAAATCCTCAAATCGACTTCAAACCTCTGCAATTGAACGGAATCAACCTAGATGAAGTTAAACCTCTTTAGAAGTGCAACATAAAAAACTTGACGGACTTACAGAGGACCCGGTTCACTTCAACAACATTAGCGTCTGGACTATTATTATCTATATTCATTTTTATTGTAATGGTGTACGTTCCAGCCCACTTTTATCTAAAAATGATCAAGAAAAGAAGACAGCCACAAAACGGCACAGAACTTCAAGAGATCCCCAGAAGCACATCTCCAAATCCTGTTGCAACCCCCAGGATTCCACTCTAAGGGCGGAGGAGTTATGGGAAGAGCCGTTATACAGGATCTCACGATTCCAGCAGGAGTCAGCAGGAATTAGACACCTCACTGACTTCAATGAAACCAAGAGAAGAGCATTCTCTCGAGCTTTTTGCTACTAGCCTTTGAACAATCAACTTGTATATCATGTACTAAGAGTTCCTTCTGAAATTTTTTGAAAAGTCATTTGCCGAAATCGAACTCATTTTCAACATGTCAACATTCATAATATACGTTTGTCTTTGAATGGTGAATATTTACCCAACGAACGTCTACACTTGAATTTTGCCAATAATCACCGAAGCGCATTTCAACTATACGGAATTTCTCGGCAGCTATACGAATTCCATGAAAAAGTCCCCACTTTTGGATTACGTCGGTTTCAAATATCGCGCCTTATTTGTCATCGATTGTTCAAAACAGGAATAAACTATGAAATCCGGTACGGTTGACGTACGATTGGATATCGAATCGAGCGCGGGATTCCCCGATCGGACTCGTGTCTATTGCATCATCATTCACGATTGCATGATAGAATATCATTCCCTCTCCGAAACGATGAGAAGCCTGACATAGATCGCTACGGCGCGGCGGCGTTCATTCATTCATCATCCAGCCATCATGCGTATCGCATTCGTAGATATTCAAGCCTTCCAAGTCAATGGCACCTTCTATCCAAAGGAGGTGTCCATAATCGTCGGCAGTCAGCGACACAACTTTCTATTCAAGACACCTGTGCCGTATACCAACCTGGATGCCCAAGACCGTCGCACCGTACGATATTTGGAAAAATCGATGCATGGTATTCCATACGAACGGCTACATAGCATATGAAGAAATTGATGACATCCTACTGAGACACCTATTCTACCAGGCTGATCGGCTTTATGTGAGAGGAAACCAAAAATACGATTTCCTCAAAGAAAAATTGCTGGAAATGGGTTTGTCGCACCAAGTGGAACTCTACGATGTACCTTCTATGATTCAAGTCAATGGTCGTCAGACAAATTCGAGCCCACCCTGGTTCACTGCCCCTACCACAACTGCGGGAAGTTCGTGTGTGCCCAGAGGAACACCCAATATCTTCACGAATGGCTGTGTACATATTTATTACCAAATCAAGTTGATTTTAGATTGTTTTTTTTATGAGAAATAAATATGTATATGTGTATTTCAGTGTTTCTGTTCATATCTCCTTCATCCTTTTTTCTCTTTCAGGTGGGGTTGAGTTCCCAATTGAAATAAATAAAATAAAGTTGAAAAAATAAAGTTGAGAAAAAAATAGAAAAAAGTTGAAAAATAAAAATAAAAACAAAGTTGAAAAAAAAAATACAGAAAAAAAATTGAGAAAATAATTGAGAGAAAAATGAAAATACTTGAAAAAAAATAATTTAAAGAATAATTGAGAAAAAAAAGTTGAAAAAAGTCAAGTTTGAAATGAAAAACAAAGACGGGAAACCGTCAGAGGTATCTCTCTCTCTCTCTCTCTATCTCTCACACCCACATACGGTATACGTGGCTTACGTCACGTACACCGTATGTTTGTGTTTGGAAATAAAAGTAAGGTTAGAGTCTCTCTCTATTCATTTATTTTGATATTGCATGAAAATTCCAAGCTTCTTTTTACAGTTTTGAATAGGAATTTTGCCAAAGCGAGGAACATTATGGTTATAACAACACATGAGAGCACAGAAATCTTATATATTCCATGTTCCAAGGGTGGTAGTATTGGTGGTGGTGATGGTGGTGGCGGCGTTGGTGACGTCATCGCTGCTGCTGCCGTTGGAACACTTTTCCATGGCATTACTGCACTTGTAGAATCATTAATTTCAAACTTGAGCTGATATTTCTCGATTATAGTGTTGTTTTTTTCATCGTCTTCGAGGTGGGGTGCTGGATCTGTGGTGAAGAATAACCTCCGATGTCCTGTTGTTCGATTCATTGGAATCCAAGACTGATTATCTCCATCTTCGAGAGAAACCGCTACTCCTCGTACATTTTCATGGAATTCATATAGCTGCCGAGAAATTCCGTATAGTTGAAATGCGCTTCGGTATAGTGATTATTGGCGGAATTCAAGGGTAGACGTTCGTTGGACCAACATTCGCCGTTCAAAGACAAACGGATATTCTGAATGTTGACATGTTGAAAAATAGTAGGATCGACGAAAACGTTATCTCGTGCATTAGTTTGGAAACACACGATGACATAGAGTGGCCTTTCAACACTGGTACTCGTCTTAACCGACCATATTAATTTTTCATATATTTCCGCATTAGGAAAAATGTGTTTCAATGCTATCGATCACAATTCGAGCCGTAGTCGTTCTCACCGCATTATTACCTGCCTCACGTATAATGACGCAATCATTATCATTTCGGGCTCTAACAAATCGTAGAGTTTGTCATCCACACGTGATCATCGGATAATCTTTGAAAACATTGAGAATATGCCAAAGCGATACGAGAAGGCTGAAAGAATTGTCATATTCATTCAAAAAAGGCAAATCGGGATAATTCCAGCCGCCTATGGCCAAATGCTGAGAATCCGTAGGTTCGTAACATAATAGGGCTCGAATGGCACTCACAATTCCCGGATTTCGAATCGATTCAATTTCCCGGGCGCTCTCGCTATAAGAGGGGAATCGAAAAGGAAAGTACCACATTAGGGGCCAATGTAACGTCACCTCCCCCATTATTCAATTCAAGTCTTCCTCCAATCAGTAGCAGAGATGAACTCATGGCAAAAAACGAGTCCACCTGATTGATGTAAAATTCCACCTTATCGTCGCAATCGAATGCCTCCATGAACGGAGTATAAGTTCTGTATTCGGCTTTACGAATAGACTCGTCAAATTTCGGAGACCGATACAAATCGAAAATGGGCGCTGAGATGGAAGCATCATCGTCGCCTCTTCTCCTTTTGAAGTTTTTTTTTTAATAATAATAATTTTTATTTACCATACCAAAAATACAAATACAAATATAAATACAAATACAAATACAAACAAACAAACAAAAGTATCCTATGTAATTGATAAGTGAAGGGTAAATAGAGGTGGTGTCTCCCAAAAAAGCTCTCAGGGAGCTTGTCTATGGGAATTTCCTATTCTATAACTCAGTAAAAAATGAAAAAAAATTAAAAAACAGAAGAAAAGATGTCAAGTGATGTATAGTGCAATTAAAGCTCTTTTTCGTTTATTGTAAGTGAATTCGACAAGGATACCGTTTTATGTTCGAATTGAACATTGGCCTTGATGTATATTACGACTCCGTCATTTTGGTTATTCCTAAGTTCATTATTGTGAATTAGTTCATAATTTTGCAGATTTATTGAGTCGGTATCTTTATTTCCCATGTCTCCGTTAATATTATACAAGTAAAAATATCTTCAAAATCGGATATAAAAGCTAGGAATTCATCGAAATGTTTGTGAATGCTACATATATTATTAGGATAAATAGAAAGATGGTTTTCAAGTTTATTTAAGTTTTTTTTGTATAAGTTCATAAATTGCGTTTTATCATCAACTATGTTCGTTTTGATAGGTTAGTTTGAAAAATCTCTTATAAACTGATCCATAATTGAATTTATTAATGACAGAAAATATATACTTATACACATTTTTGGGAATATTGCAATATACAGTGATTAATTTCTTTTCTCGTTTTTCGATCTGGTTTTTACTTGTTCAATGTTTTGATTTACTAATTTGGTAGGTTGTTTCTTAGAAGCGCCTGTTGATCCGGTTGAAATGGGGGTTCTGGGGATTTTGGTAGTTTCTTCTATTGGTTTTACACTCTCTTCTACAGAGATGTCGAAAATTGGTTGCGTAGGTGTTGTAGGGGCGCTCTTCCTTTCACTTTGATCATCTGATACTTCTTGTTCTGCTTGGAGAAGTTGTTCCGCTGAATATTCTCTTCCGTTTATCACCAACTTGTTTCTTTTTATGAACGTTGTCCGGTCTTCCTGCCTGTTCAGGTGCAGATATCTCCTCAAAACTGCTTGCTTGCTCTTCCCTTTGTTGAACCGTAAGATCGTTGGCTATCGAAATTTTAGTTCCTTTGAGCTTTTGACAGTTTGCAAGTAGGTTCCTTTTGGTCAGATTGGAAATGAGCTCTATTTTCACTGGACAGTTCTTTTGGGATCCTAAACAATGAATGTCCTTTATTTGGTTTGTTGATATGTCGACTTCCAATAGGGATTTTATTTTATCTTGCATAACTCCAAGGAGATTTCGTGACGATGCTTATTCAGGCCAAAAACTACGATATTATTGGAGATCTGCTGACATTCCAATTTTTCAATTTTATTTTTTAAGAATAAGTGTTTTGTTTCTAAATTTCCAACTCTCACATTAGATTCCTCAACTCTGAGTTGGATACGCGCCTCGCTTGCATCTATTGCACTTTTAAACTCGGTTCTGTTTTGTTGTATTTCAGCTAGTATCCGCTGCACATCAGTTCCAGAAAAATTCATTTCATTTTATTTTATATTTTATCCCGGTATATAGCGGGCTTTATGATGATAGCAGATAAGGTGATTGTTTGAGGTTTGTTTTTGTTGTTTATTGTAGTTTAATTTTTTCTCCTCTTTTTATGTTGTGTTCGGTAGGAAAGATTGTTTTCTTATCGAGTCCTGTTTTTGTCTATTTCTTTATTTATAGATTGAAATATTCAGATGAAGCCGATCATGAAACTTTTCCGAGTAATCGACTTACATGAAATTGATCAGCATATCAAATTGTACATGTTCACTAATTTTCACTCTTGTTGATTATGAGATATTCCACTTCATATCGGAGAACTCAGAATATACGTGTTCACTAGACATCATTTCACCAGTTCATTCTGATGAATCAATTTTGAACCGATGGAACGAGAAAGGATTTATTCGAAGGGGTTATCTTCTGCTGCTGCTGCCGCACCACTCGCTCGTTCGAATGTTTCTGCAATGCTGACGCCGTGACGTCACTCTTACCTCTTTTATTACTACCGCTGCCTCTGCCGCTACCACTGTCTATAACCAATCCCATTTGTTTCTCGCGACTCTGAGTTCCAAAACTAAAGTACTTTTTTCTCTTTGAAAATCCACAGGCCTACCGTCTTGATCGACTACCAACACCGTAATGTTGTGGATTTCACGTTGCGGTATTACAGGTGAATGGAGTGAATTCGAAGGTTTTTCGTCTATCACGTAACCGGGATCGGAAGCTATGGGAAATTCATAGATCGTGTGTGCAGGCGTGTCACCATCGAAGGCTCCCAAAGTAATACTGCACTCAAAACGTGATGTTTACACCTCTATAATGTTTACAGGTAGATCGGAATAATGCATTTCGTTCGGTTGAAGCACCCTCGGAGAACATCCCAATGTAACGCCTATACTATCCGTCTCCACGAATGAAATAGCAAAGTATTTACTGAAGATCTTGCACTTCAACGTATTATTGTTGGGTTTGGGAGAGGAGGCAGCTGCGCGGTCTTCGACAGGTAGCGCCATCTCTTTCTGTATGAACGCTCCAATATCGGCAATTTCATAACACCTCCGCGGAAATTCAATGGTACGCAATACGTTAGATCTATCATAATAGCGGAGTTTTTCGTTCCTTTCCTATGTTCGGTATGGTATTGTACGAGTGAAAAGATCCAAGCAACAACTCATATCATCTTTTCGCATTCAATTCGATAGGGGTGCGCGGACAAAAGGAGTACACGTGATTGTGACTGTTTACTCTCAGCAACAGCAACATGATGACGAATGACACCACCGCCACGCCGACAGCATTGAAATACACTTTCAATCATACATTATTCATTCAGACATTAGAAATTTCAAACAGAGATGACCGCAATTTATTTCATTATAAGTCTGATATTGATGGCTGTTGTAGAAAATCTTGACTTTGCCGCTGCCGCTGCTACCACCATCTAGAAATCTGACCAATTCCAGCATCGGTTTCAAATTCCCAAACATATCAAAATACCCTACCTTGCCGTTGGTTTCTCAGCTACCCAATGGGTGCGCTGTTTCGTGACACGTCCATGTTGACGATGGCACATTCGTTCTTTCGAGGACCGCTAGATGGCAGGGTCTCGCGCATGAACACACCTTGAAAGTGCGGGATTTTCAATTGTTCGGCATATCGCACGAAGTCGATGTCGTACAGCGCTCTTCCGGGTAGATTCATTGGGAGTTTTTTTATTTCTTCAAGAAGAGTCCATAGCCACCTTTGGCATTTTTCCTCACGTACAACCCCTCGCCTGTGGATTCCAAGGCCCTGTGATGACGATTATCCTCTTCCAATTTCTTCTGGGAATTCTTATCATCCACGACCGTTTTGGCAATGGCTGATGCTCCGCCGCTCAGTGCACCTAGAGCACTGAGACCGGTGAATATCGGTATCAGAGGTAGGACACCATCTGACTTTGCTTCGAAAGCGGGGTACTTTGACTCGTCGTTTTCCACCCAACTTCTTGATGGCCACTCGAGCCGCTTTCAGGGCATTGGATGTTGCCAGTTTCAGGGACTTGGCGATTTTTTCGATAAGTCGTTGAATGAGGCCTTACTGCGCATACCCATAACGAGATTTCTCTTGGCTTTCATGGTTCCGGTGACGAGAAGAGCGTTTGCACGTTCTCCAAAACCAGAATCTCCGGCTCTGACTCGTTACCAAGCTCTGTCTTCGAGCACTCTATCCGCCTTGTGTCTATCTTCGAGCGATTTGCTCTACGAATATGCAATGTCGTGATCTTTGCAAGCAACGTCCAATGGCTTGATGCCGGGATCGCCACGTGCCAACCGTTCTTGAAGCTCTGTTCCAGCCGTAATAATACTAATAATTATTATATGCATTCAAGAGCACCAAAATAAAAAAAATGCATTAGATGGCACCGAAATACTATAGGTAAATGAAACTTACGTTTACAATACTGATAGCCGCCTAGGAGATAAGCTTCGAACGGGAGCTCATTCGTCAGAGTGTTGAGCACACCTTCACCCTCGTACATCAACATGAACACTGACGTCACAGCAATTACATCACTAGTTATATTGATTTCAGCTGAGGTTCAATGAGGTGGAGGTTTATACTCATATTTTATATTGAGGATATATAGAGATATATCCAAGTGGTTACCCCCCAGGTACCTCCAGATATTCTCAGGTACCCCCAGGTTCTCTCAGGTACCCCCAGATACCTTCAGGTACCCCCAGGTTGGACTGAAATAGAGATATTTTTCTATAAACATGATTGATATGGCAGCGAGTGTCAGTTACATTCGAGACTTCGATGCGTAAACATGTTCATGCTGCTACCTGATCTCGACCGTTATGGCATATATCTGTCCGAATTCGAATATTTCATTGGCAGAGAAGCCAGAGTGATTGAAGGAGGGGCATTGAAGCTGGGCCGAGACTCTTTCGAATCAACAGAAGGGTTGGAAGAACTCCTAACCAAAAAGCAGCACTTAAATGTCATAGAACAAGACATACTCAACTATAAGACTATTTCATTGCTCACCAATGCACACAAACCACCCAACGGAAAAATCAGTGGCAATAAGTCATGGAAATATAAGAATATCATATCCAAATTGTTTCCACCCAAGACAAAATTGAATTCAAAGAAGGGTGAAGGACTGAAAAGGACAGCCACTCAAATGAATATAAATAACGATCACCCTGTAGATTCAGATCAGAACATGGAGATCTTTCAGCAAGAGCACACGCTTTCCATCGACAACATTGACGTTTACGGAGTGGGGCATAGTGACATGGTGGCCTTTCGCCAAATTTCTTCCTAGCCGTTATCTGTGGTCCTAGCGGATCAGGGAAAACGAACTTCGTGCTGCCGTTGTTGGCGAATGACAACGGTCCAAATCCGCAAATATCTAGGTTTATTTGAAAACCCTGTATCAATTCTGCGAAGAAGCACTGAGCGGTGTGGAAGACATTTGCTATTTCCCGTAGAGACACAACGATGAAATCATCTCTATGGAAGATGCTCGATCTCACTCTATCCATCCTTGACGATATGGCCTGTGATGGACAATAGAAAATTCGCGAATATTTCTCAATATGCAGACACCTACACATCGATACCATCTATCTCTGTTAGACTCTCCAAAAGTACCCAAACAGCTGATAAGTGACAATTGCAATATGATTGCGCTCTTCAAACAGGACGAAATCAACTTGCGACACGTTTTCGATGGGCACGTTTCTTTCGACATGACTTTCGAACAATTCAAAAAGCTATGTTGGGAATGTTGGTCTCAAAACCAACACGATGCCCTCGTCATAGTCAAGGACTTTGACTTGAACAATGGCAGGCACAGCAAAAACTTTGGCATGTATATAAAGATAAAGTTGCGTGACGCGTCACGTCATTCAGTGTCGAGATGTTGGACGAGAGGGTCGTTGAAGCCATGCGCGTCAAGAAATTGACAGAAATGCGACGAAGCATAAGAAAAAGGTACCTCGCCCTGAAACTTGGAGAAAACGAACGAGACGGTACGCTGAATAAACTTTTCTCACCGATATCTCAACCGCTTCAACAAATTGAAAACCCTAGAGAATTCCATTGTCGAAGTCAAGAAGGAGGAGCAACCTGAAGTTGAAGAGGAAAATGAGTCAGAACAAGAATAAGAAGAAGAGAATACTCAAAGTGAGAGAAGCAGTGACCAAGAATATTATTCTGGCGATGACAGCATGTTGCCACGGAATTATTCTGCAGCTATAGTGAACAAACACATCAATCGATATCCAGCCATGTCACGTGAATACATCGCCCAACATTGGAGAGATGACAAACGTATAGATAAGGTATATGGACCTGCATATGACGTCAGCTCCCCCGGCTGGTTTTTGGGATCCAAGTCAATCCACTTTGAAGAAGGATACATCGAAACGGGCTTTCAAAAATTTGAATCAACTCCCGTACTATATCAACTGATATTTCACACCAGGACCCGGAACGATTGCAAATATGACTTGAACGTCTACCGAGACATATTGGAGTTAACTGGATGTGATAGAAGCGCAAAAGGACGATTGAAAGGCACTCAACGCTGGTAATATTAACAAGTTATAAAATATTCAATGAGGAAAGAACGCGTCGGTCAGGGTATAAACACCAATCATTTGGTATACAATAACAACCCAATGGATTACGTCTGTTAGGTATTCAACACCATGTATATAGTTTAGTCACCTTGAGATAAAAATTGAATGTTGTTGTTAGAGAGAATTTTGATATAATATAATATAAAAAAAAGTCAAACACATTGTCAATTCTTTGGAATCAAAATAAGCTTATTCAGTTAATTTGAAAGCAAACTCAGGTCCTTCGAGAAACTTTAATAAAAAGCTAGTCCCAAATATTGTAAGACAATCACGGGCTAACATAAATGGTCAGCATTCGAGCCGGATACTAAGAACAGTTCTTCGCAAACGATCACTGACTTCGGCCCGCACTCAGAAGGTTGCAGGAGTCCAGTCCAAGCCCAAGGAGGAAATTCAAGAAAGAGCAAGATAAGGAGAAATTCGCAATTAGGCTGTCTTTTCATATCCTTTTACCCCCATCCTCAAATAATTGTCTCAATTATAACATTATAGCATAACGTTCAGTCAGGTAAGAAATTCAGTTCATTGCGAACATTTTATAGGTATTTCAACTTCATATCCATTGTTAACTAGCAATACAAACATAATTCATAACAAATAGAAGCTTACAATGAGTGAAGAGTTGAAGACGTTGATAAAACAAAGAGGCATTCTCAAAGCTCAACTGACGAGATTTGTGACGTTTCTTGACGATTTGAAAACCGATATGTCAAAATTCCTTGAAATTGATTCACGATTATCAAAACTAGATATTGTATGGAATTCTTTCGATGAAATTCAGACAAAGGTTGAACTATTAGATTCCTCATTGGAACATTTAGAAGAACGGGAACTTTTTGAAAATAAATATTTTGGGTCAGTTTCACGTGCAAAAGAATATAGTTCAGTAAATAAGAAGCCCATTTCAAATGAGGAAAGGCGAAAGGTAAAATTACCTCAAATAAAATTACCTGAATTTTCAGGTACATATGAAACCTGGTTTAGTTTTTATGATACATTCAAAACATTAGTTCATGATGATAAAAGTTTGAACAATATCGAAAAATATCATTATCTCCAAGCATCTCTCAAAGGTGAGGCCGCTGATGTCATTCGATCATTCGTAGTGTCAAAAGAAACTTATTTTGAAGCTCTCGATTTATTGAAATCTCGTTTTGAAAATAAAAAGGTGATAAGGAGGTCTCATTTAAAACAAATTTTCGAATTACCCATAGTGATAAGAAATTCGCATATTTCCTTGAGAGAGTTTTATGATAATTTTCAGAAACATTTTCGCTCGTTGAAAAATCTTGATCTGCCAGTGGATAAATGGGATGCAATTCTGATTTATTTACTCAATTCCAAATTAGATCATAAAACCAGACAAGAATGGGAGACTGAATCAAATGAATCAGATATGCCAACCCTTAACAGCTTCATAAATTTTTTATCTAACAAATGTCAATTGTTAGAATCAATAGATAGCAAACCACATACAAACTCATCATTAAATAAAAAACCTATTGAATACAAGAATTACGTTCACGCATCAACTAATGAATTAGTTATATGTCCACATTGCAAAAATGATCATTATTTATTCTCTTGCAAATCATTTCTTGAAATGTCACCACAAGATCGCTATAATCAAGTAAAAATTATGGGATTATGCTCAAATTGCTTGAAGCCTGGGCATCCAAATGCAGAATGTCAAGGTAAAAAATGCAAAGTTTGTAACAAAAGGCATAATACTCTATTACATTTTCAGACTTCTAGAAAATCTCAACAAACCATGAATCCTGTTTCATCATCACATCAAGCATCCAATACTCAAAATCATTTATATCAATTACCAGATCCAACATTCAGTACACATAGTACAGAAAATCATATTCCCATTCAATCACGATCAACTAATAATTCAATTTCTTCAGATGACAATCAAAAAGTATACCATCCAATCAACAAAGCATGTTTTCACAAATTAATTCAGTAATTCAACCAAATAACATATCAACCATTACTTCAGACAGCTACATGAAATCACAATGCAATAATCAAGTTTTGTCACCAAATCATAATGAAGAATTTATCCTTTATTTTATTATCTACAATTGTTCTGAACATTTTGGATTACCGAAATAGGCCAATACAGTGTCGAGCTTTATTAGATAATGGCTCACAATCCAATTTCATTACAAAAAAACTTTAACGAAACTTAATTTGAATTCGAAGTCTATCAATTTTCCTGTTGTAGGTATCAGCTCTTCAGAAATAACTGTTAAAGAGAAAACTCAGGCACAAATCATATCTCTTCATAATAATTTCAAGACGACTCTGTCATTTTTGATAATAGATAACATAACAAACCATCTTCCTCAGATACCAATTGAAAGTTCCTTGTTAAATATTCCTCGCAATATAAAGTTGGCAGATCCGAGCTTTCGCAAACCTAGTAAAATTGACATATTAATTGGAGCTCAGGAATTTTATAACTTTTTATGTGTTGGTCAAATTAAATTAGGAAACAATCAACCTGTTTTACAAAAAACCGTTTTTGGGTGGATCATTTCTGGGCCTGTTATGAACAATTCACGTCATATTACCCAGTGTAATCTAATCACGAATCAGGAATTACAAAATCAGTTGGAAAAATTTTGGTTAGTAGAGCAAGGTTCGTCAGAAAATAAATTATCCGAAGAAGAAATTGAATGCGAAAATCATTTCGTAGAGACACATCAGCGTGATAAGATAACAGGTAGATTTTCTGTACAATTACCATTTCGTAGAAATTTAACGCAATTGGGCGATTCTTTAGAAATTTCCAAAAAAAAGTTTTATGCAATTGAAAGAAAACTATTAAAAAATCCCTCTTTATACAAACAATACTCCGAATTTATGGATGGATATTTATTATTTAGATTGTATGGGGTCGGCTTTAGAATAGCCCCATGGTAAATCCTGCCTGTCGTAAGAGGCGACTAAAAGGATAACCGTAGGTGGAAGATGATCTCATCGCCCGGTGAAATACCACCATATCGACTTTGTGTGCTGTGAAATGGATCATTCCATGTTTCAGTGTTCGGTCGATACTTTCCGGTCTCCCTCTTTCCTTTTCCCCAATTCCTCCTTTATTTTCAGGTACATCCAAATAGTAATAATGATGAAGTCTCCTAGAGTAAAACACTCCGGAAGTAAAATACCTCTCCATTCGGATTTCCGGGCGAGAGGTACTCGAGGGGACTCAACATTAAAGATTAATTTTTGCAACATCCGCGGACTCAACAAGAACATCAATGACGTCCACCATCACCTACAGACGAAAAAACCGGATATTCTGGCTCTAACAGAAACACAAGTAAACTCGTCCACCAACAAGGTCCATATGCTTTGTCCTGGTTACGAACTCCATTCTCGATTCAGGTTCAAGGGTGGAGTCTGCCTTTACGCTAAGGCTAACCTTTCATGCCAGCGTGAAGAGAGTTTGGAACCGAAAGACTTTGATGTGATGTGGTTCAAGCTATCTGATACCAAACTGACTAAGTTCCTCTGCTGCCTTTACCTATCACCTAATGAACCTTCATATAACGACCTCTTTGAGTTCTTATCACTCAAACTGGACTACATTCAGGAGAACCATCCAACAGCTGAAACCATAATCATGGGAGACTTTAATGTACATAACGCTGCCTGGCTCAAATTCTCTAACAAAACAGATGATGCAGGTCGTCAAGCCGAGGCCTTCGCCATCACTCATGGTCTAGAACAACTGGTCGAGCTACCAACCCGCATCCCTGATGTCAACAACCAGTCTGCCAATATACTAGATCTTTTCCTCACCACCAATCCTGACCCGTATAGAATAGAAGTTTGTGCCCCACTTGGAAACTCTGATCATACCCTCATCTCCACAACATGCTCTTTCCATTTACCATCGAGCTGCACAATACCACCACGTCTCATGTGGCATTACAATTCGGCTGACTGGGAAGGTCTTCGTATGTTTTTCTCAGCGTTTCCATGGAAGAGAGTTTGTTTCTCTTCAGTAGATCCAACACGATGTGCTGAGACAATTTCTGAAATCATCATGTTGGGGATGCAAACTTACATACCGAATACCGAAAGAAGAACATCATCCGATAAGACCTGGTTTAACAGAAACTGCTCTAGAGCTGTGGCTTCCAAACAGGCAGCATACCATCGATGGCTAAAAAATCCGGGCCCTGAGACCAGAGCAGCATATGTCGAGGCTAGAGGCATATGCAAAGAGACAATAGAATGCTCAAAAGACGCCCACAATGCCAAAATAAGATCAAAACTTGTTGAATGTCCTAACGGATCCCGTTCATTTTGGTCTTTCGCCAAAGCTGTGGGAAGAAACTTCACTTCCAGCTCATTTCCTCCTCTAACCAAAGAAGATGGAACACTAGCAACGACTGCCCAGGAAAAAGCCAATATCTTTGCGCACCTATTTGCTGGAAATTCCACTCTGGATTCATCGGGAAAACAACCTCCGAACATTACACCTATTGACAGTCACATGCCCGCGATCACCTTTCGCCAACGTACTATCAGAAATATTTTGCTGGGTCTCAACACCAACAAAGCCTGTGGATCTGACGGAATCCCGCCGATTGTTCTCAAGAAATGTGCCCCCGAACTAACACCTGTTCTTTGCAAGTTGTTCAACCACTCTTACAATTTGGGGGTATTTCCGTCCAATTGGAAAATTGCAAGAGTACAGCCAGTCCCTAAAAAAGGCAAAAAGGCCCTACCTAGCAACTACAGACCTATCGCACTGCTATCTATTATTTCAAAGGTCATGGAAAAAGCCATCAACATCGAGCTCATGAAATATCTGGAAGACTCAGGAATTGTCAACGATAGGCAATATGGCTTCCGCCATCAGAGATCAACTGGTGACCTGCTCGCTTACGTCTCACATATATGGCAGCTATCTATTGAAAAGTATGGAGAAACTTTAGCTGTGGCATTAGATATCTCCAAGGCGTTCGATCGAGTTTGGCACCAGGGACTCCTCGCCAAGCTTCCGTCTTATGGCTTGCCCCCTCAGCTGTGTTCTCTGCTTGCTAGTTTTCTCTCAAACAGGTCTCTCCATGTAGTGGTCGATGGAGTTTCATCTGACACTCTACTCATAAATGCTGGTGTTCCGCAAGGATCTATTCTCGCACCAACACTATTTCTACTTCACATCAACGACCTGTTGAAAGCAACTTCATGTCCAGTACACAGCTTTGCCGATGATAGTACCCTCCATACCGCTTTCTCTTCCAGGGCCCCTATATCAGCCCGTGAAACCAGAAATGAACGAGGAAGAAATGTTAATAATATAAATATGGACTTAGCAACAATTCTCGAATGGGAATCTAATAACTTGGTAGAATTCAATGCAAACAAAACACAAGCATGTCTTTTCTCTAGGAAAGCCGATCTCACTGTGCCTAACATAACTTTGTCAGGAGTAACCATACCACTGAAGTCATCCATATCGATGCTTGGTATTACTATCAGCAATAACCTTTCCTGGGAAAATCACGTGAGGTCCATTGCCAAAAGTGCATCCCAAAACTTGGCATAGTTTTCGAATAGCCTTGCCCTATATGGTTTTGTTTCGTGCCAAGAGCTATTTCACCCCCAGTCAGCTGCTTATGATCTATAAGGCACAGATCCGACCTGTCCTGGAATACTGTTCCCATATTTGGAGTGCGGCACCTAAACATATCCTGAGGCTATTGGATTCTGTCCAAAAAAGGGCAATTCGTCTCGTCGGTGATGCCTCGCTTACAAACTCGCTCACTTGTCTGGAACACCGTAGAAAAGTTGGCGATTTGTCTCTATTTTATAGATATTTTCATGGGCGATGCTCTTCTGAAATATCAACAATCGTTTCTGCTTTGGCAGTCTCTTCGAGATTAACCCGTCAAGTTCAGTCATCACACCCCTTCGTGGTCACTTTGGAGACCTGCAGAACATCACTTTCCAAAGACTCGTTCATCCAACGAACAGCGAGGCTTTGGAACTCATTGCCTAGGGAGGTGTTCCCCGAGGCATACAACCTTCAGAAATTTAAGAAGAACACCAACTCCTACCTTCTTTCCCTTGGTTCCCACGATGTTCTCTGAACATTACAGGATATCCCTTTTCGTGGGAACCAGAACATAAAAAAAAAAAAAAAAAATATGTCACAGATCGATCCACAAATATTAAAGAATGAGATACATACATATTTACCACACCATTGTGTACTAAATGATGCATCTTTAACCACGAAATTGCGGGTTGTTTTTGATGCCTCGGCAAAAACTTCATCTGGTATTTCCCTTAATGATGTACTCAAAGTCGGTCCAACAATACAGGATGAAATGGTATCGATAATGTTACGTTTTCGTAAACATCCCATAGTCATTACAGGGGATATTGCAAAGATGTACCGACAAATAGAAGTAGATCCAACCCAACGTAAATTTCAATTAATTTTATGGCGATCAAATCCAAATGAAGATTTGAAGCATTTCTCTTTGAATACTGTCACATATGGAACTTCATCAGCCTCGTTCCTATCAACTCGTTGCTTAAAACAACTTGCTACTGAAAATGAAAAACAATATCCCACTGCTTATAGGAACATCATGGAAAAATGTTATGTTGATGATCTAATCACTGTCACAAACACTGTAGATTCAGCAAGAATATTAGTAGAGGAATTAGAAATCATACTAGGTCAAGCTTGTTTCCAATTGCATAAATGGAGATCAAATCATATGGAAATATTCTCAAAAATAAATGAACAAAATGAATTGGTTCCAAAAAAATTCATTATTGATGATGATAAAGTTCACAAGACTTTAGGAATCGAATGGAATGCCCAAGACGACATATTTCAATACAGAATCAAGCCCATCTCTAAAAATTATATTAACATTTCAAAACGACAAATACTGTCAATAATTTCCCAAATTTTCGACCCTTTGGGACTCATAAGCCCAGTAATAATTAATTCAAAACTTCTCATGCAAAATCTTTGGAAACTTCATTTGAACTGGGATGAGTCAATTCCCACTGAGCATTTTACTTATTGGAATCATTTTTATTCTCAACTCAAATACCTTGAATTGATCAAAATTCCAAGGCATGTATTTCTTGAAAATTATAATAAATTAGAAATCCATGCGTTCAGTGATGCCTCCGAGAAGGCTTACGGAAGTTGTGTTTATGTAAAAACTCAAACGTCTTCAGGAAACGTTTTGGTGAATTTATTAACGTCAAAATCGCGTGTAGCTCCGCTGAAGTCTATTACCATTCCTAAGCTTGAACTTTGTGCTGCTCTTCTCATGGTTCAGTTAGTCAGTTAGGTTATAAAGTCACTCAAAGTACAAATAAATGGAATATTTTATTACACAGACTCAACTATAGTCATTGCTTGGCTTTCTAATCAACCAAATAACTTAAAACCCTTCGTGAGTAATAGAGTTTCTGAAATTCAACAACTTACAGACATTAAACAATTTCATCATATTAATTCGGAAGAAAATATAGCAGACATCATATCAAGAGGAATTGATGCTAGACAAATAGTTGATTTGGTAAAATGGTGGCAGGGACCTTTATGGTTACAAAAATCATCATTATATATACCAACTTCGACTTCAAATAGTTCAAAAACTTTTTCTATTCCTGAATTGAAAGTCATTTCTTGTGTTTCCAATAGCATAATGGATCAGGAAATATTCAAAAGGTACTCATCTTATTCAAAACTGCTCCATGTTTTTGCATATTGTTTAAGATTTATAAATAACTTTTCTAAAGGGAATAGCTCAAGACTATCAGGAAACCTAACAATTGGAGAATTGGAAAATAGTGCCATCAAATTAGTTAAATTGGCACAACTCAGCACATTTTCTACGGAATATAGTTCTTTAAAACAAGGGAAAGAAATCCCAAAAACTAGCAAATTGATTTCATTAAATCCATTTTTGGAGGAAGAAGTCATTAGAGTGGGGGGTCGTCTGAAAAATTCAAATTTGGACTATACACAAAAATTTCCTATGGTGCTTCCTTCCAATCATGAACTAACGAAATTACTTATTATACATGAGCATGAAAAGTTGTTGCATGCTGGCATACAATCAACACTGGCAAGTTTAAGATATAAATATTGGCCTCTTAAAGGTAGACAGGTAGTAAGAAATATTTTGCGAAAATGCGTCACTTGTTTCAAAGCAAGACCGTCATTTATTTTTCCTAAAATGGGAGACTTACCTGAAGCTCGAGTAACTCCCAGCCGTCCTTTTTTGAATTGTGGTGTTGATTATGCTGGACCTTTCCTTTTGAGAGATGGTAAACTTAGAAATAGGAAACTAATAAAATGCTATATTTGTATATTTGTTTGTTTTGCCTCTAAGGCGGTCCATCTAGAATTAGTAAGTGAACTCACTACAGATGGTTTTTTAAATTGCTTAAAGAGATTCGTATCCCGACGTGGTCTCTGTAGTCAAATCATGTCAGATAACGCTACAAATTTCGTCGGCGTTGATAATGACTTCAAAAGGATTTATAATTTAAAAGATAAAATTCATAATTATTTGCTAGAAAATAAAATTTCATGGACATTTATAGCCGCAAGATCACCCCATCTCGGTGGTTTGTGGGAAGCATCCGTTAAGAGTTGTAAATACCATATAAAACGTGTTACATCTGGATCAAATTTAACCTTTGAAGAATTTTATACTTTGCTTACCCAAATTGAGGCAATTATGAATTCCCGTCCCCTATATCACCTCTCATCCTGTATTGTTGGACCGACTTTGAGTACATCATTAAGGGAAATACCAGATGAAGTTTTTGCCGAGGCATCAAAAACAACCCGCAATTTCGTGGTTAAAGATGCATCATTTATACACAATGGTGTGGTAAATATGTATGTATCTCATTCTTTAATATTTGTGGATCGATCTGTGACATATGACCCAATAATAAATATTCATCCATAAATTCGGAGTATTGTTTGTATAAAGAGGGATTTTTTAATAGTTTTCTTTCAATTGCATAAAACCTTTTTTTGGAAATTTCTAAAGAATCGCCCAATTGCGTTAAATTTCTACGAATATTGGGACGATCCCAACGGATTGGTAGATCGTTTGAGACATTTGATAGCCAATCAGAGGGCTGGAAATGATTATTCGCATCAAAATGAAATCGTCGCCATCATCAATGAACTCCGTGAAGCCGGTACAATAGAGTAATGACATGCGCATCAGGCTCATTCGCATCATGAGTGTCGACAAATTCGGTCATCGTTCGGGTGGTGGTGGTGGTGGGGGATGTGAGAGGAAACTACCGCTGTTGTCCCGTACTCCCTCTCTACCGCACACCCCTGAAGGCGATATCGACATGGATGACTTGAAAATGTAATTTAAAAGATCCCACGTTTGATAGTGATGCGGCTACCGAAAAATAAGTGGACACGACGGGTCTGAATTGAAGTCTCAACTGCAAGACGACGTTGCCACATCGGCTGAAACCTCGCTAAAATCCATGAACGATGCCATTCTGCAAACGAAGAGAACACTTCGTGAACACTTTGAAGAAATTTGACTCGCGTATTTGTACCAGACACGGCAATATCGGACACCATCAAGGAAATGGCTGCCGATATTGAACTCGATTCGGATCGAATACATCTCTTGGAGGGTTGAATGACGGAATTGTGCAAGCACCTGTTTGAAATCAAATTACAATGTATTCGTACGATATCGAACATTCTCGTTGGAGATGTCGAAAGCTCAAGTTGTTGCAGAACTCCATAAACCGGCTAGAAAAAATTTTTTTCGACGACCTACGGTAATTGAAGGCTTGGACGATCTATGGCAAATGGACTTGGCTGAAATAAGAATATTTTCCTCAGAAAATGAGGATTTTAAAATGATTATGGTCGTCATTGACTGTTTTTCCAAACTTTCGTGGACTAAAATCCAAAACGGGTGAGGAAATCACCCAAACTTTCAATGATATTTCGGATCATACAAAACGGTGTCCGGAAAATCATCAAACCGATCAAAGTACGGAATTTTTCGATGCCAAATTTCAAAGTTCATTGGAAGAACGCGAAATCAATCACTACAATACGTTTACGGTGATGAAAACCGCCATAGCTGAGCGTGTAATCGGAACATTGAAGTCTCAATTGTACAAATACTTCAGTTTGAACGGTACATACAAATGGATAGACATACTGCCGGAAATCACGAAAAACTAAAATGACACCGAACATACAAAAATTGAATTAAAACAGAATGAGGTGAACGAAAGGAACGGAATGCGTATTCTACATTGAATTTATCGAGCGAATCGTTGGAGAAAATGCTTCAAACCGTGAAAATCCAAAGTGAGAGACATTGTTTGCATTTCCAAGGCGAAGCATATTTTTCAAAAAGGTTATACGGCCAATTGGACGACGGAGTTATTCAAAATCGTTCTTGTTCAAATAGGTTATCCAAATACGTATATGTTTGAAGATATATAAGGTACGACCATTGAGGGGGCCTTTTACGAACAAGAATTACGAATAACCGCGCATCCCTACATCTTTCTCGTGGAAAAAGTATTGAATAGGCGAGGAAAGAAAATGTACGTTAAATGGCTCGGTTTAGATAACATGCACAACAGTTGTATAGAGGATGACGCAATAGTTTAGCATCGGCGGCGGCGGTGACGAGCTGTGACATGTCTGGCGTGGGTGGTAGTGGTGGATGAAACGATATTTATACGTTTGGCGGCACCGAGACGGCGGCGTCAGTCAGCAGTCGTCATCGTCATCACCATTAGTCAAGACAGCGGTTAGTGTTCGAGCGATATGTCAACCATAACGTACGCCAGCCCCAGTGTCAAATTTATGATAACCCCTGTACAAACTCGTCTCCGGAACGTCGATTTCAAATCTTCCCAAATGACTCGGATTTTCAGATTTTTCTAGCACCCAACCCCTGTCCCTCCACCCCTAAATTTTTAATGAAATTACGACATGTCCTAAATTCATTTCCAAATTTCTTAATATTCCAATGGAACTGTTGGCAGAAATTTTGATGCTCTTTGTACGAAGCCGAATACTATATGTAAATGTTTTAGCCGTTTCGTGTTCCATTGGACTGAATTTCTGTTCGGGAAGTATTCGAGCCTCCCTGTATTTAATAATCATCTCATCGCTGACAGCGACAATTTGCTCAGATTTCATGGTCATTTAAAAAAAGAGAAAAATGAATGCTTTTTCACAAACAAAATACAGATATATTTGATTCTCCCTTTCTCACCTTTGATTTGATGGAATCGAATACATCCGTCCCAGTTATCGCCGTCGTGGTGGATGATCTTAGTTTCTGATGAGGATGATGATGGATGGATGGTCTTAGTTGTGGATGAATTCGAAGGCAGGTGCCTTCGTCGTGGATGGGTTCACGATTATTGAATAGTCTCGAGGTTTGAACTCGTCGATTTTTGGCTGTAACACTTCGAAAACCCTTCTAGATAGGAAGACTGATTTGGTTTTCAAATCGGCTACTATTGTGTCCCCGTACTTCGTTTGAACCACTCTCAATTTCTCGATCAGCATAGGCTTGTTCAGTGGCAATGTTCATAGAGCCACGGTTTCCCTGTAGCTACTGCCCGCAACAGCGTTCATTTTCGCAATATTCATCTATAATAAATAAACAATTCCTTTAATTTTTTCGAAAAAAACCAAAGAGGTATTCGAAAAAATAAAACGTGAAAAATTACCACCCATTTGGAGAAAAAAAGTCCCTATAGTAGTAGTTAAGAAGCAACAGTTCTGGACCTTTCCCCATGTTAAATCCCATAAGAAATCGCTAAGGTCCAACGTAGTCATTTTTTTCCACTTCAAGGTCACACTTCGATACAGCGCGTTTAGCCGTGACGTAGTCGGACCAAATTCGTTTCAGAGATAAGAGTGTTCAGGCGAGAGCGTAAAATAATGATATACAGGGTGTTTCATTTGTTATAGTGTACCTAAGCGGCTATCATGATAACTATAGGGAAAACCGTGAGTAAGAGAGAGACAGACAATACGTCTGTTAGAGAAAGAGAGCGACGGAGTACCCGGCGGGAACACTAGAGGTCGCTGGGGTGGAGGTGACCACGTTCGAGACATTCCGAGGGTGCCACCGTTGAGACGTTGAACACCAGAGGGCGTTCGCGGGTAATGGGGAAAAATGTTATACCTCAATAGAGCGCGTACGTTGTAAAATAATGATATACAGGGTGTCTCATTGGTTAGAGAAAAAACATGGCCGCCTGTCATCGAAAAAAACCATGGCCGCTTTGTGTCACTTGTCATTAGAAAAAAACATGGTTGACGTTCAAGAAAAAACATGGCTGCCTGTCATTGTGAAAAAAACACGGCCGCCCGACATTAAAGAGAAAAAAAGGCTTCCTGTTGGAAGAAAAAAAATCGCCTCTCATTGGAGAGAAAAAAACATAATTGACGGTCATTGGAAAGAAAAAACTGAAATCAAATAAACAAAGTGGCTCAAATTACCATGAAATACACGAATCCATATACATTTTGTATACAGGGTGTACAAAAAAAGTCAATGTCTCCGATTCGGCTGATTTTCAACGAGCTAACGTGATTCGATGTACTTATACCATTTAGGCACTTGAAAACGATTTGAAAAATGAAAATTCCAGTTCAAGTCCTAGCATAGCATGTGAGGTGTCAAATGGAAGGGGAACACCCATAGATTCTGAATTCATCAAGCTCCAAACTCTAACTTTATCATAAACGAGTAATCGCGAATTGAATACTTCGAATTACATAAAATAAGAAACCATATATTAATTCGTAATAACGGTACGGAATTATTACCAAATCCATCGAAAAACGCCTAAACCGGAAGTGACCACTGATTGAAATCTGATAAGGAAAATTTCGGTGTCAATGCATTCGTCTTGATGTCAAGAACCATAATTGAACATTTTCCGATGCCAAAAGGGCACAGGAAGCTAACTTCGTCATGGAGTGAGATACAGAAACGTGCGAGTACTCTAACAAGACAACTTTCACCAGAGATCATGAAAATGAAAAGTCTACGTGTGTTGCATGTCTTTTCCACTGGAAAAAGGAAATGTCAAAACAGGGATCGAACCAGAGACCGCCAGATCTTCAATCTATCGCTCTTCTGGCTGAGCTATTTCAACTATAAAAAATCGTCATTTTGAAATGTCTCCCATCTTTTTCAGCATATTTTAGTAATTTACCGTATTCTTTCGAATCCTTCATCTGTATGATGAACACCATTTTATTTTTGAATTTGGATTTGTAACTTTTTACCCAGTATTGACGTTAAGGAGCACATTTAAGTATTTCCACTAGTAAAAAAGGCACTGGGAGCTAAATTCGTTATTATTTGTAATACCTCAACATGTTGGTACTCTGAATAGAGGGTACTGTAACGGAGTTACTATTTTCCCGCTATATTCATCAGCCAAAAGCTCCCTGTAAGGAATTAAAATCCTCTTGACAGTAATACTAGGTCTAGAAATACCATTCGTGTTCGTGATAAATTCGTGGATTACATATATCCTAATAAACAGACTAAACGCCTACCGGAAATCACACTAATACTACGAGACGTAGCTGAATAGCACGCACGAGTATAACCTGCGCCGGCTATCGACTCTCGAGAAAACATTATTATCAAGCAAGCTGGGCTATGTTCAAACACCGACGAGAAAATGCAGTCATCCGTTAGAAGCCCCAGACAGCAGTCCAGCCGAGCCAAAAGCACACGCTACCAAGCTGACGTCACATCACGAGGATTCCCACCTAGGAGAATTTCACAAGCAGTGAGCGGAGCAGAGGCAGTCATTCGATAGAAGCCACCGAGAATAGTTGAGTCGCACGCCGCAAGCTGACGTCACAGCACGAAGGATTTTACGAGCTGGGTATTCATTCTGTAAAAGTGTAATTCGTCCACAAAACGGCGCGCGCATATAAGTCGGTCAAGAGGTATTCGGAAAAGAGGAGAAAGCCGGCTGTAGTTCCGTTTCGACATATTTCAAAGATTTAGTAGCTTGCCGAGCCTAGTAGAAGCAATCACGCGTCCGACTAGTATCCAGAGTGTGAGACACAGCCCGAAGCAGTCCACGACCGTCCCGAGCTTTGCCGAAGGAGTAAGATCGTAGTTTGGGTAAATATTGTATATCGGAAATATTTTGTAAATGCCCCAGGTGTGATTTGCGCATGATCAAACCGTAGCCATCAGATGCCCATATTCACTTTATTGCGGCGTTGATAATTTGAGTCGTGTTTGAGATCCGATACGAACCACCACGTACGCCGAGTGATAGCCCGTGACCGTCAGCCGAGTAAATCAGACCCGGTGAGTCATTTAGTTTCCTTTACCATAAGAGCAGTTCAAGTAAAGTGATACGTTTGGCTAAATTGAAAGCACGGTTGGAGGTCGCACAGAAGAGGTAGACATTTCTCGCGTCTCAACTTCCTGCGCTCCGGCGTGACTTTGTAGACAGAGATAGGTAGGACGTGTGGAGGTCGCACAGAAGAGGTAGACATTTCTCGCGTCTCAACTTCCTGCGCTCCGGCGTGACTTTGTTAGAACAGAGATAGGAAGCACGGGTAGGAGGCCGCATAGAAGGGGGACATTTCTCACGTCTCAGCTTCCTGCGCTCCGGCGTGTCGGTTTTGAGGGATTCGTGAACACGGTTGGAGGTCGCATAGAAGGGGTAGACATTTCCACGTCTCAGCTTCCTGCGCTCCGGCGTGTCGGTTTTGAGGGATTGTAAACACGGTTGGAGGTCGCATAGAAGGAGTAGACATTTCTCACGTCTCAGCTTTCTGCGCTCCGGCGTGTCGTACGTAAAAAGGGATAAAAGTAATAGTAAACACGGTTGGAGGTCGCATAGAAGGGGTAGACATTTCTCACGTCCCAGCTTCCTGCGCTCCGGCGTGTCTCAATCAGGGAAAGACAGAGAGGGAGAATAATAGCTGACAGCAACTAGGAAGGATAGGGTAGCCAGCCCCACGTGGAGCATTACGCACTGCTATTGAAATTAATCACTTTGGCCGTCCGTAAAAACTTGCATTTGATACCCGCTGTTGCCTTGCACTCGTTTTTGAGCTTGCATACTAATCCGTACGACCCCCCTCCCCCTAAAAACTCACATTCAATACCCGCTGTTGCCTTGCACCCATTTTTGAGCTCGCATACGAATCCGTACGACCTCCTTCCTTTCACAAGAGCTCTTGGTTACTACGTGTACTCCGCCTACGTGAACACACCCTTCCCGCTTTGTGTCGACAGCTAGTGCTTGCCAGTCGTATTTTTGTTGTAATAACTTGAGGCTGACATCAGCCGCCCTGACTGTATTTCTATTATTATTAATATACCTGTTTATCCTATTTTCAGAGTATTCTTTCATTAACTACCTTGAGTAGAATTTTACCATCTAGTGCGCAGTCGCCACCCAGGTTCGAAACCCAGTTGAAGGCAATTAAAGCCTGCCTTGCTGGCCCCGTCACATTGTCACGACTATACTGACCCCTGGAGTGTTTTTCTTCACTGAGACTGCCCGGAGCAGAAGTGGCCTTTTCCACTATAAACCAAAAGGTGGCGCCCGAGAAAAACCGAGAATAGTGAAAAGCGCCAAAGTTTGATAATAGGGGGAGAATTCCCTTCACAAATTGGCGCCTGAGCAGGGACCGTTTTGATAGTATACCGAGACCTGTCATTTCTGACAGATGTCAACTTCGACTCAAAAGAGAGTCAATAGGCCGAGTGACCCCTCGTTCAATAGGTTTTTGGGGGTGTAGAACCGATTACCGTCATCCGTTTCCTTTTCAGGTTAACTGTTCACGAGATACGTGTTTGGAAAGAGAGAAAGCAAGCTCGTACGATGAAGACAGTTGAAAATCCGTGAAGCTAGTTCTGCAGGGTGTATAGAACCGAAATCCGTTGAAGGCTACCGACCTGTCATTTTTGACAGATTATCAAATTCGGCTCAGAAGAGAGCGAGGCGTCCGTGCGATACCTCCTCAACGAATTATCGTGTGCGCAGAAGCGCTCCCCGTCATCCGTTTGTCAATAGGAGATACGGTTCTCAAGATACGAGAAGCCACCAGACAGAAAGTTGAGTTTCGACTGTGAGACAAGTAAGACGTACGAGTTTTGAGTATTCACCTAAGAAGCCGACAGGACTAGGAAGCCCCACCACCGTGCCAGTGAGTACCGCAGGTCCCGCTGGATGCCCACTACCGCTGAGTCCAGGTGCAGGAGGTGACCTCAACGACACCCGCGTCGAATGGGTATACCAGCTACGGAAGGAGGAGCTAGATACCGAGCTCGCTAGATTTTGCTTGGAAACCACCGGCACCGTCGACGAGAAGCGGAGGCGAATCGTGAAGTTTCTCCGAGAAGGACGAGCAGCATCACCCGCACCAACTCGTTTCCGTTCCCCACAGGAAATGCCACGACAACCGCACCGCCGCCCGTAGTACCCACAATCACAGTTACGAGCACTGGAAAGCCGATCATGAGCAACGTGCTCACAGGGGCCCTAGTAGGAGCACAGGCCGCCCCACTGCCACCTACCACGAGTGTAGGGATGGCACCATTGAGAGTGAAGGACTGGAGAGTGACCTTTAATGGGACCAACGACCCCACCGCCTTCCTCGAAAGATTGGAGTAGATTCGAGAATCTCAAGGCATCCCAACAGACCGCCTCCTACAAGCCATGCCAGAGTTGCTGGAAGGAATGCCGGCCCTCTGGTTCAGAAACAACCGGGCATGCTGGCCGAGATGGGAAGACTTTTGCACCGCCTTTCAGGATTTTTTTTCCCCGTCAACTACCCAATTGACCTGGAAGCGGCCAAATCTTGGTAAAGAACCAACCCCTTGCAATGGAAGCTCGGCCCATACCATGCTTCCCCATTGGAGTAACTGAGCCAAGACCGGCCTTGACACTTTCCAGAGAGGAAGAGGACCACTTACAAGACTTCCTACAGGACGAATTACGCCCATTCGAGGAAATTCATGGGGTAATGCCGCTGGTGGAACATAGGATCCGTCTCCTAAATCCAGAGCCAATAAAGCAGCGATACCGATCTCAGAATCCCAGAATGCAGGATGTTATCAATACCGAAGTTGACAGAATGCTACAGGAGAACATCATAGAACCCTCCGGAAGCCCGTGGAGCTCACCAGTAGTCATCGTGCGAAAGAAAGATGGCAAGCCGAGGTTCTGCATCGACTTCCAGAAAGTCAATTCCGTCTCTATGGAGGATGCTTACCCGTTGCCGTTCATCAACGCTATCCTGGACTAACTACGCCGCGCCCGATCCCTTGGACAAGGATACGGAGGTCGCACTTCCGAAGACAGTTAACCGGTGACCGCCTCCCTGTACCTGGCCGAGGACTATTCCAGTTCCGAGTTATGCCGTTCGGCCTCCACGCCGCTCCTGCAACATTTCAACGACTGATGGACACCATTATCGGACCAGAAATGGACCCATATTGCTTCGCATATCTGGATAGGAAACACGTTTGAAGAGCACCTCGCTGATCTGCAGGAAGTGTTCCGTCGCCTTCGTGCTGCTAATCTGCGAGTCAATCCAGGAATATGCCAGTTTGGGAGGAGATCACTCAAGTATCTCGGACATCTAGTGACGTCAGAAGGCATCAGGACAGATCCCGAGAAAGTGGCCTCCATTGTGGAACTAACAGCTCCCACCAACGTGCGAGGTTTGAGACGGTTCCTCGGAATGGCATCATGGTACCGACGATTTGTGCCGGCATTTTCTGAAGTAGCAGCACCGTTACATCGGCTACTGAAAAAGAATCGCCGCTGGCACTAGGCACCGGAACAAGAGGAAGCCTTCCAGAAGCTGAAAACTTGCCTCACTGGACGCTCCAGTCCTCACCTGCCCCAATTCCGACAGGCCGTTCACCATGCAGACCGACGCATCCAATCAAGGCTTAGGAGTGGTCCTGACGCAGGCCACAGAGGACAACGAGCACGTCATCGCGTATGCTAGCCGATCCTTAAGCTCCGCAGAGAAGGCCTATTCCGTGACCGAAAAGGAATGCCTAGCGATTGTATGGGGAATCGAGAAACTACGCCCTTACTTGGAAGGATACCACTTCACGGTCATCACCGACCATCAGTCTCCAGCATTCCATCAAAAGCCCCGCAGGACGCCTCGCCCGCTGGAGCATGTTCCTACAGCAATATGACTTTGGAGTCAAGTACCGCCGAGGAGGGCTGAATAAAGTGGCAGATGCTCTATCAAGAGATCCACTAGGCACGGAGATGGGAGAACATGTCGAAGAGATGACCGCCGTCGAACCAGTAGCCATCTGCACATGGTACGACAAAAAGGAAGAGGATGTACAAAGAAGTCCTGAGATGTTTCCAGACTATTGTATCCAAGAAGACCGCTTGTACCGCCATTTCTGGGACTCCAACGACCTGACAGAGCCAGAACTGTCTTACCCATAGGAAATGTGTGTCCCTAAGCCGACAAGGGTCAATATACTGCAGGAGATGCACGATGCACCCACCGCTGGCCATATGGGCATTGCCAAGACAATAGCCAGGATTGCCGCTCGCTATTACTGGCCAGGCATGTTCCGCGACGTAGCTAAGTATGTGTGGAGTTGTGATTCCTGCCAGAGATTCAAGCCGTCACAGATGAAACCAGCCGGCAAGATGCAACCCTCGACTAATCGCCAACCCTGGGCATGCGTCAGTACAGACCTGGTTGGCCCGTTACCCCGCTCTACCCGAGGAAATACGTTCCTGGTCGTGTTCCAAGACCGATTCACGAAATGGGTTCAGTGTCGGCCTATCAGCAAGGCTACCGCCAAAGCCGTCACCCAAGCTCTCTACGAGGAGATCATAACCCGCTTCGGATGTCCGAAAGTAGTCTTCAGCGACAAAGGAACCCAATTCACAGGGCACCTGTTCGAGGATATGCTGAAGGAACTTGGAATCAACCACCGTAGAACACCGCCATACACACCACAAGCAAACTCCGTGGAGAGGGCCAATAAAACGCTCAAGACGATGATCGCCCAATTCTGTGACCAGGTCCACCGAAAATGGGATTCACATCTAGCCGACCTACTGTTTGCAATCATACCGCCCGCCAGGACTCCACCGGATATTCTACAGCATTCCTGAACTTTGGAAGGGAGATGGATGTACCAAAGGCGATATACAGACCGCTGGTACCACTCACGCAGGAAGATGAAGGAGAAATTAGCCAAGCCGAAGTCACAAGTCACACGGAGAGGCTCAAACACCTGCAGGAGACGTTTGAGATGGTCCGAATCAACCTTGCCGAAGCTTTCACCACTCAGAGCCGCCACTACAATATCCGGCGCCGAGAATGGCGATGTCATGTGGGCGAGCAGGTGATGAAGAAAGAGCATCACCTAAAATCAGCCGAAAAAGGTTTTTTTTTTACTTCATTATTGTGGTATGACTATTTTTTCTAATTTTTTTTTGTTGACTGGTAATATGTTTTTTCTGTTGTACAATGATCATTGTACACAGTAGTCCTGTTTGTTGCTCTCCGGCAACCAGGCAAGAGTTTCTCTTGTTTTTCATTCGGAATAATTTGAGGTCCACATTTAGTTTATTTTATACCGTAATTTATGTATCAGGTGGAACTACCCCGAATAGAGGGTTCGACTATTAGGGGGGTAGGCACCTGGCGGGCTATACTGTTATATCCCGAATGGGACTGTTTTTTTTTTGTTAGAACATAAAGTTGCTAGCCGTCTAAGTTTTGAGAATGTTCACAGCAAAACGAGTTAGTTTTCAGGTCCCTCTGACCGTACAAACGCATGTTAAAAAGAAAAAAAAATTTTTCCATTTTCCCCGAAGTAGGAAGGGTGTGTAACGAAGTTACTATTTTTCCGCTATATTTATCAGCCGAAAGCTCCCTGTATGGAATTAGAATCCTCTTGACAGTAATAATGGGTCTAGAAATACCATTCGTGTTCGTGATAAATCCGTGGATTACATATATCCTGATGAACAGACTGAACGCCTTCCGGAAATCACACTAATACCACGAGACGTAGCTAAATATCACGCACGACTATAACCTGCGCCGGCTATCGACTCTCGAGAAAACATTGTTATCAAGCAAGCTGGGCTATGTTCAAACACCGACGACGGAATTCAGTCATCCGTTAGAAGCCCCAGACAGCAGTCCAGCCGAGCCAAAAGCACACGCTACCGAGCTGACGTCACATCACGAGGATTCCCACTTAGGAGAATTTCACAAGCAGTGAGCGGAGCAGAGGCAGTCATTCGATAGAAGCCACCGAGAACAGTTGAGTCGCACGCCGCAAGCTGACGTCACAGCACGAAGGATTTTACGAGCTGGGTATTTATTCTGTAGAAGTGTAATTCGTCCACAAAACGGCGCGCGCATATGAGTCGGTCGAGAGGTATTCGGAAAAGAGGGGAAAGCCGGCTGTAGTTCCGTTTCGACATATTTCAAAGATTTAGTAGCTTGTTGAGCCTAGTAGAAGTAGTCACGCGTCCGACTAGTTTCCAGAGTGTGAGCCACAGCCCGAAGCAGTCCACGACCGTCCCGAGCTTTGCTGAAGGAGTATGATCGGAGTTTGGGTAAATATTGTATATCGGAAATATTTTGTAAATGCCCCAGGTGTGATTTGCGCATGATCAAACCGTATCCATCAGAGGCCCATATTCACTTTATTGCGGCGCTGATAATTTTAGTCGTGTTTGAGATCCAATACGAACCACCACGTACGCCGAGTGATAGCCCGTGACCGTCAGCCCAGTAAATCAGACTCGGTGAGTCATTTAGTTTCCTTCACAATAAGAGCAGTTTGAGTAATGTGATACGTTTGGCTGAATTAAAAGCACGGTTGGAGGTCACACAGAAGAGGTAGACATTTCTCGCGTCTCAACTTCCTGCGCTCCGGCGTGACTTTGAAGACAGAGATAGGAAGCACGGGTAGAGGCCGCATAGAAGGGGTAAACATTTCTCACGTTTCAACTTCCTGCGCTCTAGCGTGACTTGTTGTTGAAACAGAGATAGGAAACACGGTTGGAGGTCGCATAGAAGGGGTAGACATTTCTCACGTCTCAGCTTCCTGCGCTCCGGCGTGTTGTTGAAACAGAGATAGGAAACACGGTTGGAGGTCGCATAGAAGGGGTAGACATTTCTCACGTCGCAGCTTCCTGCGCTCCGGCGTGTCGGTTTTAAGAGATTAGTAAACACGGTTGGAGGTCGTATAGGAGGGGTAGAGATTTCTCACGTCTCAGCTTCCTGCGTTCCGGCGTGTCGTGAGTATAATGGGATAAAAGTAATAGTAAACACGTTTGGAGGTCGTATAGAGGAGGTAGACATTTCTCACGTCTCAGCTTCCTGCGCTCAGGCGTGTCGTGAGTAAAAAGGGATAAAAGTTATAGTAAACACGGTTGGAGGTCGCATAGAAGGGGTAGACATTTCTCACGTCTCAGCTTCCTGCGCTCCGGCGTGTCTAAATCAGGGAAAGACAGAGAGGGAGAATAAAAGCTGACAGCAGCTAGGAAGGATAGGGTAAGCCAGCCCCACGTTGAGCATTACGCACTGCTATTGAAATTAATCGCTTTGGCCGTCCGTAAAAACTTGCATTTGATACCCGCTGTTGCCTTGCACTCGTTTTTGAGCTTGCATACTAATCCGTACGACCCCCCCCCTTTCACAAGAGCTTTTGGTTACTACGTGTACTCCTCCTACGTAAACACACCCTCCCCGCTTTGTGTCGACAGCTAGTGCTTGCCAGTCGTATTTTTGTTGTAATAACTTGAGGCTGACATCAGTCGCCCTGACTGTATTTCTATTATTATAAATATACCTGTTCATCCTGTTTTTAGAGTATTCTTTCATTAACTACCTTGAGTAGAATCTTATCATCTAGTGCGCAGTTGCCACCCAGGTTCAAAACCCAGTTAAAGGCAATTAAAGCCTGCTTTGCTGGCCCCGTCACATTGTCACGACTATACTGACCCCTGGAGTGTTTTTCTTCACTGAGACTGCCCGGAGCAAAAGTGGCCTCTTCCACTATGAACCAAAAGGTGGCGCCCGAGAAAAACCGAGAATAGTGGATAGCGCCAAAGTTTGATAATAGGGGGAGAAACCCCTTTACAGTACGTTAACGTGATCTATTACTCTATAATATTTCAATGAAAACACAACATCACTGATGAAAGTTAGGAGACATTGTTCATTTTTAAAGAGTTGGTTTTTCGAAAAGTACAAATCAACTCTGTAAAAATTATATAACAGCCATCTCTAAAAACACAAAGAATTTGATTGTTTCACTTTGAATGACTGAACCTTCAATGAAATGACCATACCCTATAGCGTTCTAATCAGGAAACGCTTCATGATATGAGAAAGGAAAAAATCGATAAAAAAATAACGGCGTATGGAATGGAATCTACTAAGCTATATCAATGAAAAAAGCAAATCATATTTCACGATTATGATTGATAAAAGCCTCTATATGGAAAATAACTGGAGTAACAACATTTATGTTTAATAAAAAATACCTATTACCCATTGAACTTTCAAAATGTTACTGATAAATTACAAAAACATATTTTCGATTACTGGATGACGTATTTATCAATATATCTAACTCCAATTGATAAACGGAGAAATAACGGGAGCAGAATAACATGTTTGATTATTACAGAAATCAGTAAATTATAGAATATCCGATACTTTTTACTATAAAAAAGCCCTTCGCATCAACAAGACCACTCGTAAATTTGTCTGCAGTGCTTTAATCAAGTTTTTACCCCGTGTATGTGTACCTGTGTGTTTTCAACTGTGTTTTTAGGTAAGTCATTTAGAAATATAATTTTTCTACACAAAAAACTGTTCCTTATTATTTTGGGCGTTAAACTTTTTTTTTTCAAAGGAGCTGTTATTTTAAAATTGTTACAGCCCTTCTCATTAACAATTTTCCACCTGCTACCTACACTTTCATCTGTTTTCTATTAACCTTGATATTTCAATTGTATTAATTTCTCTAAAATTTGAGAGACGGTTCCATTTTATTTTGATGAGAAAAAACAGTTCGTTCGAATTGTGAATTTTTAGTAAAATCGAAAAAAAGACACTTCTTCTTTACTCCCTGTTTCTAGTAATGATGTGAAGAATATATTCAACGAGGTAATTGAAAACTATTAATGATACCACCCTACATATTCAATTTAGGAGGAAAACAAAATTAATCAATTTTCTATACAGTCAAAGATTTTAAAACCCTATAAGAGTTGACACCTAGAATCAAAGATAATACTGAATCATCTGTGAATAAACGCAATGAAATCATGAAACTTATACAAATTCAAAACCATTTCATACATAAAACGAGAAAGGCTATCTGTTCAACAGAATCTATAATATTAATAATATCGGGTATATATCCAAATTATATTTTTGCTGCTCAATAAATATATGAACAGTTGAAAATGATTCAAATCTACTTCAGGTAGGGTGCCGCACCCGTTTGTTTTTTCAATAGCCGATCAAAAAACCCTATGGCGCGGCCAGTTGGAAAGGTAGAACTCGATTCAACTCATGGTCAGCTGAAAATTGCTCAGCTATTGAACGGAAGCATAGAATGATTCAATCCTAATATCACTTCGAAAAAAATCATTATTATTTATATATTTTTAGTATGAATTCTAGAAAAATCTAAGACGTTCTGACATGATATGAAATGAACAAGAAAATGAATGGCGCTGAAATTATTGAAAATTAATCATTAGCGATGTTTGCGTTTACATTTCAGAGGAGAATCTTTCGAATAAAAGTTGTGCAGCTAGTTCTATCAAATGTTCATCGATCTATGAAAAATAAGATTGATGATGATATTTCAACTTTGAAATTACTCAACCGATTTTAGGCATCTTTGAACTTGACCAAGAATAATGTACGATTATGTTTCATTCGATTGGTAAATAGGCTCAAGTTCCATGTCTAGAAATTTTGGATATATTGTCAAAAATGTATCGAACACCCCGTAGAGTAAATCAATGAGTATAATTTCCAAGTGGGTCACAAATGTGTTAGTCTGCAAAACACGAATTAGTGAAAAACATAAACAAGAGATTTTAAAAGTGACGACTGATGATTTGATCGGGGAGTTGACGTTGGGCTTTGGCCGTGTCCAAAGAGATTGGGAAATGGGGGCACTTAGTTGATAATATTTTGTGTATGTGTTTTAATTAGTGATTTTTTTATAAAAGTTGTTTTTCGATTGGGAAAATGATTTTTGATGGAGCGAATTTCAAGATCATTTTTCAGGTCTTGGGGAATTATTTTGTTACAGGATTTTGATGTTTACAGGAGATTTGGGAGACTTACACTAGGAGGTTTTGGGGATAAATGGTTGATTCTTTTATTTTAGGAATGAGACAAGGAGTTATTTTGGGGAAAACACTTGTTAGCCAGAAGAAAGCGGTTGTTTTTGGAAATTTTTGTGGATGAAAAATTCAGATATTGGAGAAATTCTAGGCCCAAATGGAAAATATTTTTGTGAGTGGCTAGGAAGGGCAGTTGTGAGGAATAGGGACCGTATTGAGTGGAAAGTGGTCCCCAATCAGCCCGTGTTGAAGATTTTAGCGGTTGGAAGAAGCTGTTGTGGATTTTGCATTTTGTTTTGCTCCTGATTGAGGGTGATTTCGTGAGCTGCTGAGAAAAGCAGGATTAAGTAGTAGGGGCTGTTTCGATGAAATTAGGAGCTTTCGATAAAGAATTTTTGCTACCGGTAGAACCAGTTACTGAAAAAAGCGATGTATTATTTTGAGGCTGCTGGATGTCAGCAGTCGATAAAAGTGTGAGACAGATGATTTTCGAGTAAAAATGAATATTTTCTGAATGCAATTCAATGTTTGTCGGGGTGTGTGCCCGGGAAATAGTTGTTTGTCGACAAATATGAGTTTTGTTATAGCGATATTAGTCTGCAGGCAGAGTAAGTTGCCTTTTTGTAGCTGCTGTGGGCGCCGAGAAAAGGTGGGCCCAGGGAGATGTTCTGCTGAAGAAGGCAGGACCATTATGAGGATTGAAGAAGATGTTGTTTTAGTAGGTCAACGTGCGACCACATTGGAGATTTGTTTAGGAATAGGAGGCTCTATAGGAAATGGGCATGGAGTAGGTCAAGGTAGGACCATGATTGGAAGAATACGAAGGTCAAGGTAGGGCCATGGAGATATGAGGTTCTTAAGGATAGGGGCGTGGTCAGCGGATAGCAGCAGATGAGATGCTGTTCAAGGACGGTCTGAAGATATACTTTACAATGTGATTTCGTTGAACGGTAGTTCCTGCAGAGTGTTGGCGATTTTACTGTTCGTTTCTTCTTTCGTACAGGCGATTTAGTCGCGTTTGTTAAGCAATTTTCGAGCGTTTTTATGGCGCCGTTTATAAGTATTTTTTGTGTTATTAGATACGTGACTTAAACGCTTTTGGCTCTGTAGAAGGGGGCCGCAGAATATCTCTACCAGGGGGAAGGACACCAGCTGGCGGAGTAAAAGTCCCGCGACTCGGGAGTCCTACATAGGCTATTGGAGTATGATTAGTTAGATTATAAATTTTATTTGATATATATGGAGGGAAAAAGCTGAACAATTTTTTTGATAGAAGTATTGGGGGAGAAGTTGAGGTATTTACGCCCTTGTGTCCAGTTACATATAGAGTAGAGCTGGGACCGACAAAGATTGCGAAAACGGACGTGATTCACGTGAGCCGCATTTTAAAATATAATGACCCATGGAGTCCAGTTGTTGATGAAGCTTAATTGATAAATTTTCATTTTATGTTTTAGGTAGATGTTAAGGAATGTCCACGAACAATATTTTGATCTTAAAAAGGAGATGATTTATGGAAAAAGGAAACAAGGAAATAAGGCCATGGCCGACATGTCGATTCAATTTGAAGGGTGAAGTAGAAAACTAGTTTAGAAACTGTGCACAGTGTTTAAGTGGAGGAATATTTGAATGTGGTCAAATATAAATGAATGTGGTGAAATGTGAAATGCGATTTTGAAATTGTTTTGTTGTATCCTGCTTTCAACCCTAGGCAATGAATTTCAGGATATCACATTACATAATTTACACTCGCAATGTGAAAATGGGTGTTTTGTTCTGAGTGAGAGATGAAATAATGTTTTGGACTTGTTACAAATATTACGGGGGTACAATGAAAAGAAAGAAATATTACTATACTATTTGAATATTTTTAACAAAAATTTATTTATTATAACGATTATATATGGACAAGGATTTGTTAGTAATAAGGTTGATTATTTTTTGTATATTCTGGGGCACGGTATTTGTCAAGTAATTCAATGGTAGTATTATATTCAGTATTTGATTTTGTGATTGTTATAGATAATAACCCCTGTAAGGAATGCCGAAGAGTCGTAAGCCTTGTACCACTCCAAGAGAAGCCCTTTAGAATAGAGAAGAGATGATTCAAAATATAGTAACCCAGCCAGTCAAGCCAAGTCTCTGAGTGTATAGCCATATCAAGTTGTACCATTTCATGCCATATTGAGTTCAACCAAGCTATGCCAATTTCAGACAGGCCGAGCCATGCCAAATCCAGTCCAACTGAACCTAGGCGTGTGAAGTCCAATCAGGCTGACTCCGTCCAGTAGTCTGAGTCATACGAAGCCCGATCAGATGTAGTCTTACCAGGCCTAGCATTACCAAGTTATACCATTGGGACACAGCGTACTGGGTCCAGTACAGCCGAGTTGATCCACACCAAGCCAGTTGACCTCAGGCAATGACGAGTCATGCTACACCGAGCTCTAGTGAATGAAACAGTATCGTCCAGAAAAACCAGCCAGTCAGATGGAAGATACAGCAAGGGGTAGGAGAATCCAGGAGAAGATGGTGCAAGCGGACGTCTTCCAAAGATTTCCATTTGAACAATTGTATTGTAATTCGTATTGTAATTTGTTATAATTGTAATTTTTATTGTATTGCGAATTTCATGGTACCTGTAAACCTGTATCGAATCATCAGTTGTTCTGAAATATTATCGCTCGGGGCGCGCGATTTTGGACGGGGGGGTATTGTCAAAAATGTATCGAACACCCCGTAGAGTAAATCAATGAGTATAATTTCCAAGTGGGTCACAAATGTGTTAGTCTGCAAAACACGAATTAGTGAAAAACATAAACAAGAGGTTTTAAAAGTGACGACTGATGATTTGATCGGGGACTCGACGTTGGGCTTTGGCCGTGCCCAGAGAGATTGGGAAATGGGAGCACTTAGAGACTTGAAAGGTTAAGAAGCCCTATTATCAATTTGAAGAGTATGGTTTTTGGAATTAGTCCACAGTTATTTGTGTAAGTGAAACATATCTGCTATATACATTTGACATTTATAACTAGGTTCTAGAAGGGATTCATTGTTTCATTTTAATAAATATGTTTCTATATTTTTTTACAAAGTGTTTTTAATCATCAAAGGGTCAGAATCTACCTAGTTAGTCGTGAACAAACCCCAATTCACGACAATATGAGGATTTTTCAATGTCAGGAATCCTATTGAACCTATTTCTTTTGAGGAGTTTCTTGGGTATGGATTTAGAAAATAATAATGAACTAATGAATTTCAGTTTATTGATAGACGTTTCGCTCTTGATTAAGCCTTCTCCAATGTTGCTTTTTTTAATGGGTTATATAGTTTGAGGTGGAAATAATCATAGTGAAATATACAAGAGACGTGTGTAATGCATTGTTTCCTGTTTTCTAGGTTAGGTTACGTATCTCGATAATCTTTATTTATGAATTACGTTGCTTATTAAGTTTTACATTGATTCCGTTTTTTTTTCATGTTAGAAAATGGTGGGGTTTTTATGATAGGTTGTGTGATTCAGCAAAAATATTGTGAGTTCGATGACATATGGGTGTTGATGTGTATTTGTTTAATTCGAGGTATTATTCTGTTTTGAGTTGTTCATTGGTTGTTATATATATATATATATATATATATATATATATATATATATATATATATATATATATAGAATTTCTTCTATTGTTCTTTTTTCTGAATATTTTTTGTAAGGCTAGGATTTTTGTGTTTTAAAAATTTTGATTGTAGTTTTCAACGATTATGGGTTTTATGCTGTGCATGAATTTTTTCGTAAATTTATGGCCATTTAATCTATTTCCAAGTAGTAATGACGTTATTTCGATATGCACTTTATTGTAATCGTTGTATAAGATACTGTATAGTACAAAGGTTTTTTTTGTATCGAGTTCTTTACTTTTGAGGGGGTTAATTATTGTAATCATAAATTGAAAGGATATTTGATGATGTCTAAGGTGTTTCTTGTTTTGTGGGGCGTTTTCTCGATTTATAGAACTGGTCAATATTATTTCTGTATCTATTATTACGCATTTTTTATTTTTAATAGCTCTATAATTGGTTCCAAATATTTCAAATAAATAATCATATTAGTAGCGAAATAAACACTTCACTAGAAAAACTGAACGAACCATTCGAATATTCGGATGGGATTTTTAAAATGGATAATGTTGAACAATTTTATCGATTTGAGTTTCGGAGGTTGTCGAACAAAATTGGATGGTGTCATATAAAATAACTTATGCAATGAAAATATTTTTATTTCCGAAAATCATATCATTTAACGATAGATGAGTTAAATATGTTGAATTTCTGATAATTTTTGCACAATAACTATATAATTGATGAGCAACTCGATATCGGGATATATTAAATAAATTCATTGTACTTATAACATGTACCTTGAGAGGAAAAATATATACGTCCATCGATATATCTGAAGGCAGTTGTAAAGTCATTTGGTATGTAGCGAAAAATATCGCCTATACTTCATGAAAACAACCCGCGAAAACGTTAAATCGCTGTGTAAAAAGACATCTCCAAACTGATGAAAACAGCTTACGAGAAGTTAGTATAGGTTTTCAAAAACGTGAAAAACTTGTAAAGCGACTCTTCGAATGAAACATGTTGTTTTTCTATGTTAAATACTAAGTTCAAAGATGTGTAGTAATCGGACGTGAACTTCTATTTTTAGATCTAGGTATTCATATATGAAATGTAAAAATAACATTAATTTTTATTTTTTAATATATTGAATTTTATACAATATAATCCAGTTTTCTGAGTTTACAAAGCTTTCGAACTTGATGATGATTACTGGATGAATTTAAAACTGAAATACTACAAAGTTGGTGGTGAAGCTTTAGAACTAATTAATTCATACTCATCGGACAGGGGCCAATTCGTTGATATGAAAAGGAATAAGTCAAAATATAGAAATACCTATTACGGTGTCCCACAAGGATCTATACTGTGCCCATTACTGTTCATAATATACATTAATGATCTCAACAACCAGTTACAAAACACTGACATTATTCTTTATGCAGATGACGCTACTTTCATAAACTGTGATAAGGAAATCAATAGTGTCCATGGGCTTTCAAATGATATTGAAAAAGCAGCAAAGTTATATTTTTCGTCCAAGAAACTAAAAATAGATGTGGAAAAAACTCGAAAAATGAATATTTTAACAGGACAGAACAACACGAATACAGAACCAGTTAAATTATTGGGTTTTCATATTGATAGCAAATTTACATGGAATTCGCATATTGAAAAAAATACGTCAAAAATACGTTCATCAAGTTTGTTTTCATTACCACGTTTAAGAATGTCTGTGTCCCATAGTATGATGAGAATGGTCTATATTGCCTTCATGAATAGTCATCTACAATATGGAATTTCAATCTTGCCACAGCACCAACATGAAAAACCTTTTCACATTGCAAAAACAAGCAATCCGAATTATATCAGGTGTAGGTCCAAGGACACACTGTAAGGATCTATTTAATCGAAATAATTTTCTCACCCTACCTAGCAAATATATATATATATATATATATATATATAATACTTAGATAACTATAAACAAAACAGTGAGTTTCATGACTACACTACAAGGAATAGAAGTAATATTGCAATTCCCGCAAATCGCCTCCAAAAATAACAACACGCTGTCAACTTTTATAACCCAATTTTTTTCAACAAATTACCTGATGATATAAAAATATTAAACATTGAAAAATTCAAGTGCAAATTAAAACAGTATTTGATTGAAAAATGTTTCTACTCCATTCAAGAGTTTACAAACATTTTGACAAACATTTTATAGCTCCAATGTCCTATAGGAACTGCCCTGCAAATATCATTGTGTAACTGTGTAATAGATGTATATGTATATATATGTATATATATATATATATATATATATATATATATATATATATATATATATATATATATATATATATATATATATATATATATATATTATATATATATATCTAATATATAAAGTTCAGAAAAATCGAATTTAAACGGTTTTCTTCACATAAAGGATTCAATATAAAATTGAACCAGAGAAAGGTAGATCTCAGGTGAAAAACAACTACTTTCCTGGCAAATACCACGCAGAACGTTGAATGATATTCACCTGAAAATCCATGCATACTTCCATAAAATATCAATGGACATTGAATGCAAATGTTTCTTTCTGATAAGCTCGATTATGTTTAATTTAAGTCGTGTTCACCTAACAATCCGCATACCGGTTTCAGGCTTCTTGGCCCTCATCAGTACGGAGTAGTCAACCAGCCAAAAGTCCAAAGAACTCTGGCTGAAGTGAGACACAACGTAAACAAACCATCATCGATCTTGTAACACCTATAGGTACGCCGGAAAAGATAAACTTTAACTGGCGGTACCTAGTGACAGAAAGAAACACTCCGGTATGCGGATTGTTAGGTGAACACGACTTAAATTAAACATAATCGAGCTTATCAGAAAGAAACATTTGCATTCAATGTCCATTGATATTTTATGGAAGTATGCATGGATTTTCAGGTGAATATCATTCAACGTTCTGCGTGGTATTTGCCAGGAAAGTAGTTGTTTTTCACCTGAGATCTACCTTTCTCTGGTTCAATTTTATATTGAATCCTTTATGTGAAGAAAACCGTTTAAATTCGATTTTTCTATTCATTCCACTTCACATGGCACTTATCTCTCAATATAAAGTTCAGTTGAACGGTGTTTGTAATTAAACTCCTCCGAAATGGCTCGACCGATTCTCATGAAATTTTGTGTGCATATCGGTTAGGTCTGCGAATCGGACAACATCTATTTTCCATCCCCCTAAATGTTAAGGGTGCTCCACCCCTTAATTTTCGGGAAGAACATTTTAGAGAACATAGAAATTTGGACAGGACAACGTCTGTCGGGTCAGCTAGTATATATATATATATATATATATATATATATATATATATATATTTGTGATTTTTATAGTGTATACATTTTATATTTATTCATACTTTTTAAGCCATGGTTATTAACATATTTTTACTTTCATATTTTTATCTTTAGAGCTAATTTTCATCTTCTTGACAAGTGTAAACATTGTACAATGTAGTAACACAAAAAAAACTAAACTGAACACAGACGCAGGGATACACTGTGGAACATCGTGGATCAACGTGCAAGTCGTGCAACGCCAGTTAACATAGGCCAACACAGGGTCATTCGTCATACTTGTTAGGTATAAAAAACGTTAAAACATTTGCGTTGATAAAATAACGTTTTGAACGCAGCTCACCTATATACCCCCCACCACTCATCAATTTCCGATATACCATCTAGTAAAAAATATTCACCTCGATTTTTTCCTTTTATTATAGCTCACTCTCCAGTGTGGTTGATGAGTAGCTCCAGTTAATTAGACGTTAACCTCAAAATGTCTTTGTTCGCTAATTTGGTTCAACATATTGCAGCCCTTTGTGGACTTTCAATACCGAACTGTGATGAAAAACTGATAAAAAATGCTCTTCATGAATGCACCGTGGGAATTAGGAAAATTAATAATGCCTTAATGAAAGCTGGCACAATTGGAAAGAAACAGCATCTGTTGACATGTCTCTCCAACATCAAGAGTATGCGAAACCAATTGAAATTTATGATGAGGAAAGGATCAGGTCTGAAACCAACGACCGAAACTGCTAAGCACAGGGTTCATTGGGATGACTCCTTATCTGCATTCGAAAGTAGAATTCGAACAGGGGTCATCTCGAATCTGAAACATAAAGATCCCGCTGCTTTTTTGAATGATTGCAAGGCACTCTTCAAACGAAGTATCCAAAACATTCTGAAGAAACATGAAGCAGTGAAGGTGAATTCGATTTTTTGCGGCGAGTTCGAAGTGTCGAAAGGAGAAAGTATACAAAAAGAGTATAAGTATTTCACCACAGCGAATGCTCCAATTTGCCGAAATACCAACCTAGATTTATGGTTCGAAGAAAAAGTTACAAGGCCGATGCTGATAGAACTTGAGGAGTTTCAAGAACGTGACAGTGGTTGGGCATTGAGAAGGGTCATGAACTTGGGCGTCAACATAAATAAATTCACACTGCAAATTGGATCTTCCTACATCAAGCTGCCTGGATCACTATTGAAGAAGAAAGCCTGCATCAATATCAAGAATGACGATCAAGCATGTTTTGCTTGGGCCGTTACCTCAGCTTTACATCCCGCCGAAAAACACTCTGATAGAACATCATCTTACCTCCACTACTCCAAAGTCCTCAAATTGAAAGGTGTACAGTTTCCGATGACTCTGAAGCAAATTCCCAACTTTGAGAAACAAAACAACATTTCGGTAAACGTATATATTCTGGAAAAAAGAAATAAGGAGTTTGTAACTCTCCCAACCTACTTAACCAACGATAAGGAGGATCGCCACGTTGATCTTTCAATGATTCAAGATCAATACGATAACTCCATGACTTGCTATCATTATGTTCGGATTAAAATCTCTTTCGACTGATGAGTAAACAGCTGAGTAAAGAAGACGGGAAAAAATTAATATGTGACCGCTGCCTCCACTACTTCTGATCTCAAGATAAATTAGATAGACATAATGATGACTGTGAAAAAATTAACGAAACTGCCATCAGAATGCCCGAAGTCGGAAAGAATAAGCTCAAGTTAAAAAATTTCAAAAATAAGGAAAAAGTACCGTTTGTTGTTCATACCGATTTGGAATCTGTCCTCAAGAAAACAAACGAAAATAAAAGTTATCAAAAACACATTCCTGCTTCCGTGGGATATCTCATGAAATGTTTATATGATGAGTCGTTATCCTTTTATCGCTCATATCGAGGACTCAACTGCATGGAATGGTTCGCTGATGAAATGAAGCAGCTTGCCGAAGATATGGAGACGGTCTTTTGGTGCCCGTACGATATGGATATGACTGCTGCACAAGAAGCTGGTTTTCGAAAGGCGACTCATTGTCATATTTGTAAACTCCCTTTTCGTCCTGATGAGAAGGAAGTGCGTGATCATAGTCATCTATTACCTGTAAACAATTATCGAGGTCCAGCTCACGAAAGTTGTAACATTAGCTATCAAGATAGCCATATTGTTCCGGTTATTTTCCTCAATCTCAGTGGTTACGACGCACACTTCATCGTTACAGACATTGCTACCCGAATGAAAGGCACAATTGATTTATTACCAGTGACCAAAGAAAAATATATATCCTTCACCAAACATATCGACAACTGCCCCATTCAGTTCCGTTTCATAGATAGCTTCCGCTTCCTGAACTCGCCGTTGGATGAATTAGCATCATATTCAGATGAATACCCTAATTCAAAAGCGCAATTTCCTCATACTCCAGAAGACGAATTCAAGTTGATGACCAAGAAAGGTATTATGCCATACGATTATATTGATTTCTTTGAAAGTTTCGAAGAAACTGCTCTGCCACCTATCGAAGCGTTCTTCAATAATCTGAACGATAAGCCCTGCCCACGAAAATTATATCTGAGAGCTAAACTTGTATGGAAAAAATTCGGCTGTACCAACTTGGGAGAGTACATCGATAAGTATATGGAGACGGACGTGCGCCTTTTAGTTGATGTTTTTGAGCAGTTCACAATAAGCTCCCACAAGACTTATGGCCTCGACCCAGCTCACTACTTCACTTTACTAGGTTTTACGTGGGACGCTATGCTGAAACATACCGGGCAGGAATTAGAGTAACTAACTGATCCTGATATGTTTTTATTCGTTGAGAAGGAATCCGAGGTGGACTCAGTCAAGTTTGCTCGAAGAGACGTGCTCATGCCAACAACAAGTATATGCCAACATATGATTCAACAAAACCAAACAGCTATCTAATGTATTTTGATATCAATAATCAATACGGTTGGGCAATGAGTCAATATCTACCTTTTGGAGGTTTCGAGTGGACTGTCCCCAACATTGATGTCACCTCTATACCTGATTATGCCGATGTAGGTTACATACTCGAAGTTGATTTAGAATATCCTCAAAATCTCCATGATCGCCATAATGATATGCCGTTTTGTGCGCAACACATCAATCCCATTACTGGAAAACATCCAATGAGGCCTAATGAACCGACAAAGTTGATGGCGACCTTACATGCTAAGGAGAGATATGTTATTCACCACCGAGCACTGAAGCAGGCATTGAAACATGGTTCAATTTTAACTAGAATCCATCGAGTAGTGAAATTCAAGCAGTCCGCTGGGCTCAAGCCCTATGTCAACTTGAATACAGAATTGAGGGAAGAAGCAAAGGATGCGTTTGAGAAAAAAATCTTTACAAGCTCATGAACAACGCAGTTTTCAGCAAAACGATGGAGAACATCAGGAAGAGAGTGAACGTTCGACTTTGACCGAGCGAAGGTATTCTGAGTACATCAGCCGCAATCTGAGACTATCTTCAAGATAATGGATAGAAACTCGAGATTGTTTTGAATAACAATATATGTAATGGCTTCGACTGCAAGACTACTATAGATTTCATCATGATTATAATTCCTGATAAAGATTGCAATATCCTTCATATCGATACTGATGGTGTTAACGAATTCATCAAGATCATGAAATGCTGAGATTGTCGCTTGATACATCAGATATCACTGCTGAAATATCTTCAATTCCTCGGAACAGTTAGGATGTGAAGGATGAAACAACGGTATAACATATGACTGACTATAATGGATTGCGATCGAAATTATATGCACCAAATTTAACGCAATGGAGATTATCAGGGGATCAAGAAAAACTAGGGATGAAGGATTCGGAGACTAGATTCAACGAAATCATTCTTAATTTCTGAGTAAACAAAAGGTAAGGGTGTGAGAGAAACACGTAAACATTCACTGAAGATTAAAATTTTTGGAATTACAGAGTTCGAAATTATAATGATCAACAACATAATACATCCACATGAGAAATTGTAAGATCTAAATGATAAAACGTATTTGATTCAAAGTTTACGACCACCGGGACTAGTTCAAGAAATATTGATTAATATTGATTGCGTAATTATAGCAAAGATTTGTGAAAAATGTCGTAGTTTTGTGCCCTAAGCAATCGAAGATTTTCATGTTTAACATCTCAACAAAAACTGTAAACGAATATTAATAAGATCAACATAATATCTATGATATATTCATTATATCAAGAGAAATGGTTGTTCGAAGTCAATGTGATAAAGTATTTGATTCAGGAATCACTACTGACACTCACCCATGGCCACTTGCAATGAATTAGATCGAAATTGATATGTTGCAACACTTGATATCGTATAAACGAGTTGCTGAGGTAATGTAAATGGTTTAGGCCACCTGCAGAAGTTAACGCTATCGATGATTCTCACCGTACGCCGCTGCTACATCCATCAACATATATACATCTCTGTCACAACCAAACGTTTCATATATATATATATATATATATATATATATATATATATATATATATATATATATTGTGAGAGAGAGAGAGCGTGAAACGTTTGGTTGTGACAGAGATGTTTATATGTTGATGAATGTAGCAGCAGCGTACGGTGAGAATCAACCATGGGTGACTCCGGAACACAGTTGCCAAACACCATTACCAAACACCGTTGAAGAACACCGTTGCCGAACACCGTTGCCGAACACCGTTGCCCAACATCGTTGTCGAACACCGTTGCCAAACATCGTTGCCGAACACCGTTGCCGAACGCGGTTGCCAAACGCCGTTGCCGACTAGCGTTGCACGCCGCACCGTTGAACGCTATCGGACACCGTTGGACACCGTCGAACACCGACCAAGTACAAAATGAATTATCAGGAGAAATTATGAGGCATCAAAAAATCTGTTCAGACCGATTCATTTCCACACCATCTTATATACTATAGAGATATAAGGAGATATAATCATGGTGCGTTGCTTTTTGAGGTGGGCCTAAAACCACATTTTTCACATTTTATCAGCAACTCGTTTATACGAATAAAATGATAACATATCAATATACATCAATATTTGCATAGTGGCCCCAAGGGTGAGTGTCGTATGTTCCTGAAATCAAATAACGTTTATCATCATTTGAGCTTGAAGCAATTTTCTCTTGAGTGATGGAATGTACTCCATGTTTTGTTGATCTTATTAAATTTCGTTTAACAGTTTTCTGTTTGAATGTTCCCAAACAATCAATATAATCTTCGAATGTGATATGGGCACCTACGACAGATTTTTTCACACCCTTGGCCTTTTTCGTCACTCCATGATTAAGAATGATTTCGTTGAACTCATCCTCCTCGTAATCTTCATCCCTTAGTTTTTTCTTCAGATCCTCTATATTATCTCCATTGCGTTAAATTTTGGTGGCATATAATTTCGATCGCAATCCATTATAGTCAGTCATTATTATACCGTTGTTTCCATCCTTCATCATCCCTAACACTTTTTGTTCACTTGAGGAATATTGAAGATATTGTCAGCAGGATAGTCTGATGTATCGAAGCGAACGTGACAATCTCTAGCCATTATTTCATATGGATCTTGATGAAATTCGTAAATTAAACCATCAGTATCGATATAAAGGATATTGCAATCTTTATCGAAAGCTTGAATTATATAATCATGATGAAAATCATATATAGTAGTCTTGACCAGGTCGAGAATTGCCATTCCAACATATATTGGTTTATTCAAAACAATCTCGAGTTTCTTGAGCTCCACTGCCACCAATTTATCATTGAAGATAGTGCTCGATTTGAATTGCGGCTTGGAGATGTACGCTTCAGCACCATACCTTCCAGCCCATTCGGTCAAAAGTCGAACGTTCACTCTCTTCCTGATGTTCTCCATCGTTTTGCCGAAAACTGCGTTGTTCATGAGTTCGGAATTTTTTTTCTCAAACGCCTTCTTTGCTTCTTTCCTCAATTCTGTATTCAGGTTGATATAGGGCTTGAGCCCAGCGGACTGCTTGAATTTCACTACTCGATGAATCCTAGTTAAAATTAAACCATGTTTCAATGCCTGCTTCAGTGCTCGGTGGTGAATAACATATCTCTCTCTAGCATGTAAGGTCTCCATCAACTTTGTCGGTTCATTAGGCCTCAATGGATGTTTTCCAGTTATGGGATTGATGTGTTGCGAACAAAACGGCATATCATTATGGCGATCATGGAGATTTTGAGGATATTCCAAAACAACTTCGAGTATGTAACCTTCATCGGCATAATCGGTGACATCAATGTTGGGGTCAGTCCACTCGAAACCTCCAAAAGGTAGATATTGACTCATTGCCCAACCGTATTGATTATTGATATCAAAATACATTAGATAGCTGTTTGGTTTTGTTGAATCATATGTTGGCATATACTTGTTGTTGGCATGAGCACGTCTCTTCGAGCAAACTTGACTGAGTCCACCTCGGATTCCCTTCTCAACGAATAAAAACATATCAGGATCAGTTAGTTACTCTAATTCCTGCCCGGTATGTTTCAGCATAGCGTCCCACGTAAAACCTAGTAAAGTGAAGTAGTGAGCTGGGTCGAGGCCATAAGTCTTGTGGGAGCTTATTCTGAACTGCTCAAAAACATCAGCTGAAAGGCGCACGTCCGTCTCCATATACTTATCGATGTACTCTCCCAAGTTGGTACAGCCGAATTTTTTCCATACAAGTTTAGCTCTCAGATATAATTTTCGTGGGCAGGGCTTATCGTTCAGATTATTGAAGAACGCTTTGATAGGTGGCAGAGCAGTTTCTTCGAAACTTTCAAAGAAATCAATATAATCGTATGGCATAATACCTTTCTAGGTCATCAACTTGAATTCGTCTTCTGGAGTATGAGGAAATTGCGCTTTTAAATTAGGGTATTCATCTGAATATGATGCTAATTCATCCAACGGCGAGTTCAGGAAGCGGAAGCTATCTATGAAACGGAACTGAATGGGGCAGTCGTCGATATGTTTGGTGAAGGATATATTTTTCTTTGGTCACTGGTAATAAATCAATTGTGCCTTTCATTCGGGTAGCAATGTCTGTAACGATGAAGTGTGCGTCGTAACCACTGAGATTGAGGAAAATAACCGGAACAATATGGCTATCTTGATAGCTAATGTTACAACTTTCGTGAGCTGGACCTCGATAATTGTTTACAGGTAATAGATGACTATGATCACGCACTTCCTTCTCATCAGGACGAAAAGGGAGTTTACAAATATGACAATGAGTCGCCTTTCGAAAACCAGCTTCTTGTGCAGCAGTCATATCCATATCGTACGGGCACCAAAAGACCGTCTCCATATCTTCGGCAAGCTGCTTCATTTCATCAGCGAACCATTCCATGCAGTTGAGTCCTCAATATGAGTGATAACGATTCATCATATAAACATTTCATGAGATATCCCACGGAAGCAGGAATGTGTTTTTGATAACTTTTATTTTCGTTTGTTTTCTTGAGGACAGATTCCAAATCGGATATATATATATATATATATATACATATATACATATATACATATATATATATATATAGATATCCAACACACCATACTCGTCACAACGTAGGTGTTCTGTAATGTTGTGGAACGTTCTGAAGCATCATCGATCGTTCTGGAATGTCGTGGGTTACGCCTCTCCGGTGTTTCCGAGATTGGTATGACGAGGACCCGTCTAACGGAGATCATTCCGTTTTTTCGGGGCCCTTCCGCGACTCCCGCGGGACACAGCGCACACACCGCGACCCGCGCCGCGCCTGCTCACTCTCAAAGTGTGCAATATAAAGTGACCATGTTTTTTCCAACGACAAGTAACACATATAAAGCTGTCATGTTTTTTCTTTCCAATAACGAGTGACACATACAGAGCGGCCATGTTTTTTTTCTTTCATTGACAAGTGACATATATAAAGCGGCCATGTTTTTTTTCCAGTAACCAATGACACATATAAAGCGGCCATATTTTTTTTTCCAATGACAAGTGACACATACAAAGCAGCCAAGTTTTTCCTTTCCAATGGCAAGTGACACACAAAAAGCGGCCATGTTTTGTCTTACCAATGACAAGTGACGCATATAAAGCGACCATGTTTTTCTTCCCAATGACGAGTGACACATACAAAGCGGCCATGTTTTTTCTCTCAATGACAAGTGACACATATAAAGCGGCCATTTTTTTGTTTTCAATGACCAATGACACATATAAAGCAGCCATGTTTTTTTGTTTTCGAAGACCAATGACACATATAAAGCGGCCATATTTTTTCTTTCCAATGACAAGTGACACATACAAAGTTTTTTTTTTCCATCGACAAGTGACAGGTATAAAGTATACGCTCCCGCCTGAACACTATTATCTCTGAAATGAATCTGGTCCGACTACGTTACAGCTTAACACGCTGTATCGAAGTGTGACCTTGAACTGGACAAAAATGACTACGTTGGACCTCAGCGATTCCTTATGGGATTAAAGATGGAAGACATTTCAATATGACAATTTTCCATATTTGAAATAGCTCAGCTAGAAGAGCGATAGACTGAAGATCTGGCGGTCCCTGGTTCGATCCCTGTTTTGACATTTTCTTTTTCCAGCGAAAAAGGATTGCTACACACGTAGACTTTTCATTTTCATGATGTCCGGTGAAAGTTGTCTTGTTAGAGTACTCGCACGTTTCTATATCTCACTCCATGACGAAGTTAGCTTCCTGTGCCCTTTTGGCATCGGAAAATATTTAATTATGGTTCTTGACATCAAGACGAATGCATTGACACCGAAATTTCCCTTATCAGATTTTAATCAGTGGTCACTTCCGGTTTAGGCGTTTTTCGATTGATTTCGTAATAATTCCGTACCGTTATTACGAATTAATGTATGGTTTCATTATTTTATGTAATTCAAAGCATTCAATTCGTGATTTCTCGTTCTATGAGTTAGAGGTTGAATCTTGACGAATTTAGAATCTATGGGTGTTCCCCTTTCATTTGACACCTCACATGCTATGCTAGGGCTAAAACTGAAATGTTTATTTTTCAAATCGTTTTCAAGTGCCTAAATGGTATAAGTACATTGAATCACGTCAGCCTGTTGAAAATCAGCCGAATCGGAGACATTGACTTTTTTTGTACACTCTGTATACAAAATGTATATGGATTCGTGTATTTCATGGTAATTTGAGCCACTCTGTATATTTGATTTTCGTTTTTTTTTCCAATGACCGTCAACCATGTTTTTTTCTCTCCAATGAGGGGCAATTTTTTCCTTCCAACAGGCAGCCTTCTTTTCTCTCCAATGTCGGTCGGCCGTGTTTTTTTCACAATGACAGGCGGCCATGTTTTTTCTTAAACGTCAATCTTGTTTTTTTCTAATGACAAGTGACACAAAGCGGCCATGTTTCTTTCCGATGATAGGCAGCCATGTTTTTTTTTCTTACCAATGAGACACCCTGTATATCATCATTTTACAACATACGCGCTCTATTGAGGTGTAATATTTTTCCCCAATACCCGCCAACGCCCTCTGGTGTTCAACGTCTCAACGGTGGTGCCCTCGGAATGTCTCGACGTCTCGAACGCGGTCTCCCCCACCCCAGCGACCTCTAGGGTTCCCGCCGGGTACTCCGTCACTCTCTTTCTCTATTAGACGTATTGTCTGTCTCTCTCTTACTCACGGTTTTCCCTATAGTTATCATGATAGCCGCTTAGGTACACTTTAACAAATGAGACACCCTGAATATCATTATTTTACGCTCCCGCCTGAACACTCTTATCTCTGGAATGAATCTGGTCCGACTACGTCACAGCTAAACGCGCTGTATCGAAGTGTGACCTTGAAGTGGACAAAAATGAGTACGTTGGACCTTAGCGATTTCTTATGGGATTTAACATGGGGAAAGGTCCAGAACTGTTGCTTCGTAACTACTAACGGTCGTCAATTTGTTAGCAGGTGTATACAGAGTCTAGTTAAACAATACGACTCCCACCTTTGGTACACGGCGTATTACCACGCGCAAGCTAATTTCGTAGAAAGGGCAAACCGCACAATTTGCACCGCCATACGTAGTTACATAAATGATAACCATAAACATTGGGATAAAGAAATACCAAAAATTGGCTACGCTTTGCGCACTGCAGTTCATGATGTCACGGGATACGCACCTTACTTCTTGAACTTCTGGAAAATATTACGGAAACCCAAGTAATCCGGACTTACGATCGGGTGATCGCGAAGTTTGGGCGGAAAATATTGACAAGCTTTCTGAATTGGTTCATGTGGTACAGTCAGGGATTCATAAAGCACACGAACGTAATGCGAAGTATTACAATTTGCGGAGACGCGATTTGGAATTCCATGTCGGGGACAAGGTGTGGAAAAGAAATAAAGTTTTGTCGAAAGCATCGAAGAATTTTTCTAGTAAGTTAGCTCCCCGATATTCGCTCTGTACCATTGCAAAAAAGAAATCGAAATTAGTTTATAATCTTAAAAATGAAAATGGTTCGAATGCCGGGGAATGGCATATTGAGGATCTTAAACCATACCACGGTTCGACTTACGATCTGTCTGAGTCCGATGAGAAACAGATGGAGAGAAACCTAAAAACGTAGAAGATGTTCGTTCAATAGAAATCTTCATACCCTTGATGTTTTGATGACAGTATTGTCGAAAAAAAATGTCCCTGGTCATTTGAGAATTTTATGCCTTGTTCGTTGAATATTGGGCCTTGGTCCTTTAGAAATGTTGTCCTTGTTTTTTGAGAAATTTTCTCTAGCCCCTTGGGGACATTTATGTATGTCCTTAGTCCCATGTACTCATAGTAGTTGCGATCGGATAGTAGTAAGTTAGGAGTAACGTTAGTGAGTTAGGAGTAACGTTAGTTAGTTGGGAGTAACGTTAGCCAGTTAAGAGTAATGTTAGTTAGTTTAGAGTAAGAATCAAAACTGAGCTTAGTAGATTCAATCAGTATATGAATATACAAACTATGTTATGAAAAAAAAAATGGGTTCGGAAAAAATAGTTATTTTCAATTCCTATTTTCTTCAAACGGAGGGGGGTGAGTGTAACAGTAAATAATATCGTCAAAGAAGTTAGCTCAGGTACGTAGGATTAAATTTGGACAATTATACGAAACGCAAAACGGGTTACTGTAATAGCTTTCAAAAATCATTTCGGCATCAGTAATCAATTTAAAAATGTTTGCCCACCTTGTAGGTAGGAGAAATCGATATTTTATTTACAACCTCAGAAGGAGGCGCCGCCGGGAAAAATGATCACGATTTGATCCCACACACGTTGGAAAATTATTTGGGGAACAAATAAAAACTGTCATCACCCAGAAACGGGCCTCAAAGCAACAGTTGTTGCACACCATACCAGTCAACAGAAAGGGAAGGGCGGCGAAAGCCCATAAGGTTGGATCTTTTCATTTGATATCACCAAAGTACCAGTCCTACCAGTCGAAAATTTCGCGACAAGATATCCAGACGGTCCAGTATTATAATTTTTCCTATCATTATTTTTAACATAGTTTAGCTGAGCTTCAGCTAAACTGTATTTTAGTGAAAACAAAAGTGTAAACCAAATATAGCTAGCCATATATGGGTACCAAAAGTGAATTGTAAATGAACTTTGACTTTGCAACTCAAATAATTCCAATTCATCTATTTTGTATGGAAAATCATAGTAGTAAATCATTGAACCCATCATATAGTTTAATTTATATTTTGTTGAATTTTCTTTCGGTTCTTAGTTCTGCCTCAAACTAAGTGGCGCCAAATAGAAGCGAAAACTCATTTATTCAAACTAGTAACATCATGCCTATTAGAACCACGCCCACTCCCGAACTATAAAGAGAAGCCGCCGCAATTGTGCCCTGCGATGAAAAAAAAACAGGGTTACAACTTGACAAAATTCTCAGAACTAGCATAATTTGATGCAATAATTTGGCCTTGAACATACAAAACTATCACACGGATCGAACGATCTAATTCTCAGAATTCCGTCTTTATTATTTCTAAGAATTGTTTGTTTACTGCGAATTCCCACAGATCGAGATGAACACCTGCATCCTTATCTGAGTTAATGTAAACAAAGCGCAATGTACACACTCTTTCAAAGGATGCCGATATTCGGCCGCTTAAATAAACAACTGATAACGATACTGCTGATGTTGAAACGGGTGCTCAGATTTGCATCGACTTGTTAGCTGTGTCATGGCCGTTTCATCGGGGGAAAATTCCCAAACACTGGTGACTCCCCCCACTTTCCAAAATTGCCGCCATTCATTTCCTCGATTCAACAAAAAGACTATTGGTTGACCAATGCGGTTGAAGAATGCAGCTATTGGCTGGTGGTTGACGAAGGTGGCTAACGGCCTGTGAGACACCACCCACTCCCATTTCAAGATGGCTGCTGGTACTCGTCCATTGGATAGCGGTTGACGGCTATCACCACCGACACGACCTATCACAACTCTCCCTGCCCTCACTCTCAATCCCATACTCCCATCCACAACATGGCTGCCACCATTGCGACGAATCACAGAACACTCCCACATATTTTTTTCCTGCCTCCCACACATACACACCCATTCACTCATGAACCTACAACCACCATTTTTTCCTGAACGCCTCCTTCAACGAACCGCCTATGACCACTACCATCCTCACCGACGATCTCAACCCAGTGGCGGCCTCCAAACCGGTGGCGGTCCCCAAAACCCGGTGCATCCGCCAAAACCCTATGCCGATTCGGGGCCACTTGAGGGTGGCCCCGTATCGGCATGGCCTATCTACTGGAGTTTCGGAATCCTGGGCCTCAGATAGATGAAAGGTGAAGTAGAAAACATCTTTTAGGTCGGGGTATAGAGAGGCTGAACAGCCTATCGACCCCCATACAATCTACAAAATAGTAGTTGTGATAATGGTTGGGAAGAAATGATATGAAATACTATGGAAGAAATAGAATATTGAAGTAAAAACATAAAAATGAAAAAAAATGAAAGACTTCAGAGGATGGGGTGGGAGAAGTAGTGAACACAAATTATATTTAATTCCTTTCTCGTTTTTGTTTTGTTGTTGACTATCATTGAAATCTTGTTTATGTAACTTCTGAGGATATATCTAAACTTATTCATCTCCTTTATATTTTTCAAAGATATTGGGAGTGAAGTATATGAAGGAGAAAACGAATGGTGTATATATATGTCCCTCTTTGCAAAATGGAATTTCGATTGGTAAATTATTATTTCTGCTGCGAAATTACTATATTTATGGGTGTTCGATAAGATCTATATTAAACACCGTTGAAAGATAATTCGTTCAATAAGACTTCAAGTATCGAATGCATCTCCAGACAACAATAAAAAAATTCAGTACAGATTCTGCTAGAGAGTTAAGTAAGATTCACATATTTTCACAAGAAAGTATATATCTCAGGGTGAAGTATCATCTTTATTATGACACGAGAAATGTGTTCGTCCCATCTCAAATATTGATCAATTACGATTCCCAGATAATTTATCGATTTTTTTTCCAATGTTGGACAATTACATAATGTATCATTTGTGCAGTACTCTACTGTATTCTACGAATTCTGTTATGTGGTTGATCACAAGAATATGAGGAAAATGTTATGAATTTCGACTTTCTGACATTCGAACCAGATGTGCAATTTTTGTAGCTGCACTTCTGCACTATGGTGAATATTATGCCAACTTCAACCTTTGGACACCAGTTGAGTTTATAGTTTAGCTTTGGAGATGTTTTTCTTAGCCGGTTCATGTAACTCTTTGAGCAACTGCAGTTTTTAGTTGAAAGCTATGATCTAATTATGAATATAACATTCCGCTCCATTTGTCAGTTGAAATTCAATTTTGTTACTGTTACCTCCATTCCTTTCAATTTTTTTTTGTAAAGTGTCAAAAAAGTCTGATATCGATCCCATACTGTTAACTGCGGTAAGATGTCGGCAGCGGCACACCGATGTCGGTAAATAATTGGAATGATATCAGTTTTGCCGCTCTGGCTGAACATACGCATATTAATTATGGATGTTTTGAAATTAGCCAGAAATTACCCGTTAAAGATTAGCGATAATCGCGCCGATGTCATTTTGACACAGTATGTGGCATTAAGCGCCTCACTGCTGCGACCTCTGTAATGAAAATGCAACATTCGCATTACTGAATATCACGTTCGCAGTGGCCCCACTGCTGATCTCGTGTAGGATGACAAATCTCAAATCGGGTATTTTCTATCTTGTCTAGTCATTGTGGTATATGGTCATGAAAAATAATTATAGTGGCGAGAATATTTCCAGATTTGTGTGTTGTCCTTCTATCTATTCGGTGGAATATTTTTCCAGGCCAGTTTAAAATGCAATATCTGGGAAATATGGATGAGTCTCTTGGAAACCATTCGAAATACAATAAAAATGGTTGAAATGGAGAAAAAGTTGTCTGTTTAGGTAAATAGGAACAATCTGGCTCTACAGTTTCAGAAATCATCCAAATTTCCCACATATTGCGTTTTAAACTGACCTGAAAAATATTTCACCGAATAGATAGAATGACAACACACAAATCTGAAAAAATTCTCGCCACTGTCATTATTTTCCATGACCATAAATCACAATGACCAGACAAAATAGAAAATACAATACCCGATCTGACATCCCACACGAAATCAGCAGTGGGGCCAACTGCGAACTGATATTCAGTAATGCCAATGCTGCAGTTTCACTACAGAGGTCGCAGCGGTGCGGCGCGTAATGCCACATACTGTGTCAAAACGACATCGGCGCGATTATCGCAAATCTTTAACGGGTAATTTCTGGCTGAATTCAAAACATCCATAATTAATATGCGTATGTTCAGCCAAAGCGGCAAAACTTGATATCATTCTAATTATTTATCGACATCGGTGTGCCGCTGCCGACATCTTACCGCAGTTAACACCGCTCATTCATGTTTGCTGGGTAGGAACAATCTGGCTCTACAGTTTCAGAAATCCTCTACAATTAGTGGCTTCAGAGAGTGGAAACAGTGAATTGTATATATCTAGTCCATGAATCGGTCGATTCTGAATGTTTGGTGAATTTATTTTGTATGATAATGACCTATCTCCATTGAAGTTTCACTGTTTTCAAAGATATAATGCTAGATTGTTCTTAGACGCTTATATTGGCCATTTTGATTTCATTGAAACCGTCTTCTTTGCCTTCCAAGATACCCTATACTTCCATGTACACTGCATTTTGAATTGGACGCCCCTGTATATATGCATAGATCATTGATGAAATCCCAACAGTGGAATGACGCGGTTGATTAGTGGGATACCCGCAATTGCACCATAATCTGTACCATCAGTTCATCTTAACTCTGTCTATCCGCTGAAGTTCCGCTATGTAATAAAGCGGGTGGTAGTCTGGAGGCCTACTGATAGCCGTCGCGACACGGGCTAGCCGGGCCGACGACGTATCATGATTATGGCCCGCTTATGTTGTCTGTCGGCCGTTTTTAACGTGCCTCTAGAGGCCTACGCGTGACATGTTTGCTGGAATACTTTGAATACGTTTAATCAAAGCCGCTAAATTGGATCATTATACTTTTCATTTATCAAATCTGTCAACTGGTTTGGAAAATATTTCATTCGCTTTTCTATTTTCTGCAAATTATCACCTAACTGTTGCTCATTAACGTTCACTGTTTGAATTTCGTATGAATCTCTTGGTATTTCTACAGGTTCTCATATATTGTTGTTATATCATGTTCGGTTGTTTTTATAGTGATGATAAATTTAACATTTTGCCTGATCCCCGTCATGTTGTTTTTAATTTTACCTACATATTCCTTGTTGATCGCATCTTTGCTGACGGTTGGTCGTTACACATAACATTATTTCATATTGTCGAAATTAATGTCACCATCATCACCAAACTTCCATTACCGCCATTTTTTTATTTGATGAAAAATATCAAACTCTCACGTAATTAATTTGGAATATTCAAATGAATATTTTCTGCGGGTTCGGTATCGTGAATCTTCCTAGGTTCAACGTGAATTATACCACCAGTAGCAACGCTATGTTGGAAAATGGGTTCAATTATGCGTCTGTATTTCTATGTGTTGATATGTTTATGTAATATTCCCGATTATTTTTAGAATAGGTGACTGCGTTGGCATTTTTATTCTTCATTGAAACATCTCTCAAGTTTACAAAGTATCCTAGCCAATTGTTTCATTTGAGTCATTATCATTATACAAACAATTATTTGATTATACAATATCTATTCAATAAAATCCTAACAACTGACTGACAAACAACGCAAGAGAATATTTATATAATGTATTTTTTGGTGGCTTGTGTATTATACAAATATTTTTATGGGTAATCAGAAGAATTCCAGGAAAATGTTATGAATTTTGTTTTTCTGAAATTCAAACTCAGTAAATTATTATTAAACCAAATTTGCAATTTGAATAGCTGTGCTCCTGCACTATGGTGGATATTATGCCAGCTTTAACAAACAATATGACCATCGAAGTCTTTGGTTTCAGAAATAGCATTGATGCACACGAGAAACAGAATTGGATCCAAAACTGTTTCCTGTGGTACATCCATAGATACATTTAGTGCCATACTGAGTTGTTCCCCAATTTTAACTTTTTGTGTAGGTTGAAATAAATGATCCCACTTCCAATCTCATGCAAAACCTTTGGTGGATCAAAAAAGACCGCTAACATTCAAATGACCCATCCAGGGCGTTCACTGTTTGTTTCATGAAATTTTCAATGGCATTTCCTATGCTGGGGTTGTTTATGAAACCGAATTGTCGTCTTGTTATCACATGATGTCTGTTCAGAAACTCAATAAGTCTTTCTTCAAAAGGCTGTTTCAAAATTTTTGTAAAATTATTTATCACTGATATGGAGCAAAGTTATCCATTTCATTCCTATTTCCAGCTTTAGAAACAGGCGTGATCCTGGATTATTTCAATTGATGTGGTATATTTTCATTCTCGAAACACAATCAACTATATGAAGCTACGATTTCAGTATATAGAGATGTATGCTTTCAATTAGTGTTGATGCAAAATCAATCTGGAGCTGGTGTACAGTTAGTCTGGAGTTTCGAAATAAATATGATTATTTCATTTTTATTCACAGATTCGTGGAATAATGTGGCCGCTACATGTGTAACTGAATCACTCTGTATATATGAGTATCTATCACCGTCCAGAATTCTAGTTCCAATCAGTGATAACTGGTTATCGAGTTTTTCCTCTTTGTTTGAACTCTTCCAATACAACTAAATATTATTTCAGAAAGTTGTGGGGGAAGTTACATTCCTATATTGTTTGCCATAATCAGTCCTACATTCGTGACAAATTCATTGAATGAATCTGACCTTTCTTTATTACTCACTACAGATTCACCACTCCTTTCAATGAAAGTGGTAATTTACAGCCAGTGTGTATACTACACGGACCATTTCGAGCTACTTTCGATCCCCCTATAACTCAAGAACTACTGGGCCTACACACTTGCAATACTGCATGTCTTATAGGATCCTGGATCATCCACAATGATGATGAACAAACCATTATGGTTTTTATTTATCGAGGTCAGAAATGATCCATTTTATCAGTCATCAAAAACCTAGACCAGGTGACTTAGAAACTCGAAATTTGTGAATCATTGGGCGTATATATCTGAAAACTACAAATTACGAAAATTGAAAAAAAATTCCATAAAATAACATACATACGAGTTAGAACGCATCAAGATCAAGTTTCAGACCACTCCTAGGTGAAATGTGGTATCACGGTGGAACATCAGACGTATACAAAGGCAAATCTGAAAACTAGTTTTTATGAAAAACTAAATTCAGCTATAATATAACTTACGAGTTATAACGCGTCAAAACTCAGTTTCAGATAATGAATTATGCATTTGTACACCGGAAACAATTTTCTATTTGCTTGGTATATGCAATAACAACTCACAAATCACACGGCCTTAGTCTTGACAGCGTCCTGCTCGCTTGAGGTTCCTTAATATTCAGCAAAGAGCAGACGTATGTTGTGAGTTACAAAAAATTTTAATCAATTGAAGATTGTTTTACATTCCCATAGCTATGATTCAAGGAACTGCTATGGAACTTGGCACGCGTTCAACTCTTTTGTGGGAAACGCCTCCGAACGTCGTTTGTACTGAAATTGGCACCTATTTCACGTTTATGTTTTCAGTGAGATTATAAGAAAATTTATTTATGATTTTACATATCTGTTTATTATTTCCATCAGATTAATCGAGTTCATTTCGGTAATATTGAGTTCTTGTTTGTTTGAGCAAATGATTCAGTCCTTTTTTCTATATTATTTATATTATTTCAGGAGATCTTCTGAGTATTTTTTTAAAAGACTTTTTATCTTCAGATTGTCTATGGTTTTTGAAGAGCTTATCAGGCTTGGAGTTTATAACTTCATCATAGTTGAATGAAGATTCAATGAATTCCTCCTCCATCATGTCACTGTTGATATGATTCAATATCGATTTTATTATAGAGAAAATTATTTTGTTTCACGTGAATGTGGTAGAAGAAAGATTTAGTTTTGTTAGTTACTCTTGTTGGTTTATTAATGTATGAAGTGAAACTATTATCGATTCTGTATCTAGTATATTTATAACAGAAATCACTCAGAAATATTTCTGTTGACCGTTTTCCCAAATTCGAAAAAAAATATATATAATTCATGCAAGTATTGATTTGTTGAAAATATAAACAGGATGTTCATAAAATCAGATGTGGAATCATCTGCGACTGAAAGATAAACTTTAGTCACTATCTTCCATCGTCAAGATAGTGACTAAAGTTTATCTTTCAGTCGCAGATGATTCCACATCTGATTTTATGAACATCCTGTTTATATTTTCAACAAATCAATCTATTATACCCCATGACAGGTTTTAATGTCAGAAAACACTAATTTCAAAGTGTCTCTCCAAAAGAAATGATTCTAATTTTTTCCATCTTTGCAAAGTGAGATTGCTTCTTGAAAATGTGTTTCCCATTTCTTCCGGTCTTCCTGATGATCGTGGAAGCGTGAAATAGATTTTCGTCGACAAAAATGTATTGAAGACCTAGTGAATGCGATGTCTCTCCTGTGTCAATGTTACGAATGATTTCTGGTGAGTACTCTCTTTTGGAAAACATTCTTCTTTGTCTCATTCCTATTTATGAGTTCTTAATTAAGACTGGTATAGAAAATCAAATAACTATCTGAATGAAAATGCAAATTTTCAATTTCAGATTTCTTCTCTTGAGTAAGGGTCTTTTCAGAATATCTATCAGATGTAGTTCAATGTCCAGCGTGGCTTTAGCCGGGGAAGTAGTTGTTTTCTGTTAGACATTCACAAAAAATTAACTTCATTTTAATCGTGGATTTTTCAATTCACAGAAAAATCTTTCTATCAATATTCAATTGAGAATGTTTCCCTTTTCATCATGCAAGTAAGTCCTAACATTACTTGAAGGGGATCGATATGAGGTGGTCCTGCCAATTTTAGTATTGTTTCCTGAATTATTTTCAATAAAAGTTATTATTAACAGTTTTTTTCTCTAAATTGAAATAATTTGCGTATTTGCTGCTATAAGAACTTTTAGAATATCATTTCCATTCGTTTAATACTCCTTATGTTGAAATGAATGATTCCTATATCACCTATTCTCCCGCTATTTTCCCTCCTGAAGTGATCGTATAGGTTATCAAATTGTACTGGTCTGACACTTTTCTGTTAAAATTTCAAATTTCATGGAAGTTTTAGAGTTTGAAAAATTATAAAAAATCACCTATTTAACTTTTCTTTCTTTCGGAGTAATTGATACTTAGGTTGATTCAACGACTTGGAATAAAAAACGTAATCGTTTAATTATTTCACTCTCGCCTGGTCCGCATACGACGGTACAAAAAAAGTTCTTGAACATATTTACTATATTCGGTAGGTACTGATATTATTCAAATAATCCTAGAGTTCAATTGGTTATTCAACTCTCAGGATTTGAATCAAAATGTAATATCTAGAATTTATGTATCTTCGAGTGGTGACTTTTCGCAAAAAAGTTATTGTTGATACGCTCATTAATGATCTGCCAAAAATAATACATTGCATATTCACACTGCTCCTTGGAAGAATACACAAAGCTGACCATGTATTGAAAAAAACAAAGCCTGGAAAAAGTCAAATATAAAGAGGCAAGATTTGGTTGGAAAGCAGCTGCTTGGTTAGTAACGACAGTTATGGAGATGAAACAAGTATTTCCAAGGCAATATAAAAAAAAATACTATCAATTGGAAATCAAATAACGACCTCATTGAAAGCAGCAAAAATGGTAGTGAAAATAACTGGTGGACGACTAGCGAGACTAACGTGAATCATTGCATTTGAATCCAAGTCTGGGGGCATTTTACCTCTCATGCCTATATTTGCCAGGCTGAACATTTTTCACACTTATAATAGTAGAGTAGCTATACCATTACTAACTCATCCCCTATTCTGCTACCCTCAGGGGTGGGTTTTGGCGAATGTGGTGAGGAGGTGGTTTTCGGCAAAGGTGGGGATGATAGTGGTGGTCATGAGCGGTTCGTTGTAGGAGGGGTTTGGGGAAAAATGGCGGTTGTAGGTTTATGAGAGGGTGAGGTGGGTGTATGTGGGCAGGGAAATAATCTGGGGGAGTGGTCTGTGATTGGTCGCAATGGTGGCAGCCATGTTGTGGATGAGCGTGTGTGATTGAGAGTGGGGGTGAAGAGAGCTGTGATAGGTCATGTAAGTGGTGATATACGTCAACCGCTATCCAATAGCCGAGCAGCAGCAGCCATATTGAAATGGGAGTGGGTGGGGTCGTCTGTTAGTCACATTCATCAACCAATAGCTGCATTCGTCAACGGCATTGGTTGGCCGTTCAATCGAGGAAGTGAATGTCGGCGGCCATTTTCGAAAGTGGGAGGGGTCAAAAGTGATTATGAGCGATGATGCGGCGGCGGCCATGACTCCACCAACAAGTCGATGCAGGAATCTGAACAGCAGCCGTTTGAACGTCAGCACTTTCGTTATCAGTTGTTAATTTGAGCGACCGTAGGTTGCAGGTGTTCATCCCAATCTGTGAGAATTCGCAGTGAGCAAGCAATTCTTGGAAATAATAAATACGCAATTCTGACAATCAGATAGTTCGGTCCGTGGGATCCTTTTGTATATTCAAGGTCAAATTATTGCATCATATTATGCCAGTTCTGAGAATTTTGTCGAGTTGGCAGTTTTCAAATTGCGCAGTAGAGAATTGATGTACGTGACCGATCCCCACCGTCAGATTCATTCTTCATCTGTCCTCTGAACTGTAAACATCGTTCTGTTCAGGGCTCTCTCTCTCGCTCTCTGAGTTTATGTATTTGTGAATCTACCAAACCAAACATCTAACAAACGTTAGTTTTTATTTTATTGTTTTACTTTTTTCAAAAATCCGTTTTTTTCAAAACTTTTTTTTTATATGCCAAAAGGACACTGGGTTTTTTGTTTCAATCATTTCTTCATATATCGAGAGTGGGGATTCTCTCTATTTGTTTACGGGAAGAGATTTTTTTTCTCAAATTTTTCCAAATTAGTGGTATTTTTTCACGTTTTAGTTTTTCAAACCCCACTTTTTTTCTCCAAAACATTTTAAGGGATTGTTTATTCATCATAGATGAATCTTGCAGAAATAATCGCTGTTGCGAGCAGTGGCTACGGAGAAACCGTAGCTCTATCAACATTGCCGCTAAACAAGCCTATGCTAATCGAGAAATTGAGAGTGGTTGAAACGAAGTACGGGGACACAATAGTAGCCGATTTGGTAACCAAATCAGTCTTTCTACCTAGGAGGGTTTTCGAGGTGTTACAACCAAAAATCGACGAGTTCAAATTTCGAGACTATTCAATAATCATAGAACCATCCACAGCGAAGACACCTGTCTTTGAATTCATCCGCAACTAAGTCCATCCATCATCATCATCAAAAACTAAGACCATCCGCCACAACGACGACGACGACAACTGGGACGGCTGTATTCGATTTCAATAAATCAAGGTGAGAGAGAGATAAAAAATGAATCCATATTTTGTTTATGAAAAAGCATGAATTTTTCTCGTTTTTTTAAATAACCATGGATTCTGAACAAATTGCCGCTCTCAGCGATGAGATGATTATTAAATACAGGAAGGCTCAAAAACTTCTCGAACAAAAATCCAGTCCAATGGAACGTGAAACATGGCTAAAACATTTAACATATAGTAGTCGGCTTTGTACAAAGGGCATCAAAATTTCTGCCAAAAGTTCCATTGGAATATTGAGAAAATTAAGAAAAAAAATTTAGGGCATTTAAAAACATTGTAATTTCATGAAAAAGTTAAGGGGTCAGGGGTTAGCTGCCAGAAAAAATCTAAAGAGTCCAGTCATTTAGGAAATTTTGAAGTCATCGTTCCGGGGACGGGTTCGTACAGGGGTAATCATAAATTTGACACATAAAGATTCCATTGAGTTTTTCAAAGACACCTTCAGCCTTCTCAAACGTAGAATCAATAACATGTTGGAAAAATTCCCCATGCTGAAGGTTAATACTTGTTTTCGCGGGGACTTCGTCAAAACATTGTCTATAGCGGAGGCTAATATTTCAAATGCAGTTATGACACTTTGTCATATTACAATAGCCATCGAGGTTTGGATTCAATGGAATGGTTCGCAGAACAATTGAAAGCCATAGCCCAATTCGTTGAAGGAAAAATTTTAAAAATCATCCCCATGTCCGTCAATCCCTTGAGAACGGTGGCGGATTCAACTCGTCATATTCGCGAGAAACCTTTCCAAAAAGATCAAATGATTGTAGCCGAACATAACCATTTCACAGGTGCATTTAGAGGATGGGCACATCAAAACCCATGATATCTCAACTATAAAGAATACTCTGTGGTTCCTATTGTTTTCCATAATTTTAGCGGCTATGACAGCCATTTCATTATTCGGGATATCGCGGAACGAGGCAGGCTGAGTCTTCTTCCAATAGACAAGGAAAAATATATATCTTTCACACAATTCGACGAACAGACAGACATTTAATTCCGTTTCATTGATTCCTTTCGATTCATGGGCGCAAGCCTGGATGAGTTGGTGCGCAAGCTCAGAGTGGAAGCGCGAATTTCAAAATTTGAACGATGAGCAATTTTCATTATTCACCCGCAAAGGGGTATTCCCCTACGACTTCGTGGATTCCATGGAGAAACTTGAGATGACAGCGTTTCCAGATATCCATAAATTCCACAATCAACTGAACGATTGTGACATCTCCGAGCATGAATACCAACATACCCAGAAGGTGTGGCAATCGTTCGATTTGGCAACACTGGGCGACTTATCTGATTTATATATGAAAACCGATATATTATGGCTATGTGACATCTTTGAGAATTTTCGGCAATTGAGTCACGACACTTATGGACTCGACCCCGCTTGGTACTATACCATGCCTGGCTATTCGTGGTCATGTATGTCAAAGTATACAAAGTGTATGCTGGAAATTATCAAAGATGTCAACATGCTTTTGTTTGTAGAAGAAGGAATTCGGGGTGGTATAAGCCAGTGTTGCAATCGATTCTCTCAAGCGAATAGTAAATATATTGGGGAGATGTATGATCCTCAACAACCCCCCAAATATTTATTATACTTGGACGTGAATAATCTCTATGGATGGGCTATGAGGGAGTATTTACCCTCTGGAGAGTTCAAATAAATCGATGATTCCGATTCTTTGAACGTTCTGGAGGTGTCGGATACTTCGGACATCGGCTACATCCTCAAAGTCGACCTGGAATACCACGAAGGAATACATGACGAACACAAAGATTTTCCACTTTGTGCAGAACATCAAACTCCTCCAGGTTCAAAATTCCCTAAATCACTGACCACCCTGTACAACAAGGAAAACTATGTCGTACATTACCGCATATTAAAACAAGCTTTGGAAAACGGTTATATTCTCAGAAAAATCCACAGGGTGTTGTAGTTTGAACAATCGGCATGGCTTCAGCTATACATTGAATTAAACACAAAAGCTACAACCACTTTCGGAAAAAATAACTATAAATTGGCCATAAACAGTATTTGCGGAAAGACCATGGAAAGCATCAGGAAGCACAGAGTGGTGAAAATGGTCGATAAATGGAAGGGCAGATATGGAGCGAAAAATCTGATAAGTAGCCCAAAATCCCACAATCGAACCATTTTCGATGAAAACTTGATGGCTATCGAAATGAACAAGTCTGAACTGCTATTCAATAAACCTTCCTATATCGGTATGGCTATTCTAGATATTTCCAAAATTTGCGTTTACGATTTTTATTATAAATTCATGTTGAAAAAATTTGAGACCAATCAGTGTAAGTTGATGAACACGGATACGGATTCTCTCATATATAAAATTGAATGTGATGATGTATATAAAGATCTAATCGAGGAAAACTTCGATACGAGCGACTACCCATGTGAAAACTCGTACGGTATTCTGCAGATAAAATTCCTTGTCCTTGACTATGACTTGGGCATCGTATTGGCTTTGAGACCAACATTCCAAACACAGCTTTTTGAATTGTTCAAAAGTCATGTCAGGGAAAACGTGTTAATCGAAAACGTGTCGCAAGTTGATTTCGTCCTGTTCGAAGAGCGCCATCATATTGCAATTGTCACGTATCAGCTGTTTGGGTACTTTCGAATAAGTCTGACAGATATAGATGGCATCGATGTGTTTGTGTCTGCTCATTGAGAAATATTCGCGAATTTTCTGTTGTCCATCACAGGCCACATCGTCAAAGATGAATATAGAGTGAGATCGGGCATGCTCCATAGAGATGATTCCATCGTTGTCCCTATACGGGAAATAGTCAATTTCATTCATACCGTTCAGCGGTTCTTCTAGTAATTGATACTTGGGCTGATACAAGGATCTCGAATAGACGTAGATATTCATGAATTTGGGACAGTTTTCATGCAACAGTAACGACAGCATAATGTTCGTTTTTCCTGATCCGCTAGGACCACAGATAACGGCTCGGAAGGAATTAGGCAATAGGCTGCCATGTTTACTTTCCCCTCCATCGCCACCACCACCTCTATGTCCCACTTTGTAAATGTCAAAGATCTCGATGGGGAGCGTGTGCTCTTGCTGAACGTTCTCCATGTTCTGATCGGAATCTACAGGGTGATCGTTTCTTATATTCTCTTGGCTAGTTGTCTTTTTCAGTACACTACTGCCCTTCCTCGATCTCAATTTTATCTTCTGTGGAAATATCTTATTATATTTCTATATTTCCATGACCTGTTTGTGTTAATTTGTCCATCGGATCTTTTGTGTGCATTGGTGAGCACCGGAATCGTCTTATAATTGAAAATATCTTGATCTGTGAAATTTATCGGCTGCTTTTTGGTTGGAAGATCCTTCAAACCATCGGTTATTTCAGATGAATCACTTTCCAGCTTCAAAGTTCCACCATCAATGTTCATAGGTTCTTCGCCGATATAATATTAGAATCCGTTCAAAGTAATGCCATAACAGTCGGAATCAGGTAGAAGGGACATGTTTACGCTTTGGAGTCTCGAATGTAACTGACACTCGCTGCCGCATCAATCATATCTATAGGAACCTCCTTCAATCTCCAACACCACTTTTGGAGAACGTGCGAACGCTCTTCTCGTCACCGGAGCCATGAAAATCGAGAGAAATCTCGGTATGAGCATGCGCAGTAAGGCCTCATCCAAACGACATATTATAGAAAAAATCGCCAAGTCCCTGAAACCATCTCCCACATTGGAGCATCTAATGCTCTGAAAGCGGCTCGAGTGGCCATCAAGAAATTGGGTGGAAAACGACGAGTCAAAGAACCACGCATAATACCTTTCAAAGCGAAGTCAGGTGGTGTCCTACCTCTGATACCGATATTCACCGGTCTTAGTGCTCCAGGTGCACTGAGAGGCGGAGCATCAGCCATTGCCAAAACGGTCGTGGATGCTAAGAATGCAAAAAAGGAATTGGACGAGGATAAACGTCATCACAAGACCATGGAATCCATAGGCAAGGGGTTGTACGTGAGGAAGAATGCCAAAGGTGGCTATGGACTCTTCTTGAAAAAATCAAAAAATTCCCAATAGAGCTACCCGATAGAGCGCTGTACGATATCGTGCGATATGCCAAACAATTGAAAATCCCGCACTTCCGAGGGGTGTTCATGCGCGACACCCTGCCATCTAGCGGTCCTCGAAAGAACGAATGTGCTATCGTCAACAAGGACGTGTCACGAAACAGCGGCACTCATTGGGTAGCTTATAGAAAAACCAACGATGAAGTAGAGTATTTCGATTCGTTTGGGAATTTGAAACCGATGCTGGAATTAGTCACATATTTGGATGGTGGTAGCAGCAGTAAAGTCAAGTTTTTCTACAACCGTCAATATCAGACATAATGAAATAAATTGCGGTCATCCCTGTTTGAAATGTCTAAGGCCTGAATGAATAATGTATGATTGGAAGTGTATGTATTTAAATGCTGTCACAGCGGCTGTGGTGTCATTCCTCATCATGTCACTGTTGCTGAGTGTAAACAGTCACAATCACGTTCTCCTTCTGTCCGCGCACCCCTATCGAATTGAATGCGAAAAAAGAATATAAGTTGTCGCTCCGATGTTTTCACTCGTACAATACCATACCAAACATTGGAAAGGGCCGAAAATTCCGCTATTATGATAGATCTAACGCATTGCGTACCATTGAATTTCCGCAAGGGTGTTATGAAATTGCCGAAATTGAGGCGTTCATACAGAAAGAGATGGCGCCACCTGTGGAAGAACGCGAAGCCGCCTTCTCTCTCAAACCCAACGATAATACGTTGAAGTGCGAGATCTTCAGTAAATACTTTGCCATTTCATTCGTGGAGACGGATAGCATAGGCGTTACATTGGGATTTTCTCCAAGGGTGCTCCAACCGAACGAAATGCGTTATTCCCATCTACCTGTAAACATTATGGAGGTGTCGACATTACGATTCGAGTGCAGTGTTACTTCGGGAGCCTTCGATGGTGACACGCCTGCGCACACGATCTATAAATTTCCCATAGCTTCCGATCCCGGTTACGCGCTAGGCGAAAAACCTCCGAATTTACTCTATCTACCTACCTATCTACGTGAAATCCACAACATTACGGTGTTGGTGGTCGATCAAGACGCTAGGCCTGTGGATTTTCAAGGGGAAAAAAGTACTTTTGTTATGGAACTCAGAGTCACGAGAAACAAATGGGATTAGTTATAGACAGTGGCAGCGGCAGAGGCAGCGGTAGTGATGAAAGGGATAAGAGAGACGTCACGACGTCAGTATTGCAGAAACCTTCAAGCGAGCGGGTGGTGCGGCAGCAGCAGCAGATAACCTCTTCGAATAAATCATTTTTCCGTTTCATCGGTTTAAAATTGATTCATCAGAATGAACTCCAAAAGAAGAAGAGGCAACGATGATGCTTCCATCTCAGCGCCCATTTTCGATTTGTATCGTCCATTCGTGAAGCCGAACTCAGAACTTATACTCCGTTCGTGAAGGTATTCAATTGCAACGATATCGTGGAATTTTGCATCAATCAGGTGGACTCGTAATCCGAGATTTTAATATGTAACTGGAAATGTTTTCAAATGTTTTCAGATTTCCGTAATGTATTTTACTCCTATGTAGTAATGTAATAATCATAGTCAAATTCTTTAATATGTAGATTGTTCTCCTGTATATTTTTATTAATTTTAGGTTAACAAGCTTTGTCAACAAGGGTTATTCACTTATGACAATAAAGTATACTTTGAATTGAATTGAATTGAAACTATGAAATTCGGTAATGTTGACGTACGATTGGATATCGAATCGAGCGCGGGATTCCCCGATCGGACTCGTGTCTATTGTATGATGGAATATCATCCCCTCTCCAAAACGATGAGAAGCCTGACATATATCGCTACGGCGCGGCGGCGTTCATTCATTCATCATCCAGTCATCATGCGTATTGCATTCGTATATATTCAAGCCTCCCAAGTCATGGCACTTTCTATCCAAAAGGGGTGTCCATAATCGTCGGCAGTCAGCGACACAATTTTTCATTCAAGACACCTTTGCCGTATACCAACTTGGATGCCCAAGACCGTCGCACCGTAAGATATTTGAAAAAATCGATGCATGGTATTCCATACGACACCGGCTACAAGCATATGAAGAAATGGACGACATCCTACTGAGACACATATTTTACCAGGCTGATCGGATTTATGTGAGAGGAAACCAAAAATATGATTTCCTCAAAGGAAAATTCCTCAAAATGGGTTTGTCGCACCAAGTGGAACTCTACGATGTACCTTTTATGATTCAAGTCAATGGTCGACAGACAAATTTGAGCCCACCCTGGTCCACTGCCCTCACCGCAACAGCGGGAAGTTTATGTGTGCCCAGAGAAACATCCAATATCTTCACGAATGGCTATGTACAATTATATTACCAAATTAAGTTTATTTCAGATTGTTTTTTATGGGAAATATATATGTATGTGTGTATTTCAGTGTTTCTGTCCATCTCTCCTGTCTCCCTTTTTCACTTTCTCTCTTTTGAGTTAACAATCGAAAAAAATAAAAGCAAGTTGGAAAAATAAAGTTGAGAAAAAAAATTAAGAAAAAGTTGAAAAAAAATTAAATAAAGTTGAAAAAAAAAATACTTAAAAAAAAAAATCTAAAATATAACCAAGAAAAAAAAGTTGAAAAAAGCCAAGTTTGAAATGAAAAACAAAGAGGGGAAACCGTCAGAGGTATCTCTCTTTCTCTCTCTCTCTCTCACACCCACACACGGTATACGTGGCTTACGTCCGTACACCGTATGTTTGTGTATGGAAATAAAAGTCAGGTTAGAGTCTCTCTCTATTCATTCATTTTGATATTGCATGAAGATTCCAAGCTTCTTTTTACAGTTTTGAATAGGAATTTTACCAAAGCGAAAAGCATTATGGTTATAACAATACATGAGAGCACAAAAATCTTATATATTTCATGTTCTAAGGGTGGTAGTATTGGTGGTGTTGGTGACGTCATCGCTGCTGCTGCTGCCGTTGGTATCACTGCACTTGTAGAATCATTCATTTCAAACTTGAGCTGATATTTCTCGACGATGGTGTCGTTGTTGTCGTCATCTTTGAGGTGGGGGTGGCAGGTCTGTGGTGAAGAATAACCTTCGAAGTCCTGCTGATGGATTTAATGGAATCCAAGACTGATTATCTCCATCTTTGAAAGAAACCGCTACTCCTCGTACATCATTATCATACGGTATGTCTACGTAGAAGATGGTGTTCAGAATCGAAGTCCCCAGTACCATTTGAATCATATTTCGATGTTGATGGCGGTGTCGTGCAAATATTCAACTCTTTCAATTTTCAAGTGACGTTCCATTTTTTTTTCATAAACCTGCAACTCTTCGTTTAGAGCTCTGACTTTTCGATGAAACTGTTCCAATTTTCGTGTATACTGTTCTGCCATCAATGACGACGACATAACCTCAACTGACGTCATTCTCACAAAAAACTCCAATATATACTTTTCCGTTTTCCTCCGCTAAACACTCTTTTGATCCTCCCTGTATATTTGGTAGAGTTTTAAAATATTATTCAAGTCGTATTTGACCTTGGTAGGATTTGCGTTTATATTCAAGTTATCCCACAGTAGAACCATGCAGCTGCATACTCTCTCATCTTGTTGATGTAAACAAAGGATGCCGCCAATATCCGGTCGCTTGAATGAACAACTGATAACGAAAGTGCTGACGTTGGAACGGCTGCTGTTCAGATTCCTTCATCGACTTGTTGGTTGAGTCATGGCCGCCGCCGCATCATCGCTCATAAACACTGGTGACTCCTTCCACTTTCCAAAATGGCCGCCGATATTCACTTCCTCGACTGAACGGCCGACTAATGCCGTTGACGAATGCAGCTATTGGTTGACGAATGTGGCTAACGGACGACCCCACGCACTCCCATTTCAATATGACTGCTGCTGCTGCTCGGCCATTGGATAGCGGTTGACAGCTATCACCACTTACATGACCTATCACAGCTCTCATCACCCCCACTGTCGATCGCACCTCCCATCCACAACATGGCTGCCACCATTGCGACCAATCACAGACCACTTCCCCAGATTTTTTTCCTGCTCACATACACCCCCCACCCTCTCATAAACCTAAAACCCCTTTTTTCCAAACCCCTCCTACAACGAACCGCCCATGACCACCACCATCATCCCCACCTCCACCTTCGCCAAAAACCACCCCCTCACCGCATTTGCCAAAACCCACCCCTAAGGGTAGCAAAATAGGGGATGAGTTAGTAATGGTATAGCTACTCTACTTATAATGTTTATCAGACCCACAATCGAACTAATTTGCATTTCTTCTAGATTCAAATGAACCCAATTAAATTATTTTTCTATTTGAGCCCAACTCCTCTCTGAAAATAATCAGTCATCTCTAAGATACTGACATTAATGAACCGTTAGAAATTGAGAATATGGATTTTTTCTTGAATATACAAAAAGCAAACATAATTTACTAATGTGGAACTGAATAACATAACGCCAAAACGTGAAATATTTCGTGTAAGTCCTCTATTTGTTTCAAATCAGCAAATGAATTGACTTCAACTTTGGGATTTTTATCTACTTTTTTTTATGGTTATATAGTTTGCTGCTTCTTTCAATCATTATGGACTGTTAATTGAGTTGGATTTTCCAAACTTAGTAATCCTTTATTAGTATGATGAAATCAAATCGTTACATAAGAGTGATGTAAGATAAGTCATTCTGACAACCTAATTTCTTTGTTTTAGAATGAGGGAAAAGAAAAAAAACAGTAGAACGAAATAGTTCACAGAACAAAATTAATTTGACGAATCCAATAAGATATTCAGTTTTTGATTCCAACAACCTCCCTACTGGCTTGATTGCTTTCATCAGAACAATATGGAAGTGGACATAATTTAGTAATTGGTCTAGTAAAAATTCCGTTTATTGTACGAATTTCCACAACTCAAACCACTTCATCGGGTCTTGCATTACTTTTATAATATGAGCTAATCGCCATTCAAGAGGTGAAATATTATCCTCCTTCACCAAAACTAAATCATGACTTTTAAATTTTCATATACTTTTTCCCATTTCGGTGTATGTTTGAAGTCTATTTTCAAATATTCTGCCAACCAACGTTTTCAAATAATTTGTCTCATTTTTTCACAGCATTCCCAGACTTTCAGCCTATTAACAGGAACATCAGAAATATTAGTTTCCGGAGAAGAGATTGAGGACTTCCCTATTGAAAAATAACTGGGCGTGAGACATGAGTAATCTTCTGGATCTGTTGAAATATGAGAGAGGGGCCTATAGTTCAATATGGCTTCAATTTGTTCAAAATTCAGAATACTTTTTCCCATAACCCGTTTGAGATGAAATTGTTTAGAGTTGTTGCAGATTATACCAAAAAGAAGCACTTGAAAATTACGATATCCGAATTGAAGAACTTTACTTGAGTGTTTAACAATATTGACAGCAAAAATAATCATTGACAACTACTGTTTTTTTGAACATATGTAAATATGGTAGCAGCAGATTAGAAGATATACTGGATGTACAAAAAACTAAATGAATACATTTTATTCACAATTCAACAATTCCCCTTGAACTAAAATGTGATTGGTATTTAAAAACACCCAGTAGATCTCTGAGTATCTAAAATCGAAGTCTGCATACTCTTTTGGTTAGGATGTCCGCTATCTGGTTTTCTCCTGCGATATGTTTGACTTTGAAAATTCCTTCTTCTACCTTTTCTCTGATGAAGTGGTAAAGCACATCTATATGTTTCGAGCGTTTGTGAAACTCTGGATTGTGGACTAGCTTCACAGCGCTGGCGTTATCAATCCATAATACTAGTGTGGAAATTTTGCAAGTACAAACTTCTTGAATAAGACGACATAATCAAGATATTTCTTTTGCAGCTTCACTTCCAGCAATGTACTCTGCCTCCATCGTCGACAATGAAACAGAGCGCTGCTTTAGGCTAAGCCATGTTATTGCACCTCAGTTCATCTCACAGATGAATCCAGAAGTTGATTTACGTGTGGATAAATCTCCTGCATAATTCGAATCACTGAAAGCTTGAGAAAAACATTCACCAGGTTCATAAACAATGCCATAATCCACGGTTCCTCGAATATACTTGAGTATTCTCTCAACAATTTCCCAGTGATGATATCTCGGTTTGAAAACAGCTTGTGATACAAAATGTACTGCAAACGTGATATCAGGTCTCGTGGTAACCGATAAATACATTAAGCTTCCAACAGCTGACCAAAAAGGAAACCTTCATTTATCTGACATTTTTCGATTGGAGTTCCAGGATTAGAATCATACATGTTAAATTTTCTCAAAATTTTCTTTGCATAAAGCTCCTGGCCTATGAAAGTTTTACCATTCGAAGTTATTTTCGATTTCAATTTCAAGATACCTTCGTATGGAACAAACTGTTATTTGAAATTCTTCCTTTAATTTTTCAAGAAATTCCTCATTGGTTTTGTCATCAACACCACTGATTAAACCGTCATCCACATAAAGCACTACGATGAGTTTACTGATATGGTTTCTGATGAATAGACAGGCATCTGATGAGCTCTACTGCAATCCATACTTCTTGAGAAATTCCCTGAACCATCGATTCCAACAACGTGGGGCTTGTTTCAAGCCATACAAACTTCGCAGCAGTTTACACACCCTATTGGTGCCATCGTGGTAACTCTTCGGCTGCTTCATGTAAATGTTCTCTTTCTAGCATTCCATTCAGAAAAGCAGTCTTCACGTCAAATTGTGACAGATGCAAATTTTCAGAGGCGCAAACTGATTAAACGGTTCTGATTGTATCAAACCTTGCAACTGGCGAGAAAGTATCGTCAAAATCAATACCAGCTTCTTGAGAAAAGCCTTTAGCTACCAGTCGAGCCTTATCTAATTTATCCGAGTTGATTATTTTTATTGTGAATACCCAGCGATTCTTTATGACTCTCCTCCGAGGTGGCAAATCTACAATCTCCCAGGTATCATTTTCGAATAAATACTTCATTTCTTCATCCATCGCTTGTTTCCACATTCCTGTCTCAGTAGATGCCAAGGCATCTTCAATATTGTTCGGCTCGTCTGCAAAGGCATCATACTTCTCAGGCTTATAAAGCTTGGCTCTATCTCGCAGCTTGTTTTTAAATAATTCAGGTTCTGGATCTTTATTTGATTCTGAAGTGTCTCGAGTTCTAGGGACTTCCAACATGTCTAGGGAACTATTGTGTGCAATTGGAACAATGGTGACAGTTCCATCAAAAATTGCAATATTTTCTCTGACAGTTACTTCATTTTTGAATATGACGTCGCGACTCAAAACCACATCATTTTTATGGGCTATCCATATTCTATACCCATTCTTGTCTCCACAATAACCAACAAGGTATCCTTTTTCGCTCTTTTTCTCCCATTTTGAACGTTTTTGTTTTGGAACGTGAACAAAACAATCTGTTCCAAAAATTTTCAAATGGGTAACTGGAGCTTGCTGTTGTTCCAAATCATGATCGGAGTCATACCTTCTATTGAAGTGGCACCGGTTCGGTTCAGGACATATGCAACGGTATTCACTGCCTCTGCCCACAGCTTTTCAGGAAGATCCTTAGCATGTAATAGCGTCCGTGCCAATTCCACGAGTGTTCTATTCTCCCTTTCTGCTGCACCGTTCTGTTCAGGAGAGTACGGCATTGTAATCCTATGATGGATACCGTAGTTGGCGATTATTTCTTTGACATCCTTATTATCAGATTCTTTGCCACCATCCGTCAACAATTATTTTACTGTATGACCAGTCACCTCAGCCTCAGACAGAAAAGCCTCAAGTTTAACTTTCACCTCTGATTTTTCTTCGATGAAGTAAACACAGCGAAACTTACTAAAATCGTCTTTGAAAACGACAAAATAACGAGAACCGCCAATAGATTCAATAGACATAGGACCGCAAACATCGGCATGAATGAGCTCTCCAGGCTTTTGAGCTCTATTCACTCTTTGTCCAAATGACAAACGATGTTGCTTGCCAAACATACAAGCATCACAAAATTCTTTATCAAGAGTCACCTCAATCCCACTTTTTTCAAGGAACTTTCGCACATGAGTTTTGATTTGATGACAAAGACGTTCATGCCAAATTTGTAACATATCACTTGCTGCTATTCGAACTTCTGCACTTATTGAAGGTGTGGTTCATTTTTCCAGATTCCTGTTGCCACTATTTCGCCATCTCTCAAAATGTTGCAAACATTCTTTCCCAAACTTGATGTCATACCTTTATCTACTATAGAAGGTATCGATAAGAGATTTTTTTCCAGCTTCAGGCACGAACCACACATCTTGAAGATAATTTCGGACCCATTTTCCACCAACATGCATTTCAACATCAACATTGCCCCTGCCGAAAGCTTTCATGCTTTGGCCATTTCCTATCAAAACTGATTGAGGATATTGGAAGTTTTCAAAAGTTGAAAAACAGTTTCTGTGCATGGTCATGTGCTGAGTAGCACCTGAGTCGGCAATCCAAATATAATTGGGATGTAAATTCAGTGGAAAGGCATCAGAGACAATAGCCGAACCTTGCGTTGAACTAGCTTCCGGTTTCTGCTTTGCTTCTTCCATACAATCTCTCTTCAGATGACCTCTGAGTCCACATCGATAACATTTCAAAAGGAACCTTTCCTTTTTATTATCATTTTTGTTAGAAATTGATGGTTTCGAAAGACATTGTTCGCGGAAATTCTTTGAAGCTACAACGCTGTTTTACTAGACAATTCGCTGTTTTCTTCCCGTCCTTGGAGCCGCATTTCCACAGTGCATAGTCTTTCCGTAATAACTGAATGGTTCTCTGCTGTTTGGCTACTGACTCCCATGCATTTAGGAATTCGAAATACTCCTTCGGTAAAGTATTGAGTACTCTATTCATGAACAAAGATTCGGGCAATTCAACTTTATCTTCCTTCCATGTTTCATCTTGAAGCTCAACCCAAAACTTCTCAAGTTTAGCCATATGTTTTGCTACACTTTCCAGGGGATCTTTCTCTTTGATTCCAGAGAATTTATTGAACAGTCTATCCTGTCTTTGTTCTGTTCTTTGCTCAAAGATACTGAGGAGCTTATCCCACATCTCCTTGGAACTGCTACACATATTGATCAGCTGTCTAACTTGTGTACTCAAACTGCATACAATAAAATTTTGTGTAGTATACTCTATTTTGTTTACAGACTGTAACAAATTTTAATAAGCAACCTTCGCTGCCTCATCTGCAGTCTCCGCCGGTTCGTTTGGCGTTTCAAGAGTACCAATAACAGCATCCCAAGCGTTGTGTGCTCGGAGCTGTATTGTTATTTGAAATTTCCAATCTATCCAATTGGATTGACCTTCCAGTTTTTCAATTAATACTTTTGGAACTTCCATTCTTTGGTGCTTGTAAGAAAAACTGATCAACTTCAACTCCGGTCAGTGTCAAAATGAAGGGTACCAGCAACTCAGTGACTTACAGGTAGTTGTCACCCAACAATTAAGTTTCTTTTTACTTCACTTGAAATTATCCGCCGTATTTTCACTGCTGCGTTTCTGGGCCCATAACCTGTTGCAGATTATACCAAAAAAGAAGCACTTGAGAATAAGAACCAATTAAGAACTTTATTTGAATGTTTCACAATATTGACAGCAAAAATGATCATTGACAACTACTGTTTTTTTGAACATATGTAAATATGGTAACAGCAGATTAGAAGATATACTGGATGAACAAAAAACTAAATGAATACATTTTATTCACATTTCAACAGGATTTTATACCTGCCTCCTACAATCCTGCCTAGTGTGGACTATTGGGGGGTATAAACTTACATTTTATTTTTCTGAAATAAAAAAATATTTATCAAAATTCTGTTTGTTTCGAAAGAAATCATATATTTGTCTAAATGAGTTATTAGCACCCTGGAAATTCGTTCTATTGTCGCTGTATATGATTTGAGGACATCCACGACGAGCAATGAATTTTTTGAGAGTTGAAAGAAACGCTTCGGTTGATATACTGGAAATAAGTTCGATATGAACTGTCTTTGTACGAACAAACAACGGAATGTATTCTTTGGAGATCACTGCTTTCCGAAGACGAGATTCCTCAACTGCAATAGGATCACTTTCATAAAAGGACTTACTATGGAAAGTCTATCAGGGGGTAATGAAGCCATTTTTTGTCTCAATTTATTTATCAGCTTCAATCTATTTATCGGTCAAAATCGTAATCTTAGATGAGCGAGAACAGTTTGTGCCCCTGCATGATGTAAATCTAGATGTTCTTGTTTATAGAGCAGTTTCACAAGATTATTTTTTGAGGGTGTTGAGAAAATGATTAACTGGATTGAGATAACTTTTCTCCTACACGAAGTATACCATCCTCATTGTATGAGTGTCTTCGATTCAATATCTCCGATTTCCTTCATAAATACATCTTGAATACTCGTAATTATAACCTTCAAAGAACTTCGCAATTCATCAACATGAACAGAACCATTCAATTTGCATTTTGAACAATTATTTGCGAATTGTGAACAATATGCTAGCAGGGATGGGGTCACTTGAGACCATGTCACTTCTGGCCCAGGGGATCAATTCTATGTATAGACAGGTGTGTACGTCGCTGAAACAATGGCGCGTGGCATAGGTGAGCGGATGAGTGTTGGCCAGTGGCTGTGGATTGGGGGTAAATTGGGGGTTGGCCCACCTGGGGAATGTGTTCCATGACGTAATCCTGGCGGCGTCGGTAGACGTCAAAGGTCAAAATGACGACGGCAGACTTCACGACACCGTTGGATAGCTTTTACCGGTGGCCCATGGCCAGAAACTTCCTTCAAAGACCGAAAGTAGGGGGTTGATCCAGCTAGTGGGGTGCAGACGGTCATATTTGGGTGGAGTTGGCTCAATTTTCGGTTGGCGGCAACGGGATTAGCCATGGCCCGTGTCGGAATGGCCGCAAACTTACACGATCTGGCCTGGAACGGGGTGAAAAGACACCGCCAAACGGCCTGTGCTGAGATAAGGCGTTCGGTTTGGCGACGGAATGTGGACGTCAACGGCTGAATTTCGGCGATTGGTCCAGCTAGTGGGGTGCAAACGGCCATATTTGGGTTGAGTTGGGCTGTGTCGGGTTGAGTTGGCCCGAGGGCATGGAGGTTGGACCGTGGCTTTGGCCCGTGGGAAAATTTGGGGGAGGCCCGGCCCTGTCGGGTTGAGTTGGTCAACCGTGACGTTGGCCCACCGTGGCCCGTGGGAAATTTGGGGGTTATCCATGGCTTTGGACCGTGGGAAATTGGGGGTTGGCCCACCGTGGCTTTGGCCTATGGGAAAATTTGGGGGTTGGTCATACAGAGTGGCTCAAATTACCATGGAGTACATGAATTCATATACGTTTTGTATACAGGGTGTACCAAAAAAGTCGATGTCACCGATTCAGCTGAGTTTCAACGAGGCAATGTGAATCGATGTACTTGAGCCATTTTGGCACTTGAAAATCGATTAAAAAAATAAAAAATCCAGTTTCCGTCCTATCATAGCAAGTGAGGTGTCAAATGAAAGGAGAACACCCATATAATCTAAATTCATCAAGCTCCGCCCTCCAACTTTATCGTAGAACAATAAATCGCCATTTGATAGCCTTAAATGACTTGAAATAACAAACCAATATCTAATTCGTGATCACAGCATGGAACTATACCCAAATCCACCAAAATCTCATGAACCGGAAGTGACCACTGATTTCGATGCGATAAGGGAAATTTTGGTGTCAATGGATTCGTCTCGATGCCAAGAATCATAATTGCGTATTTTCCGATGACAAAAGGGCACTAGGAGCTAACTTTGTTACAGGGTGAGATACAGAAGGGTGCGAGTACTCTAACAAGACAACTTTGACTGGAGAACGTGGATATGAAAAGTTTGTATGTATATCATGCGGAATTAAACGAAAAACGGAAATGTCTAAGCCTGGGTTCGAACCAGGAACCGCCAGATCATCTGTTTATCGCTCCCCCACTCCAAGCTATTCAAAATAATGAATATCTGTTGTGGAGAGCGTCATTTTCGAAATGTCTGCTGAAGAGTACAGACGTAGAGTTGAAGAATTTGATAGAAGGGTTCGAGAATTATCCAGAGATATTCAATTTTATGAGAAAAAAGAAAACGTGATGAAACAGTTTGCCAAGTTGAGGGTGGGGAACTTGGAAAAACGAAATATACCTCCCACATCATATCCATTGCGACGTATTCAGCCCACAACACTCTACAATGGTCCTTCTGAAGTCTCTGCTGCTGGTTTCGGCATTCCACAATAATATGTCATATATCAATGTGCCTAATGGAAGTCAACACACCAGCCTATTGCATCATAATTCACGACTGCGTAATGGAACACTCACCACTGAGCGAGATTGTACGACATGTATCTTAGTTGTACGGGAGACTCTGAAAGATGAAGATCGTTGTAGTGGATATTCAAGGTTTCACTTTGACTCGTGAGTTTCACCCCAAAGAAATAACTATTTGTGATGGAAAGAAAACGAATCATTTTCTAATCAAACCGCCGAAGCCATTCGACTTGCTTTCCGTTGTCGATAAGAAGCAAGTCAGATATGAAGAGCAGAACATCCTTGGTTTGAGATATTCCGATGGGTATGTCGATTACGCTGGTTTAGATGACATCTGGAAGCTGCTTGAAGATGTTGATATTATTTATGTGAAAGGACATCAAAATGTAGATATTCTGCAGAATTATTTCACGTGGTGCATGCGTGCTATGCCGCCACAGCTAATCAATATCGAGAAATGCCAAAACAACCCCCCACCACCAGTTTTTCCGAATGGAGGATCGCTCTGCATGAATCACAAGGGCAAGAACATTCGCTGCAGTTTGATACATTGTTTCGCAATATGGGGATGGGTGACTCAGCGACTGTGGACATAATGGCTGCATGGAAAGTTGTATGTTTCAATCCAAAAAGATGTAATTGCACTAGTATATCTTCACGTAGAATTGTACCTATACCTTTGAAATAAAATATCGAATTGTATGTGCGTGTGTGCGTTTTATTCAAAAGTTTGCATTGATTGCATTCAGTTCTCTTGTGATCATGGCAGTGCTAACATCAAGTTACATTATATTGACAACTGTTTTTTCAAATACTCTGTATATCAATTCTCCATATAATGTAAGAGATGTTTTCATTACTTTCGATAATGTCACTGGATATAGAAATGAAACATGGCCTTCAAACTGGGTGAAAATGACTCCATCTCAAGTCAATGGGGGACATTTGTCTGTTTTGAGTGTTGAAATACCAGAAAAGTCAAATTTCTACAAGTTGAGACTTGCTTTTACCGATCGAACTGTCGGTGATTCGGATTGGAGAAGAGCGACGACGACGATCACCCCCACCTCACCACCTTGTGCTTCGAGAACTTTGGCGGGATTGATTTACTTCATTACGAGTGTGTCACTGGTGCAGATGTCCAAATTGTGCATCAAATATCTATACAAGTTGAAAAAGAAACAATGAAAAAAGTCAGTTTTCGAGAGGAAAACAACATCCATTACATGTTCACGTGGACATTCGCCTACACTAAATCACGAAGAAAATTTTGGGAGTATGTTGCCTTCGATCGATGTCGCTTCAAGAGACGTATTGAAGAATCCAAGAATATAATCACACCTATTCTAGATGAAAAGCATCGAAAAAATATGTATGAATCTCGATTCAAATGATTTGAATAAATGTTGAAAGCAATAATGCGTTTCCATAACCTCACTTTTAATGAGTGGTTTCCTTCAGATCGTATCATAACCTTACTTTTGGGCCACACCCAGAGAAAAGCAGTTTGAAAATGTACAGTCAAAACTATGATGTCATTCCATTTGTCTGACTCATTGCATTCTCATCAACAAATAGCGGAAACGACGTCCGGTGTGAATAATTATCAACCGGAAACGACTTCATGTCGATGATTATTCACCGGATGACGACTTCCTGTTGACTAGCTCAAATTAGAACAATGAATCATCACTGACGCATTCATATCACCAATTAGCGGAAACGACTGCTGGTGTGAATAGGAAGTGGATTTACATAGGGGATTTTCGGGAAACTGAAATAACAAAAATGTGTGGTGAAGAATAAAATCACTTTCGATGATCATGTTGATAGCAAGACCGTACAGACTATAAGTTCCTACGCATTGACCAAAGTAAAATCGGACTACATGTGTCTTTTCAAAGTACCCTGCATGTGCTATGATTTTTCAATGTTAATAAACTAAGTTCTCATATTTGATGCGTTCATGTGATGAATTGATCTGTAAAAAGAAAAAAAAAAGAAAAAGGTTTTCACATCATTTATTACATAAATTATGGATGAGTTGCGATTCATAATAAAATAGATATTCCCTTAGACCATTTGCATACAAACTATCTATGGATGATGCTTGGCAAAATCTTTGATAATTTCATCCACAGTTACATTTAGTCCATCACTCAGCCATGATTTCATCATAGCAAATACATTTTTATAATAAGCACAAAAGTTGAGAGAACCCAACATTGCCATGCGATCAGACACAACTTCCCTTTGGGTGTGGAGAATGCTTGCGATGTCTTGCTCAGTCAGGTTCAATTCAATGTCGCCCTTGATGATGGTCAGCTGCTTCGTATCACTCTCAATGAACTGAGTGACGGTTGCGAAATCACCACAACAAGTCGTAACAGGTTCATACTCATCTGGATGACCAGTGATGACGTCACGGAAAAAATTGTCTAATATGTTGTCCAATATGTGTATGAGGGTGTACCAGTCGCTGGATGAGAAAGATATGTGTCTAGTGGAAAATCTTTGTTTCAAGATGCCGCAGGTGTCGAAATCCCTAGCAGGGCTAAGGCCGCAACGAATTTCATAGTTCTCCATTGGAAACACCATTAGTAGCAGATGATTTTCGTTTTCAGCCATGGCCTCGTATCGTGTTAATGATACATCAACGTCACCATAGTAATCACGCTGAGCTGCAGCCTCGTATCGATTCAGAGCTTGATCGATTCCATCGGAATCACAATCACTTTCAAACATACTACCGACGCTGACATAACCACTATCGTGAGACATTCTACTGTTGCTGCTATTGAAACTCAACTGCCAAATAGCTTGTCGAATTCACTTATATCCATCACCCCCCACCACCAATGATAATGAATGTTTATCCCACGAATTTGTTTCAGAACATTCTAGACAAGATCAAAATTTTCAATCCATGAGTTATGAGTCTTATCCAGTCCGAGCCATTTAACCAGCATTTTCTTTCCTTTTCTCTTGATTACCTTCTCCACGAGATAGATGTCGGGATTGGCAGTTTTCTGTAATTCCTCTTCGTAGAATGCTCCTTGAATGGGTGTGCCTAGTGTATCTTCCAACAGATAGGTGGTAGGATTGGTAATTTTGACTTTGACGATTTTGAATAATTCTGTTGTCCACTTGGGGGTGTAACCTTTTTCAAAGAAGTATTTTGATTTTGAGATGCGTACCATGTCACCCAATTTGAATTTGCGTGGTCCGACAATCTTCAGATGACTATATGTTTGACGTAGAACTTTCTTTTCGTTAGATTTGTCGATTTGGTTCGGTTTGAAGCCGGTCGTTCGATGCACAGTATCATTGTAGGAGGCGGTTATTTCAGGTAATATTTTCACCAATTGTAGGTGCCTTGCAAACTAAAGTACATGTAGAGTCTTTCTTTCAGCGTTCTCATTACGCGTTCTGCCATAGAAGCTTTCATCACGCTGAATGTATTGTAATGATTGATTTGACGTGTTTTCATGAGACTTTGAAATTTTCCATTATAAAATTCTTTTCCTTGATCAGTCTGCAAATTTTTCGGACACCTTTTCGTATGTGACAAAATATCTGTAAAGGCTTCGGTAACTGCAATGCCAGTTTTGGTTTTCAATGGTCGAGTCCACACGAATTTCGAGAAACAATCGATGACCACGAGAATTAGTTTGAAATTTCGATTTTGACGAGCGTATTGTCTCATTTTGGCCAAGTTCATTTGCCATAAATCATCCAAACCTTTGACGAGGGTACGACGTCGAGGGTATTTTTTTCGAGCAGGTCGATGTAATTCCGACACCAACTGAGCCTTTTCGGAGGAGAATGCAGTACCTAGATTACGGCGACTACGTCGAGACGTCCGTGACTTGATCTTCTTGGATGACGTCATTGTATAAGTAGTAATTTAAAAGGATAAATGAAACGACATACACAGTCAGGAACTATTTATTCCAATATACAGGTATACAATTAAGTGGAAGATTTTCTCAAGGCATTATATATTTGAACTAGCTTCTGGATATCTGCATCTAGTATCGATACTTTTTGAGCAAGATCATCAATGTTTCGTTTTTGACTTGCTATACGATCATCAACATAATTTTTATTCGTTAAATCCTTTGGTTCCTCCGTTGGAGATTTCATAATTTTTTTGTTCACGGTCACCAATCCAGTTTCGAGGTTATGTATGGAAACGTCCACTTGTTGTCCTCTAGTGGTGATAGTGTTGATGTGATTTCTGATTTGCTGCAATCTGTCACGTGTTTCAGCGACGTGCGCACCATGTTTTGTAATCATGTCAACGAAATTCATATTGATTGTTTTTAGATTTTCCTCGAAAGTCTTTGTGGTGATGTTCAGTTTATTTATAGCCTTTTCACATGCAGTGATGCCCATTTTCGTGGAAGCGAGAGAAGACTTGAGTTGTTGTTCAATTTTATACGTAAATTCATGCAAGATCTCATCCACATACCCTTTGTTGACCGCATCTTTTCTGTTCGTAGGTCTCTTAACATTACACAATTTCAAATCGTTAAAATCAATGTCGCCGTCTGGTGTTGTATGCAATCCACTACCATCATTTTTCGATATGTGTTTCCGCTTTCTATTGGAACTACGTCCAAACTTATCGACAGTCATTGTGAAAATGTGTTATGTACATGAGGGAGCGAGTTATTTATTGAATGATGCCTGCTTCCCGGAGTTCATTTATTATTGCCAATATTTCGTTGTCGTGAGAAGTATTTCCGGCATCTTTTGAAGCTATCAGCAGCCTCAATCGTTCACACAATTCGTTCGGATCATCCCAGTAAATATATTCTATGGGTTTGCTATTGAAGGTCATCATATCGTGATGAGATTGCTGGGGAAGGAGTCCCTTGCCAGTGGTGTGTCGACGGAACATAGGCCGTATTATATCTGTATATTTACTTCTTCGACTACCCTTCATGTTGCCTGCTGAATTCAGATGAGTCCCCGTCAATTCTAAAATAGTTTTATATGCATTCAAATCCTCTGCATTGTAGGAGGGGTCATCATAGAATATTAGCTGATAGAGTCCTGGAGTCAATCTCACATACTTTCCCTCCGTTATGATATGGTTATTTTTATCGAAATCATGTATTTTTTGCCTAGAAACCATTTAGAAGAAACTTCATCATAAACAGGTCCGTATAATTTATCGACCTTCTCATTTTTACTCCAGTGTTCGAAGATGTATTTTTGTGACATGGGGGGATATTGCTCAACATATTCGAGCATCACTTCTTCTGGAATAGATTCTTCCGCCGATGGTTTCGCATCATCGAAAACGCTTTCATCACTATCATCGTGTGTTTCGGCAATGTCCATCATAGGAAGGAATTGTGTTTCTTCTGGAGATTGTTCTTCTTCTTCTTCTTTTTCTTCTTCTTCTTTGAGTTCCTCCTTCTTGATACGTTTGAGGTTAGGAGAACGTCGATTGATCTTCGATGACTTGACTATTTCTTCGAGGGGTTTGGACAGAGGTTCGAAGAGTTTAGTTATGGATGCATCTTCTTCGGATTTATCCAATTTGTAAGCTAAGTGTCGTTTTCTGATTTCCTTTGATAATAAAGAGATTTTATTTTTCCGAATGACGTCAACTCCTTTGCTGAACAGCTTCATGTTTACTGATGACATGCTAATCTTTACGCATGCATATATATTTATCGAAACCATGTCGATATCTACCTGCATTCAAATCGAAATCCTTGGCAATTACGAGTGTGCCATATTTTTCGCGCCAACATTCTGCACACAAACGTTTGAATTGTTCGAATGATATATCGGGCGAAACGTGTTCATCGAATACGTGTTTCATGTTAATTTCTCCTGCTTGAACAACACAATCAAATTGCAATTGTCTCGAATTAGTTGTTTGTTTGACTAAAATCCAATATATATTGAGTTGGGTTTGGCTTCATGAGGACTCATAATTACCTCGTTTTCTCGGAACGGAAAATATCCGATTTCTTTGACTTCATTTAATACATCTTGAAGCAATTGGTACTTGTGTTGATATAGAGACTTTGAGTAGACATAAACGTTTTCAAAATTTGCTCCATTCGGACTGAACAGTAATGATAAGCCTATATTTGTTTTCCCACATCCGCTCGGCCCCGAGATGATGGCTCTGAAGGAGTTTGGCAATAATTCACCATGTTTTTCTCTACGTTTGAGGGATTCAAATTCGTCATAGTTGTCGATTGGTAGCGTTTTTTCTTGTTGAACAATCTCCATATCAGAATCGGAATTCACATGCTGTTCATCGTTTTTTTCGATCACTTGAGTGGTTGTTATCTTGTTTTGCTCTGTATAATTCTTTGCACTCCATTGCCTCTTTGGTGGAAATATCTTGGAGATGATATTTTTATATTTCCACGATTTGTTGGCTTTGATTTTCCCATTTGATCTTTTGTAGGCATCGGTCGACATCAGAATCGTTTTATAGTTTATAAGATCTTGATCGGTGAAATTTGTTGGCTGGTTTTCAGTCAAAAGTCTCTTCAAGCCCTCAGTCAGTTCGTAGGTGTCTTGACCAAATTTCAACGTATTGCCTTCAATGTTTATGGGTTCTTTTCCTATGAAACATTTTGCCCCATCCGTATTGATGCCATAACAGTTGGGTTCAAGAAATAGTGTAGACATGTTGACGCTTCGAAAGACTCAGTACAACTGACATTCACAGTCACAATCATGTTATAGGAACTGATCGCAATCCAATACATAACCTCGAACCTCTTTATAACTAAATGATGTAATCGTTGTGACGTCAGTCCTCATGTTGACGTATAGCGGAGAAGGTGTTATTAATACGCTCATCAATAAATTACCTTTCGAATTACATCTGCCAGGATATCAGTATTGTGGTCCTGGAACTCGATTAAAACAACGTCTCGCACGTGGTGACGAAGGAGTGAATCATCTGGACGCAGCTTGCAAGCAGCACGATATTGCCTATTTGCAAGACTCATCTCTCGAAGCACGTCATAAAGCCGACAGAGTTCTCGAAGAAAAGGCGTGGCAACGAGTCAAATCCAAAGACGCGTCACTTGGTGAAAAAACCAGCGCTCTATTCGTTACTGGAACCATGAAAACTAAACGCAAATTCGGCATGGGTATGACATCAATCAACAGTCATATTGGAAAAATAATCAAGAATTGGAAGCCTCATCCGAATAATGTAAAGAAATCCATCGCCTCAGCTTTGAAAGCGGCAAAAATGGTCGTTCAACAAGCGGGAGGACGTAAGAAAATACGTCAGCCGAGAATTATTCCTTTCGAATCAAAATCCGGAGGTTTCCTACCGCTAATACCCCTATTTGCTGGGCTTTCGGCGTTACGTACGTTGGTGGGAGGTGCAAGCGCCGTAGCCAAGACGGTTATCGATACAAAGAATGCCAAAAAGAAACTCGAGGAAGATCAGCGTCATAATAAAGCTATGGAACATTTGGGATCTGGTCTGTATTTACGCAAGACCCCCCGAGGTTATGGATTGTTCTTGAAAAAACAACAGCAGCGACGTCAAGGAGGACGTGGTCTCTATTTGAAGAAGCAAAAAAACTCTTATTGAAGCTGCCCAATAGAGCGTTGTACGACTCGGATATAGAAAAGTGCGCTCGTTAATTGCAAATGCCCCATTTTAGAGGAGTCTTCATGCGAGACTCGCTACCGCAACGCCCTCTACAAAGGAATGTGCTGTACTGAATTTGGACTCTACGAAAATGCGGGTGCACATTGGGTAGCTTACATCAAAATTGGCACCAGTGTGAATTATTTCGATAGCTTTGGCAACCTAAAGCCGCCATTGGAACTTGCAAGATATTTTGGTAGCAATGTTGAAATTATATATAACAACGATCGTTATCAGAATTATAATCAGTTCAGTTGTGGACATCTATGCATACGCTTCCTACTCGAAAATGTCTGAAATATGTCTGAGGGACTTGTGCGATGCAGAATTGAAAGCTATTCCTCTGAATTATCTGATACAATATGCTGGACCCTGGGAATTACTAGATGTGTGGCATAAATTACCTGAAGAATACAAAGTTTGTTTCGAACTGCAAGTTCGTCTACCATGTTTCATCCATCATCGGAAAGAATGTCGCAGCAGCAAGACTCCCATGCAGTATTTTGGTTATGTTAGTTCACAAAATGAATGTTATTATTGTGTGAATAAATTATAATCTCTTGTTTTATGTTATTTATATCTTGTCCTTATCGAATGACTCAGTCATGTCTATGATATTAACCTGACGGTCGCTCATCGACGCTTTCCATCAATTTCACGCCTCCTCAATTGGATGGTGATGCAGAATACGGATTAGCTTTATTGAGTTTTCATTGTACAACAGTATACCCAACATATCGGAGGGGACAAAGTTCCATTATTTCGAGAACAGTGATAAGAGCAAGAGAAAAGCATTGCTATTCCTGTGAAGCCTACGAAATTGAAGATATTGAAGCATTGCTGCAAAACACATTGTTCCAAAACAATTCGTCGAACGTCCTGATGCCTTCTTCTATCTCCGTCCCATAATAAATACGCTGAAAAGCGAAATATTTTGCTCGAAACACGCCATCGACTTCACGACTGGAGATACTCTGCTCATATATTGGGATTTTCGCCGCTATCCTCGCACCCAACATTCATCATGCATCCGATCGACCCGTCAACATCATACAAGTACGCACGATTCACGTCGACAGCAATATTACGTCCGGGCCTCCTACAACGACAGACCGTCCCATACGATATATGAATTTGCTATAGACGCTGACCCTGGTTACGCCATTGACGAAACTCCCAATCATCTCATTATATCTGCCTATCCATCATCAAAGTGCATTAGATAACATTGCTGAGAGTGTTGGATCAAAATTTCCAGTTGATTGATTTTCGAGGAGGAAGTTATTGTTCGTCATCAGGGAATTGAACTGACTAAGGCAGATGTACTAGAGTGGGGAGGTTGGCTTTTTGATTTGCTGTACTAATCTATAGATGAAGTAAAGTTTCACTGCTGGAGTTTAGAGTAATATTATTCTCTTTATCTTTTTTAATTAATGTTGTAGCTGATTAGCATTCTCTTGTTTTTCTTATGCTTGTAATATTAGAATTTTGGATATACCGATGGTAATTTTTGAAGGTTAAAGATAGATATTTCGGCCATTTTGACAAATCATTCATAGTCATATTGTGGCTAACGTAACATCTGCTCGAATATTGGGAACTGATTTTTCATTGGAAATCAGTTCTACGCTTTGCATTTTTTTGGGTACCAGTTAATTGGTAATTTGAATGGACTAGAGCTTATGTACCTCACACAACCACCGGTTTGTTCAAGTTCCAATTGAAGTGAAGGGCGTATTTGATTGTTCGGGTGACTAATGGGACGGCTCTCTGGTAAGCAATTTTCTTTATTTCATAACTATATGTTTATGAGAGTAATTTTTTTTTCTCTTGAGAAAGAATTGCTTATCGAGAGAGGTTGTACCTCTGGCCTAACGGTCTCAGAACACTCGATTCAATATATGCCTCAGGCGTAAAGTTGATTTCCGTTTAATACATTTCTTATCTCTATTACTCCATTCAATTCCCAGTGTAGCTTATTTGATTTTTGATCGTTGCAGAGTCAATTCACTTCAGTTACTACCTTATCGCCAAGAGCAGGGAGATTCATTCTAATTTTTTGAGAATTACCTGTTTATCGATTTGAAAAGGGAATTGCCGCCCTATTTCAAAATTATCTTTATCTAAGAGAGTTGTGCCCACTGAAAGACGTGAGGTCTCCCTCTTCAGTTATCTTTAAAATTCTTCAATTAAAAGAATTATTCAACATTATCTTTATCTAAGAGAGTCGTGCCCACTGAAAGACGTGTGGTCTCCCTCTTCGGTTTTTCTCTGGAAATTCTTCTATAAAAGAATTATTTCCTTTATCTTTTCTAAGAGAGTCGTGCTCACTGAAAGACGTGTGTCTCTCTCTTATTATCTTGGCTGAAGAGTATACTTTTACTCTGACTATTATCGTTGTTCAGAAACCCTATTTTTTTATGTAGCCTACTAGAGTATTTTGGTTATAACGCTATATTTTCCTTTGGCACTTGCTTTAAAATAATATATCTTTGTACTGGCAACCTTTAAATATTTTGCTTTAAAATAATAGATTTTTTCTCTGGCAATTTTATAGTATTTTGCTTTAAAATACTATATTTTTTCTCTGGTAAAATTTCAAGGAAATTTTTATATTTCTTTTGGAATACCTTTCATTACATTTTTTACCCTTCTGGTACATAGAATCACCTTATCAAAACTTACCTGTTTAAAATTTAACTGAATTTGAACATCACGTTTTGGGTGAGGTTTGTTCTGTTTGGTTTTAAATTTTGTTCATTTTAATATTTTTTTTAATTATTAAAATTAACTTATAAATTTAACTCCAGAATAACAGATTGGATTGCTATTTATTATCTTTGTTCTTTCACTGTAACTTTCCAGTCTTTTTTTATAGATTGAGATTTTTTTGTATGCTATCATTTGCATCTATCTTTGACTCTCGATTAAATTTGAAACATAAACTTGAGGTTCAAAGGATATCCTTAGTTCTCCCTTTTTGTACATATTTTGATTCCTATCATCTTCTTCGCATGATATATACCACGGAGGGAACCCATCTACGGAGACGGAAGGACTAGTAGCCTGGGAGGTCTTACACCATCAATATCAGCACTGGTCCGTGAAGATCAAACTCAATTCACGCCGATAAGGGGTCTAAAACCAACTATAGAACCACCCGACCATCTTAATCGTAACCGCTGAAACCAGTTCCTCCTAGAACCGCTGGGACCAGCTTCAAGAAACTAGCCTTCCTCTATCTCGCTCAAGATCTCGAAGGTATATTCGTGACCAACAACTGGAGGAATCATAGGTGTAAATGTTCGAATTTTGATCAGAGTCAAAATTACTGGTTCCTTTATGTAATTTTTCCATTTTTAAGAGAAGTTAAATACTTTTCTAGTATTTGTAAATTTTTATCTTGTTCAGAATTCCAACTGGAATAAATTTGTTAAGTTGATTTATTGCATATTTATTTGCCTTCCCATACAAGCTAGGTAACATTTATTCAATTTTAGTTATCTTTGACTTTTGTCTTTAGCAAGTCTGGCGCCCAACTATTGAACTAGTCAAGTTAATTAATGTATAATTTTTTAGTGGCCAAATTTGATTAACTAGGAAAAGTCATTAATGAACCTTACTCACGGCCTAACCGTATCCATCTGAGCAGCCTATCGGCAAAGTGATTTCACCTTGTTAAATTTGAATCATATAATTTAAAATCTGGGGTTCAAAAGGGGTGTTGCAACATACACGACAACGATTCGTCAATTTCGCAAATATATACCTCTCCAAATCTCTCGGTCATCCATTTGTCGAGTCATGTTCAACATTTTCCGCCCTCAAATGGACGAAACAATGAAAGTCAGATGGACGTATTCCCGTATGTCAAATCATTTCAAATAATGACGTCATCGAAATCGGGGGTCAACCAATCGGATGCATTTGAGCTTTTACGATACCACTTGTACATTGCGGGAAATAACCGGTATTGGGCGATGGAAAAGTGACGTTTGTTAACAACCTTTTTCATGTTCAATCGGCCGCTACGACCCGAACGGCAAGGGGAATTGGAATGTACGTGATTTGGTATCGTTAAATACGGGAAGAGGCTTCTTGTGCTACACAAAGGAAAAACGAAACTCCTCTCCACTCTGGCGGATAAAAACTGTGGGCATCATTTTACCTACCGCTCTGACATTCAACTTTAAATTTGCCCGACCTTTTTGAACATTTTCAACGACTTCAAACGTTTCTTATGGAAAGCATGCTATACGATTGGTCAGGCTGGAAACATAATAATTGTTTTAAAATTATGAGAAGAAGGATCTACAATACCACAGAGGTTAAATGGAATGAAAATATTGAACTGAAAATTAAACGACTATATCCCAGCGATGCCATCAAATTACAGCTGCTGAAGGTATCAAAGCCGACATTCCATTAGATTTCGTTTTAGAAAATGGGATTTACATGTTGCCAACTCCACCGGTTACCCCGAAATTGGGCAGTGAAAACTTCGTCGTTTGTCAGATTCCTCGATACGTTATTGTACGCTTCCAGAAAATCGTGATCATAACAGCACCAATAATGATCCCCAGTTCAGTAACAAATATCAGGTTTCTTTGACGTTGAACGGTGAAACACCCCAAGGAAAAGATGCTTCCAATTACCAATGGGGACTTTTCACAACCATCACAATTAC
>JAFIRS010002619.1:0-197547 GCA_018342105.1 Gonioctena quinquepunctata | reverse complement strand
CGGTCATTCAGTCTTCCGTCCGACCAATGCCGTTGACGGATATTGGTTGACACCCCCATTTCAATATGGCTGCTGCTCGGCTATTGGATAGCGGCCGGCGGCTATCACCACTCCCACGACCTATCACAGCTCTCCCCACCCCCACTCTCAATCACACACTCCCATTCACAACATGGCTGCCATCATTGCGACCAATCACAGACCACTCACCCCCAACCTTTCTCCCTACCCACATACACCCACCACCCCCACCCCTCTCATTAAACCGCCATTTTTTCACAAACCCCTCCCACAACGAACCGCCCATGACCGCCACCATCATCCCTACCCCCACCTTTCCGAAAACCACCCTCTCACCCACTCGCCAAAACCCACCCCAAAATAGGGGTTGCGCTAGAATCGGAATAGCCCTTCTACTCAGATGACAATTATTTGAGAGCTCTCAAGGTACAAATTCAAGTAGTGAGATGGTTCATTATCCAGCGTGGTATTTGAGTTTGAGTTTGAAAGGTTAGTAACGGAACTTCTGAAAAACTGCAAAGCCATTCAGTGTATCCGATGGATAAGTAAGTAGCTGACTTTCCTCAGTCATGCTATGAGGTACTTCACCATTTTTTTTGTATTGGTAACGTATGCCCAGAATTGCAATTTTAATGGCAGTTTTTATTGATTGTCTGACTTGTTTGAATTCTTCTAGTGATTGAGTATCATTGTTACTCTTGTACGAGCGCCAGCATTTAAACTTCCTACAAATTTGTTCAATAATGCTGCCAGTAAACCAGGTGGATTCTTATTCTCATTACTCATATATTACTCAGGTACAGAACAGACTAATATGATATCTTGATCACGAATCTGTACAAAATTTTAGGTTAACTTACTTATTAATCATATTTTTCACAAAAATTGGCATATCCATCGCTTTCGGCCGCAGTGTATGTCACAGATCAATTTCGTAACTATCCAGACTCATAGTTGGAATATCACTCAGGTCAACCCTCAAAAATGTTTTGGCTCATTTCTGGTAATTTTCCGATCGAAATAATTTCAGAATTCTTCTCCAGTAATCACGGATCCGATCGTGAATATTTCAGTATTTTACTACAATTATTACGAAAGATAATGAGAAGTGAGGCACACTGTATATACCAAACAACTAACCATTTAACAGAATGATCACTTTGTGAATATTCATTGTTGATTATTCAGTGTTACATTGTGGTCACCGTCGTTGATTTGTTTTGTTCATAATGTTGTTAGACTTGGTATATTGAAACAAATTTTGTCTGTCTGTCTGTCTGGAACATGCAGATATCTGGTGTCGCGTGAATTCTGACTGTGTATTGTATTAGTTACAATTTTTATTAATATTGACGTACTGTATATCTTTAATTGCAGTATTGGATGTATAAATTCAGAGATGTTAGTCAAGACGACTACGATGCTAGAAATAAAACATTTCTTCAGAAAAATTTTGCATCAATCTCATCCCTTTTGCACCCGATACCCTCAGCAGTGACTATGGTTCTAGCTTCGATGTTTGCTCATAAAATAAACCTGAGGAAACGTCTGCTTGGATCCATGATCGCCACAACATTAGCGTTCATTGTGTTCACATGTTTTGTTGAGATCAATACAGATTCATGTAAGTATAGCAATTAATGTCGTTCTTTAAGTAGATGTAAACGGAGATGATTCTAAATTGCAGGAAAAAAACGAATACATTTTTCATCACAACATATTCAAAATTGTTGTATTGTGTTATGCAAAGTGAACTCCAGGTGTTTTCGAAAATTATCCTGCTAGTTATTGTCATTAGCTACGTGAATATTATTCTAAGAATAATAAACTTCTTGAAATCAGTGTATCTTCACGGCCCTCCAATATAACTTGTAATTATTCTGATTGCATCCAGATAGCAGTTAGTCAAAAGAATTGCTGGATATTGGATCGAAAAACAACGATTCTACGTCCTACAGTTCATTTTTCGCTTTTTCAGAACTATGGCCGTATTTCACGGGACATAGTACCAAGTCTGTTGATATCTGCATTGTGACAATGCACCGTTAAAATCAGTCAGATATGGATCAATAAAAATAAATATTTCAATACGACTGGTTTTTTGACGACTGAATGTAAGTCGTCACAATGCACTCAAAAACAGACGAGGTCTATGAACCGTTAAATCAGCCAGAGCTCTGAAGAAGCGGAAAATAAATTCGCGAAACGTTAGACGCAGAATAGTTTTTTTTACTCAGCAATTCTTCCGATTGATATTTATTGTAGTTTCACGCATATAACAGTCACATGTAGGTTGTTTTGTGGAATATAACAATCAGAAATACCTAAGTAGTGAGAGGATGTGGGGAAACTCCGTAGCAAAAAATTATTTTGAGCTTTTAAATTTTAAAGATATTATTTTTTCTAAATATAATTAAATAACTATTTCAGGGCAAACTGAATTTTTCGTCATTACCATGGGTGTCAGCCTCCTGAATACTGGTGAGTTGAAACTTTTTTTTCTTCAAATCACACATAATTAGAACATATGGAGCCAAAAACTGACAATGATATTCCACCTTTGTAGTATTCCCGAAATATAATTCAATATAGATGGACATTGACAAACAACCTATACAAGAGTCCGGTAACCAATTCAATTCAATTCAAAATATTGTTTGCATATTGGAACATGTAGTACGGGAGGAAGCGTTGCACTTTTGCAAGGAATTTTATACCAAATTAATGACAATTTGAATAATTGTTCATTATTCAATAATCAACTAAATGAGCGTCGGTCGCCGAACCCGTAATGGAGTTAGAAATTAGAGTATGTGAAAGTTGATGGAAAAAATATGCTACGAGTATTTTCATGGGATGGTTTTTGAGATCATTGGGTGCGTGCAAGCTCTACAATATTTTTAACTGACGAAACCAAAAAGAAGAGGTTCTCTAGTCGACGCGTATATTTTTTTTTATATTTTTTTTTATGTATGATCACGCATAACTTTTTACTTAGGCGTCCGATTCCGATAATTCTTTTTTCAGTGGATAGGGTGTGCTTCGAAGTTGGTCCCATTCGAATTAAGAACATAAAATCCACCCCTAAGGGTAGCAAAATCAAGGATATTGATCACTCACCCTCTGAATTCTGGTCCGTTAACCGATTCTATCAGGCATAACTATGTACTGGGCTCTTCGATTTGGATGATTCTTTTTTATCAGATGAGGTATACCTCAAAGTTGATCATATTTGGATTTCGAATGGAATTATGCACCCTTACGGGTGGGAGAATGGGAGATATTTGGCACACATATGTAGTTGACAATGACAGATCGCTAGTGTCATTATCACAATCATTATATTCTATGAGAGGATGGAATGATATACAAAGTAATGGAGTGAACTAACCAGAACAACAAAAATAATATATATTACAACAAATTGTGCAAGTGGCTTGTGGCTCAGTGGCAACAGCGTTGGTCTTGTGTCGACTGTTTCCACCCGGCTCGGGTTCGAATCCCGCAGCTGGTGAAAAATGTTTTCAAGGTCCCAAGAGTGGTTTCGGATCCCACTATAAAAGGTAAGGTCCCCATGATTTTAACTCGTACAAGTTTTCATTAACTTCTGAGGGTTGTTCAAACAACTAAGAAAGCGGTAAAAAACAATTTTACAAAAACAATATTATTTAACTGGTAATCGTTGAAGTAAGGTGGGTAAGTGAGTATTTTGGAAGTAATAAAAAAACAAGCAGTTAGTAATGAGTAGATTTCAGCTACAAAAAATTGAAAAATAAAACCTTTTCAACAAAAAATTAAACCGACGAAATACGGAACTGAGAAGTAAAAAATAAAAGAAACCTTCTCAGTCTCAATAACTAAGCTCCTAAACTAATGTAAGTAACTGATTTTGTGTCGGCGCCAAACAAACAATCAACGACGATCATTAAATTACTTCAAAAAAATTATCAGAATGTCACCGCACAACTCGATGCCATCATTTTACGCCTTACCTAATTCATTTGCTTGTTTGTTTGGCGCCGACTCAAAATTAGTTACTTACATCAGTTTAGAACATAGTTATTGAGACCAAGAAGGTTTATTTAATTTTTTATTTTTCAGTTCCGTATTTCGTCGGTTCAATTTTTTGTTAAGAAGTTTTTATTCTGTTCAAGTTATCGACTTGTGCTGTTTCAAACGATACGCCTAACAATGAGGTACATCCTTCATATATTCCTATTTATATACAGGATGCCCCAAATGAGATACACAACTAAGTTCTGTTTTCCTATTCTGTTACATTTTTTGATTCGCCACCAAATTGCCGATATAACGCAACTGGATTTCTTAGACTCATCTGTGCTAGTTTATTGATTCATATGTTGGAATAGCCTGGCGGACAGACTCACAGATGAATATAGAACTTCAGAACCATTCAGTCAAGTCGTTAGGCTTCAGCAAATCTTCTGAGGTGAAGTTGAACTAGGAGTCGAAGTTCCATCGCCCACTACGATTATTTTGAAATGGAAAATTATAAATAGCCCTTATTTGGATTTTTTCAAAAGCAGCATCCTATGTTTTGTCACATCAGTGCATAGTATTTTTCTGGGAGCTTTTTGCCCCTATTTGTGGGGTCTAATTTGTGAAATTTGAGAGATTCATTGCAAGAAAAGAAATGTTGATGATGTTTTCGAAGGAAAAGGGAATCAAGTAGGCTGCTGTTGAGAAATTCGACACATCCATACAATTCTGAAAAAAGCATGTTTCAACAAAATGAAATTGTAATAGAAATAGGAGTATATCACAAAGGAAACAATTGTAGTAATATTCACAAGAACAGTAAAAGATGACTAAAAGAAAAAAATGTAAACCTTTCGAGAAAACGCTACCCATGAATGCACAAATAGGTCATCATCATGTTCCCCCCAAGCTGCTAGTTGTCTAGTAAATGAGCCCAGAACTCTAGCAAGCATTGCTCCATCAGTTAAACGGAAGGCTTCCGTGATCCTGTTTTTCATATCATCTGCAATTGTTGGACGATCTCTGGAAAACCTTACCCGCACGTATCCCCAGGGGAAGAAATCTATGGGAGTAAGATCTGGGGATCGCACGGGCCAACGGATAATATCCCTACTCTGCTTATCCAACGATTAGGATGGTATTGATCTGAAAATTCTCGCATCTTAGGGTTATGCACTGCAGCACCATCATGTTGTGAGCACATAACCCATTCGGTATTCGAACCACCCCTTCTAACATCCTGGAATGATATAAATAATATAAAACATTTCACCAATCAGCGCATTGTTGGAAAAGTAGGGTCCAATAATGTGACTTCCAGTAACTCCTCCTTAACTAGTGATGAATTTCGATTACATAATGCATAATATGACTGTTAATCGACCAGTTGTTCTTGAACATTGTTCATCAGAAAACAGAATTTTGTATCAAGCATTATAATCCTCCCCCATCATGCCATTCATTCAAATACAACTACAGTAGCAACAGCATTCCATACAATTCTTGAAGTAGATGCAGATGATAAAGGTGGAAATCATGTGTCAATATTATTCCGTCTTCATTACTTCGTGAAATATCCGTTTCCCTAGTGACTAAGTACAGATCTTCCTGTTGCATCAATTACAGTTGCAAGTCATTTTCCTCATTGATCTGACCACCAACAATTTCCCATTTGGTATAAGACACACTATCGGTATCTTAACTTTTGGAATGAAAACACCCCGGAGTTCTTGCTTCCGGATATTTTTGAAGAAAGATTCTGCTTGGTAAAAGAAGATTTTTGTCGGCTTCGCATATACAGTGGAGCATATTCACTTATTCTTCGCAAGAGAAATCCATTATTAACAATTGAACGTGTTAAATCATTCGGGATTTGAAGGATTTATTTACTTGTGGCAACACCAAACGAAACATCGGAAATCGTCTGTCAGTGCAATTATCAAATGTATATTGAATAACTCTAAAATAAATTCAAAATAGTAAACCAAAGTGGAGTAAAGGACATAAGTTGACAAGTAAGTGAAAATTATTTACTGAATTTGGTTATCGGAAGTAGTTAGCAACCAAAACTAAACAGAATTACGCGAAATCGACCTTCGACCCCAGGACACCCTACCAAAAAACGGTACGTAGGAGATATATACAGTTGCCAGATCACCTGATCTAAGCAAGACTTGTGAATTCTAAATATGAATGCAGCTACATTAAACTTATTCGAAAATATATCCAAGATTCTACAGAAGACTTGAAGAGGGTAATTAAACGCTAGCGAGACAAGATTGCTATTGAGAATCGAAGAATTGAATTCAAAAATAAAATAACTAGAAAGCGAAAATATAGAACTCGAAAATAAAGTTGAGAAACTAGAGCTACTGAACAAAAAAAATAATATCGTCATTTTTGGATTGAAACAGTCATAAAGTGATATCACCCTAGACTTTCTCAAACTGACCTGAAAATTCTACTTGAAATTGATATCAAAGAAAATGAAGTAAATGATTTCTAGTGTCTGGGAAAACGGTTCAATTGTCCCGTAAAAGTGGAATTCAAGTCATTCCTTAGCAAAAAGACCTTTTTCCAAAGAGTCAAGAAGCTGGAAGGAACTGAAATCAGTATAACAAACAATCCGACCCATGAACATCTGTTGACAGGAGAGGAAGAGAAGAAATGCGACATGTGCCAGTGTCGGTTAAACACTTTTTATCGGAATGTCCTAAGTTCGTGAATCAACGTCAGGACTACGAGCAAGAAGAAACCCCAAGTATAACAAAAGCAGTCGAACCAAATGAAAAGAAAGAAGACAAAATATTAGATAGGGCAAGACATCTCAGATCAAACTCAATTTCCCAGCCACCAAGGAAAAAATTATTAAATGTACAGATAAAATGAACACAAAATAATATAAACAAAAATGATTCAATATATGAGAGATTATGGAAACAATCCATTAAAAAGTAAAATCATTAAAAACCTTGAAATAATCCAATGAATACACAATAACAGATGATCTGACATAAATTCATATTGATATACGGAGTTCACAAAATAGACTGAGATAGATTAGTATTAACCGAAACTATTAGAGATATTTTCCTATTTTCGCTCAAAGGATATGACACTATATACAATGCTGGAAACTTGTAGAGAAATGATAATGTAGTAATTTTTGTCGAAACAAAATTGAAGAGTGGGCATACAACATTAAATATTAGAGAAATAAAATGTATTCAACTGAGGATTGATCATTATATAAATCACCAGCCACTTGTATGGAAAATTTCAATTCGGGGTTGAACTAATATTTGCTTTCAAATAAAAATAAAAAGTATGACCATATTTTATCGGGCGACCTGAAAATCGATCTATTGAATGAAAATTATAAAGATTGGAGGACTATAAAAATAATCTCAGTTCCTATAGATCCATATCTAATATCAACCAGTGTACAAGACCAGATAGCTGTACATGGTTGAACCATTTTTTCGTAAAATCTAATAATACAGATGAACAAGTCAAATCATCTTTATTCAAGTACGATATTACAGACCACTTTTCAATTGCTCAATCAATGAACTGTCTGTCGAAAAACATTCGAAGCTAAAACACGAAACATTAACAGAAACAATTCATAAACCCATGGACCAAAAAATAACCTAAAACAGGAAATATGAATAGACGTATATACTGAAACTGATATTGATTTCATAGCAAACAATTCATTGTAAAGTTGGAATATCATATTCAAATAGCGGAAATCACAAAAAAAATACAAAAAAAAACAATTCTCAAAAAACCATGGATGACAAAAGGCTTGCTTACTTCTATAACAACAAATAATTATTAATATATAAAACTACGAAATGATCCTAATAATTTGAATTCAAAAAATCAATGATATCTTACAAAAATAAACTAGAAATTATAACAACAAAAAGAAAAAAATTACAAAGATTATTGAAAAATGTAACAATTCTTCACAGGGAATATGGAAAGCGTGAATTAAATAGCAAAATCGAAAAAATTTGCCACAATAATCAAATGTACACAGACCCCCTTGATTTATGTATCATATTCAACGAGTACTACACTTGAGTGGAAGAAACTTTATCGAACGAAATGAATAACCCGAAGGACTATAGTGAAAATTTTGAAATAATTCATAATAGTAGGTATGTATTTCCAGCGACAGAAAATGAAGTGTGCAATATCATAAATTCACTCAAGAACGAAAAGTCCCCCGGCGAAGACAGTATAAGATCAAAAACACTTAAACAAATAACAGAAGAGATCATTAAACCCCTCACTCACATCACAAATAAAGTTTGTGAGACAGGAATTTTCCACATTATTTTGAAAATAGGCTTGAATAAACCACTATATAAAACTGGAAAAAGAATCGACGTGTCAAACTATAGTCCCGTATCTCTAATATCTAACATTCCAGAGTCCACCAACGGTAGATTGACGCACTATCCAATTCCATTTGCCCACTTGACGTTGGTCTGAATTGCTATTTCAACAGTGTTCATTTGATTTGTAGGCTTGTATAGATTTTTAAGGAACCTATTTAGCAGCATTTCAATTTCCTTTGGAAAATTTCTGTTTTTTGATAGAAGCCATATCTGCGGGGTTGTTTGGCATATATACGATTGTTAGTTATATCACTAGTGAATGGGCCATAAGCTATATGGAATTTTTTAGTGATTTCCAGAATTTGTGATGATTCGAAGAACTTTGCCTTCCCAATCTCGTGTATTGAGATATGGGTAGACTGCAGAACACTGAACAGGCGTATGTTATGGCTGGTCCCATCAATTGTTTATTCAGTGGAATGTTATTTGCATTCGATAGTTTCGAACCTTTCGCAATGAGGGTGTAGGTTCGCTCAATTGCGGCCGATCCCTTCGCAGTGCTAGCGTTATATATCTATGGAAAGTTATGCGTTTGTCCAGTTCTACTCCAAGGTATTGTTATGAGTAGTAGTAGGAGGTAGCGGAAGCGCTGCGACCTGATAAGATTTATTGTACCTTCTGCTTTTCCAGGATTCCCTGCAGTCTCCCAAGCCCAAGATCCACAAGGAGTTTGGCTATTTTGAGAAGTTCTAGATGTTGCATTTCTCCCACGGTTGGCTGGTGTGATCCCAGGTTTCTCCATCTTTTGTGGCGTACAGCATCGCACTCCATCAGGATGTAATGTAGTATTTCTGTTTTTTTTTGCAGAACCTGTGGGTCCGCTGTTCTCTGATAGGTCCAGCTTGCTGAGATATTCTCCGAGTCTGCAATGCCCCATTGGAAATCCCGTTATGGACTGAGGTTAACTAGTGCCTGGGATAGTTTTTGGTTGAAAGTACCGAGAAAATATTTGGCTTGTCTTAGTCCTGGAAGTATTTTCCATTCTGTTTTTCCTAATACTTCATTCTTTCGTTTTGAGCTTTTCTCGTAGGTAGGAATCTCCCAGTCCACAGAATGGTTCTTGTCCGATTACTGGCGATGATGCTCATTTTCTTGCCAGTGGTATCTGTTCCTCCCGTCGACCTGACTATACTTTACTCCCAAATTTTTTTAGATTTTTACGTCCGTGGATTTCCTGGATAACTTAATAACATCTGGTTTTTGAGGGTTTAGCTCAATCTCCTTCATTCTCTAGATACGATACAACCATCCAGATGTATCTAGAGCTGTTAAGCAGCCACTTGCAAATGAATGTGCGTTAACAATGCAGTCCGTAGTTATGGAATTAATTCATTTGTAGCGTTATTATGTATTTGTTTGAAAAAATCTGAGAAAAGTCGATTTTTATCGTCAATTTGACAATTCACAAAATGAAAATATTACCTTCTGCTTGCACCTCCCATGAATTATTAGCATCCTCGAAGGAAGTCGTGTGGCACCTTGTTCGGAAGAGATTTTCATTCTCTATTCAGCAATATTGAGTTCAACAAATTTGGTACAATCATAACTGAAAAACATTATTTTGAAAATGTAAAAATTTTATACTTTACGTAGAATGAAGGAAATAATGTCACATAATGTTTAGGAAGTATTCTTCAATTCATTTCACAATCACATGAAATGTTCAAAATGACCACCATTCACTTCTTGACAATGAGAAAGTGGATCTTGTTATTCTCGTACAACATTTTGTATGACCTCAGGGGTTATGTTGTTAATTTCTTCCGTTATCCTAACTTTTAAATGTGCAATATTGGCTGGTCTATTGAAATATACTTTCGATTTTAAATAACCTCAAAAGAAGTGTTCAAGAGGAGTCAAATCTGGGGATCTAGGGGGTCAATCAATCGTTCCACGTCTTCCAATCCTCCTATTGGGGAAAAAATTCGTTCAAATAATCTCTAACAATACATTTGTAATGTGGTGGAGCTCCGTCTTGTTTGTACCAAATTGATCTATCTATTGCATTTGGATCATCAACATCAGGAAGAAGTATTTTTAATGTAGGCTGTGGAAATTTCATCAAAAAATTCAGATAAACCTCACCATTAACCGTGCCTTCAAAAATATGAGGGCCAATAATGTTGATGCCTCACACACCCAATGATAATTTTTTCTGCTCCAATGTCTATAGTTTTGTCTATAACCGTTCCATCTGAATGGAAAGTAGCTCATCAGAAAAATCAATTTTGTTTATTAACTGCAAATCTGCTTCCATTCTGTCCATCATTAGTTCACAAAATTATTGCCTTTTATCAGGATCATCTTCATTTATCTCCTGAACCATTTCACCTTCATGAGGATGGTATTTTTTTCAATTTGAAGCTCTCAATATCGATGATTTACTAACATCATTGTCGGTGGCAAGTTGTCTACTCCACAAACTTCCTTTTGAACTCTTGTTTTATTACCGCATCCAATCATGAGTGAAATGTCTATTCTTTGATAATGAGCCATGGTTGAATCAAATACACACAAAAATATTTTTAAATGTACTGACGTTTGTCAGCCACTTATGAATGTCGAAATAACAGTAGTTTACTAGATCGACATTACATCATTTATGTGGGTTCTGTGAATGATTTTCCGGTGTCTTGAACGACTTCTTCCTGAGATAAGAAAATACCTGACTATTTCAATATTGCAGATTCAAAAGTTAGGATAAAGATATGAATCGACAACATAACCCCTGAGGTCCTACAAAATGTTGTACGAGAATTCCAAGATCGACTTGCTTATTGTCAAGAAGTGAATGGTGGTCATTTTAACTTCCTAAACATTATGTGACATTATTTCCTTCATTCTAGGTAAAGTTCAAAATTTTACATTTTCAAAATAAATTTTCTGAGTTATGATTGCACCAAATTCGGAAACCCTACTACTGCTGAACAGAAAATAAAAATCCCTTTCCAGTCAAGGTGCCACACGACCATCCTTCTCATTTAAAATTTTTGAGGTGGTACTCATAATTCAGAGGGGTTGCAAGAAGGGGGTAATATTTTCATACTCTAAATTGTCGAATTGACAATAAGAATCGATCTGTCACAAGTTTTTTCAACATGAATACCCCACAAGAGATTATATTGAACGAAGAAAGATAGTGACGAAAGATTAATTTTGAGTCGCAGATGATTTCACATCTGATTTTATGAACTTTCTCTTCATATTTTCCAACAGATTGAATGGTTTTCAGTATGATCTGGTTCTGTTTTATGAATACTGGCGAAATATTCTCCAAACAACTTTGCTTTTTCCTTGTAGTCCATCAGCGACGTTCGGGTCCAGTATCTATGGCTGGTATTGGTTCAAACTATTTTTGTATCTTCTTGAACATTTTCCATAGCGACTGATCCCAAACGTCGAGGTTGATCAGTCTCGATCAATCTTTCATCAAAATTTGTATATATTGAATTTGAAATTTCCGTACCTAATCTCAGAAAGTGTTCTTTGTGAGTTGGGTTCTTGGTGGATTGTCATTTTTTTTCTTGCTTTTTTATTCCATTGTTTCTTGAATTTCAGATGGAATCATATCCCCACTGCCCCCATGTTGATTTTCTTGGTAGTCTTGTCTCTAGCCTCCTGTAACATTTCATTGTTTCTTTTTATTCAGACACAATTTTTTCGTTTAATATCATTCTAAATTCCCTTCAGTTTTCATCTGCATGATTGAATCTCACCCGCTATTAAATTTGCCTTTGGTTTGCAAAGAAAAAAATCACCGGAAAGTGGTCTGACGTGAGTTTCTCCAATACTTCCAAATTGGAGATTTAGTAATATTCAATTTGAATACCAAGTCTATTACCGTCGGCGCCGAATCAATGAAGAGGTCATGTGGTGGACTATAACTACTTCAGTTATGACGTTGTTATTTGAGGAATATATCAACAGCTTTGAGCCGTTGGCGCTTTTTTTAGTACGGCTACCGTTCCACTCAAGATGCCCAGAATTTTCCGCTGACCATGACAACTCGTCGCTTCGGAAAAATACTGTTAGGACTCCAAATCCGTAATAATTCGGTATGGGCTTTAACGAATTTGAACGATGATATACATTCACAGCTCGGCTGTTTCATCAAAAAACAACTGGATCCAGGGGACATTGGATTTTTATTGAAAGAAATATTCAAGGGTACAAAATACTGCGTTTATCATATTCCACAAAACAAAATATGAAACCTGGATGAAAACTATATACAGGGTGTTATGTAATAAGTGTCCGATATTTTAGAGGACGATTCCTCATTATTTATAAGGTGAAAAATTTATATAAGCCTGGTTCCGAAAGGCATTCATTTTTATATACAAGGTGTTAAAAATTTATTTTTTTTTTTCGTAAATAATTTTCAAAAAGTGTCGATATTCAGAAATCAAAATTTATTCAAGATAAATAATACAATATTTGTCATTAGAACCATTCTCAAATTGGTTTACAATTCTTATATCTATAATGGCTGTTTTTATTTAACAAATGGAATTCTATATTTAGATGCATTACTGGAGTAGACTCACGCTAGGCTTTGGAGCCTGTGTTGTGATATCTGATTCAGTAAGGCATCAACCATGTATGTTTTTATGAATGGCATTCGCATGTAGGGTAAATGATTTAGATTAGGGTTACAAATTAGGATTCAAATGAGATTGGTCAATTCAAGACGTGTTGATTTTGCTCTACAATTTGGTATGTAATTATTGTGAAAGAAGGTGCAAAACTTATTTATATGCACGACACACATTCACTAATATGTAATTCCGTAAAAAAGTGAAATTTGTCAGGGTGACTTTTTTATTTCTTTTTTGAAATTTTTAAGGGATTTTATAACTTTCAGATTTTTTGGAAGGAATGTTGAATATTTTTGGGCCATAGAAAAGAAAAGAATTTTGTGTGACAGTTTTATTGGAAAATTCAGTTTGTACCTCCAAGTTCATTTTTGATCGGGTTTCTTTTGAATGTATGTGTGTGTATTTTTTTTGTGTATGGAACATTCTTAATAGGCAGTTATAAGTGTACAGTGAGTGAATATTGAAAATGTTAGTTTCTTGATATAACTTATTTGTGGAAAGCAGTCTATTTTTTTGAAAATTATTTTCAGTAAAATGTTTTGGGCGGTTTGTAACGGAGTGATGGCTGCTTTGAATGTTGCACCCCATGCAGGAATGCAATATTTGATAATAGATTCGGCAAGAGACGTATAAAGTACAACAAGATTTTTTTTTCATAGTATGTAGCGTAGTTCATAAAAGGTGTGCATTAGTACCCGGAGCCGTTTTGTAACGAAATTAATATGCTCCGTCCCTTTTAAGTGTTGGTCTAGTATGACTCCAAGGTATTTTGTTGAAGTAGTATGATCTATGGTCTGACAAGTCACAAGTTTCTGGTTTTACAGAGTGGTTTGTGCATTTTCAAATTAAATTATTTTGGTTGGTCACGGAGGGTGGGGGAAAAGGTCAGATACTTTGTCTTATCTACAAAGTTGTTGATTTTTGTTATGCTGTTAATGTAGACAAGAAAGAGCATCGGTCCCAAAACTGTCCCTTGTGGTATACCCGTTTTTACATTCTGTTTCTCACTTATTTTGTTCCCAATTTTCACCCGTTGGATTCGATTGAATAGGTAGTTTTTCATCATCACATGTGCATTTTCTCGAATACCACCGACAGAAATCGGTATTTGAGGATTTTTTATTATGAGAAATTGAAATTTTTTTTGGCCCTCAATTGTAGGGGACCTGTTTGTCTACTTTGGTGAGTCACAACTTTGTTGTGCATGTACGTATCATATTTTATTGATGAAAAAAAATATAATATATATTCCCCTATCATTTTTATATGAAAAAGGTATGCTATCCAAAAGTCGCTACGAGCAGCCGTTTCCGAAATATTTTGATTTGAATTAATAAAGGTAACCAATTTTTTTTCCATGAAAATGAAAGTATCAAGAACGCTAGTCATTCCAATTTTTTTTTGCTGTCATATCAAAAATAATATCTTGACGCATAGTTAAATAGTTTCATTTATTATTATTGTGATTATTTGTGAAAAAATAGTAAACTTCACCAATGCAGAGTATGCTGACATACATTTCACATACGGACTTGCTAACGGAAATGCATATGAGGCTGGACGTTCGTATCAGGAGCGTTATCCGAACCGCACACCTCCTTCTCCAAAACTGTTTTCAAGAATTCACGATCGGTTGGGGGAAACAGAAAGTTTTGAGGAAAGCTTGCCATCTGTCGGGTGCACATTGGACGGTAAGAGCCCCAGAAACCAAGGAAGCAGTTCTCAATCTGGTGGGAGAACACTCGGAAACAAGCTCAGGAAAATAGCACTGACGTTGAACATTTCTCATGTTCTGGTTTGGAACATTTTGATTGATAATTTTTCATATCCCTTCCATATTCAAAGAGTTCAGGAACTACTCCCTCGTGACTTTCCGTTACGTTTCAGCTTCTGTCGTTACTTTCTCTGATGCCTTATTCAGAATCCTTTTTTTGAAAATTAAATCCTGTTTACCGACGAAGCAAATTTCTCACGCAACGCTATATGCAATTTTCACAACAATCATTTGTGGTCAGAGAAAAACCTCAATGCGATACAGGTATCATAGTTTCAAAAACAGTTCTCTCTCAACGTGTGGGCAGGAATTCTTGGAGATTATTTTATAGGTCCATTCTTCATTCCGGAAAGATCAAACGGAGAGAGATATCGTCATTTTCTTGAATAAGATTTGTCCATTTCACTTATTTTACTGGAAGATGTGCCGCTTGGACTACGAAATGGAATGTAGTTTATGCAAGAAGGTGCCCCGGCACATTTGAGCATCCAAGCGAGAGAATTTTGGCAACCGTAGGAGTGGGTCGGGGAGGGGCCTCAACCATGGGCCCCTAGGTCACCAGACCTTGACAGTTTGGATTTTTGCCTGTGGGGATATCTTAAATCATTAATTCACCAGAACCCATCCAAAATGAAGCAGAATTGAGTAATCGAATAATTAACTCTTGTAGAACGATTCAAAATACTCCAGGAATTTTCCGAACAGTGCGCGAATCAATGGAAAGAAGATTGGATGCTTGCATACAGGCAGGAAGTGGACATTTTGAACATTCATTGTGATTTTAATCAAGATTTATATCTAGTGTTCCGTTGTTTATTGTTGTTTTGAAACTTTCGTTCGAAATGTTTCTATGTTGAATAAAAACAAATGTTTTCAAAATTGTTACCCTTTTTGACAAACACATGCATCGATTAATTTAATTCAAAATCCTCGGAAACAGCTGCATGTAGCGACTTTCGAAACGCATACCCTTTTCACGTTAAAATAATAGCGGAATCGATTTTTCTACTAGAAAATCTGATACACACATGCACGACAAATTTGTGACTTCCCAATGGAGACATAGACCTGTAGACATACAATTAAGTACCAAACTATATAATTTAATTCTCATTTGAAAAATCCCATATACCAATTTTCGTCCAATATCGACATTATTTTAAATTATCTACAGAAAACAAAATAAAAGCAAATTTTTAACGCCCTATATAAAAAATTAAGGTTTTGCGGGCACATGCTTATATGAACTTTTCACCTTATAAATAACTGAGGAATCGTCCTCTGAAATATCGGACACTTATTACATAACACCCTGTATATTTATAGAATTCGTAATAGTATTTTGAAACAATTTTTCTGTCGATTAAGGGAAAATATTCCTTTTTTTTGGCTTCTGTAATACCCACCTTGTTTTTACTCAACTGCTCGAGGCAAAGGAGGGTAATGTGTTTTATCATGTATGTATGTGTGTTCTTATGTCTAGAGAACAAACGCGGTGGCCGATTTTGATGACTATTACGTCAATTGAATTTTCTTAATCTTGCGAGTGTCACTAGAGACATAGAAGTAATCAAAATTCAATATGGCGACAATCAGACTCCATTCTGTGAATGAAGACATGACAGTAATAATAAAGAATCGATAGGGCGACAACCAGACGCCATATTGTGAATAAAGACATGACAGTTATAATCAAAATTCAACATGGCGCCAACCAGACGCCATATTGTGACAAAATTCAATATGGCGACAATCAGATGCCATATTGTGGAAAATCCTAATTGAAAAGTATTAAATAAAAAAAGTTAATTTAAAAATAAAAAACTCGTGAACTTTGTCAGAAAATTAGGTTTCAAAAGGTTTACCATTGAACTCAATACTGCTAACAATCTCGCGTAGTCCAAGTCAACAAAATATTTTCATTTTGAATTGAATAAGAAGATGCCTCCGACTACGTGGGATTGTTGACAGTATTAGGTTCAACAGTTTACCTCTTAAAATTATTTTTGACAATATTTTGGTCATTGTTTTAATTTTTTTGAAGTAAACTTTTCACTCAGTCGAGTTTGTTTATTTTTGAATTAACTTTTTTTATAGGATTCATTTAATTGACATGAATTGATACTAGAGCTTTGGCGTTTTAAATTAATCATATCAATAGTACAGAATTATTCTTGTCCATGAGAATTTTTATAAAAAATATCTCCATCATGACCTTTCTACCATCTGTGGTTTTAACAATTCACCATTCCCATCTTTGAATATTTTTTGATAACCATTCAAAACGCAAGATTCTCGAAATAGAAAAAAATTCCAAAGCACGTTTCTCCCACAGTGTAGGTTTGCCAATTTTTTTTGTTTGTCTCATCAGAGTCACGTTCTGCTCGGAGACATAGACGGGTGAGGATTTCTTGAATTTGCTAACATTGCGTTCAAATACTGAATGTGCACTGTCACCCTCATTCTGCGTGTGTCCGGGTATGAGACATTCATGAGTTATGTAGAATATTTTTTTATTTTGAAATGGCAAACATATAAAGAATTAAAATGAACCTGTTCAATTTTGCCCTGAACAACGGTTACTGAGAAGACAACATCATTATTTTGGAACATTTCGTGCTTGTCATTAAATTTAAAAGATATTGCAAAACGAAGAACTAGTTTCGTTTGCTCCTCTGCCGCCTTGACCTTCATGCCAAACATAACAAGTAACTTCATTACTCTGAAGGTGACATATAGTTAAATTGATAACATTTCGTTCTGTAACATAGTGAAATGAAGATGCATTTTCTGTTGAGCATGTCATTACTGCCTGCAAATCATAATGACAACTAAGCTGTTCTTTTTTTTTTCTTCAAGCGTGATAACACCTTTTCCTCAAGATGATCGTCATATTTTCCCGAGCTGCAATTTTTCATCCTCACTTCCATTCAAAAATGCAATACAAAGATCACACATGTCTTCCTTCGGGATGGAAAACTCAATGTTGAATTAATTATAAAATATTGCATAGAACATCAAATTATTCGTATACGGAATATTTTGTTCTTGACATGACCTCTTGTAGTCTCTATAAAGCTCCGAAACTATCTTACTGACTACTTGTATTTTTTGTTTGTTTGAGATCGGTAGTAGTGACTTCCTATACGTGGTGAAGAGTTCATGTTTTTTTTTTATGTTCTGGTTCCCACGAAAAGGGATATCCTGTAATGTTCAGAAAACATCGTGGGAACCAAGGGAGAGAAGGTAGGAGTTGGTGTTCTTCTTAAATTTCTGGAGGTTGTATGCCTCGGGGAACACCTCCCTAGGCAATGAGTTCCAAAGCCTCGCTGTTCGTTGGATGAACGAGTCTTTGGAAAGTGATGTTCTGCAGGTCTCCAAAGTGACCACGACGGGGTGTAATGACTGAACCTGACGGGTTAATCTTGAAGAGACTGCCAAAGCAGGAACGATTGTTGATATTTCAGAAGAGCATCGCCCATGAAAATATCTATAAAATAGAGACAAATCGCTAACTTTTCTACGGTGTTCCAGACAAGTGAGCAAGTTTGTAAGCGAGGCATCACCGACGAGACGAATTGCCATTTTTTGGACAGAATCCAATAGCCTCAGGATATGTTTAGGTGCCGCGCTCCAAATATGGGAACAGTATTCCAGGACAGGTCGGATCTGTGCCTTATAGATCATAAGCAGCTGAGTGGGGGTGAAATAGCTCTTGGCACGAAACAAAAAACCAAGTTTTTGGGATGCACTTTTGGCAATGGACCTAACGTGATTTTCCCAGGAAAGGTTATTGCTGATAGTAATACCAAGCATCGATATGGATGACTTCAGTGGTATGGTTACTCCTGACAAAGTTATGATAGGCACAGTGAGATCGACTTTCCTAGAGAAAAGACATGCTTGTGTTCTGTTGGCATTGAATTCTACCGAGTTATTAGATCCCCACTCGAGAATTGTTGCCAAGTCCATATTTATATTATTAACATTTCTTCCTCGTTCATTTCTGGTTTCACGGGCTGATATAGGGGCCCTGGAAGAGAAAGCGGTATGGAGGGTTCTATTATCGGCAAAACTGTGTACTGGACATGAAGTTGCTTTCAACAGGTCGTTGATGTGAAGTAGAAATAGTGTTGGTGCGAGAATAGATCCTTGCGGAACACCAGCATTTATGAGTAGAGTGTCAGATGAAACTCCATCGACTACTACATAGAGAGACCTGTTTGAGAGAAAACTAGCAAGCAGAGAACACAGCTGAGGGGGCAAGCCATAAGATGGAAGCTTGGCGAGGAGTCCCTGGTGCCAAACTCGATCGAACGCCTTGGAGATATCTAATGCCACAGCTAAAGTTTCTCCATACTTTCCAATAGATAGCTGCCATATATGTGAGACGTAAGCGAGCAGGTCACCAGTTGATCTCTGATGGCGGAAGCCATATTGCCTATCGTTGACAATTCCTGAGTCTTCCAGATATTTCATGAGCTCGATGTTGATGGCTTTTTCCATGACCTTTGAAATAATAGATAGCAGTGCGATAGGTCTGTAGTTGCTAGGTAGGGCCTTTTTGCCTTTTTTAGGGACTGGCTGTACTCTTGCAATTTTTCAATTGGACGGAAATACCCCCAAATTGTAAGAGTGGTTGAACAACTTGCAAAGAACAGGTGTTAGTTCGGGGGCATATTTCTTGAGAACAATCGGCGGGATTCCGTCAGATCCACAGGCTTTGTTGGTGTTGAGACCCAGCAAAATCTTTCTGATAGTACAATGGCGAAAGGTGATCTTGGGCATGTGACTGTCAATAGGTGTAATGTTCGGGGGTTGTTTTTCCGATGAACCCAGAGTGGAATTTCCAGCTAATAGGTGCGCAAAGATATTGGCTTTTTCCTGGGCAGTCGTTGCAAGGGTTCCATCTTCTTTGGTTAGAGGAGGAAATGAGCTGGAGGTGAAGTTTCTTTCCACAGCTTTGGCGAAAGACCAAAATGAACGGGATCCGTTAGGACATTCAGCAAGTTTTGATCTTATTTTGGCATTGTGGGCATCTTTTGAGCATTCTATTGTCTCTTTGCATATGCCTCTAGCCTCGACATATGCTGCTTTGGTCTCAGGGCCCGGATTTTTCAGCCATCGATTGTATGCTGCCTGTTTGGAAGCCACAGCTCTAGAGCAGTTTCTGTTAAACCAAGTCTTATCGGATGATGTTCTTCTTTCGATATTCGGTATGTAAGTTTGCATCCCCACCATGATGATTTCAGAAATTGTCTCAGCACATCGTGTTGGATCTACTGAAGAGAAACAAACTCTCTTCTATGGAAACGATGGGAAAAACATACGAAGACCTTACCAGTCGGCCGAATTGTAATGCCACATGAGACGGGGTGGTATTGTGCAGCTCGATGGTAAATGGAAAGAGCATGTTGTGGAGATGAGGGTGTGATCAGAGTTTCCAAGTGGGGCACAAACTTCTATTCTATACGGGTCAGGATTGGTGGTGAGGAAAAGATCTAGTGTATTGGCAGACTGGTTGTTGACATCAGGGATGCGGGTTGGTAGCTCGACCAGTTGTTCTAGACCATGAGTGATGGCGAAGGCCTCGGCTTGACGACCCGCATCATCTGTTTTGTTAGAGAATTTGAGCCAGGCAGCGTTATGTACATTAAAGTCTCCCATGATTATGGTTTCAGCTGTTGGATGGTTCTCCTGAATGTAGTCCAGTTTGAGTGATAAAATCTCAAAGAGGTCGTTATAAGAAGGTTCATTAGGTGATAGGTAAAGGCAGCAGAGGAACTTAGTCAGTTTGGTATCAGATAGCTTGGACCACATCACATCAGAGTCTTTCGGTTCCAAACTCTCTTCACGCTGGCATGAAAGGTTAGCCTTAGCGTGAAGGCAGACTCCACCTTTGAAACTGAATCGAGAATGGAGTTCGTAACCAGGACAAAGCATATGGACCTTGTTGGGGGACGAGTTCACTTGTGTTTCTGTTAGAGCCAGAATATCCGGTTTTTTCGTCTGTAGGTGATGGTGGACGTCATTGATGTTCTTGTTGAGTCCGCGGATGTTGCAAAAATTAATCTTCAATGTTGAGTCCCCTCGAGTACCTCTCGCCCGGAAATCCGAAAGGAGAGGTATTTTGCTTCCGGAGTGTTTTACTCTAGGAGACTTCATCATTATTACTATTAGGATGCACCTGAAAATAAAGGAGGAATTGGGGAAAAGGAAAGAGGGAGACCAGAAAGTATCGACCGAACACTGAAACATGGAATGATTCATTTCACAGCACACAAAGTCGATATGGTGGTATTTCACCGGGCGATGAGACCATCTTCCACCAACGGTTATCCTTTTATCATCATCATGTGTTGCAGCATGCTATTTTTCACATCTTCTGAAACAGTTGGATGTTTATCAGCTTGCCTCTTATTTCTGGTTGTAATATACCATTCGTAAACGAATCTTGCTTATCATGTTCTTCCGAAATTATTCCACTGTTGATGCCTGATGTTGCCATGAAAAACAATTTGCAGACACGTGTTCTGCATTCAAATGGAAGAATCATTGAACCGACGGCAACTTAGGGCTTTTTTGTATCGATATTTGTTCTACCTTCTTCACTGAACTTCATGAAACACTTCAATCGACATTAACGGTTACATAGCGGTGAATTTTTCTACTAACTCGCTTCACTAATATTCTCTTTTTACGGTATTTTATTGATTCATAAGGATGCGACTATTTCTGAGCAGTTTTCTTGGTTTTTCTGTCAATCATTTTTATTATTTCTAACAACACGCGTTTTTTATTAAAAGTGATTCCTGATGAAGTGACATCATGGGAATCACTTGGCAATGAGCCACGAGTGAAATTAGGATCCGCTTGCAAATCATCATAGTCAATCATTCCGGTCGGGTCACCATCTTCAATATCTGTCGATTTAATTATTTCCTTCAACCGTTTATGGAGGATCAGGTGAAGAGGCCACTGTAACGAACAATCGAATAACGATAATAACTTCAGAATAACAGTTAAGTTGTTCCATCAAATGTAATCCCTCACCTCCATCGAGTATTTCAATTTCATTTCTATTACAGAAAATACCAAGTATTCCGTCCACCAATAACTTATTATAGATTTCTGGAATAGAGAGGTAATCCACAGAAAGAGTAGAAAATAAAACTATGAAAAAATTTCAAGACACGAACCTTTTTCATGATCCATAGGTTTCATCGAGACCATCTTTATTTGAAACATCGACAGAAATATTAGTAGCATCCAAACCGCAAAATTTTTCTCGTGTTTTGCCATTCAAATACGCATACGCTTCTCCCTCGCAAGTTTCCAGAAATCAAATTCGTTCGGAAGTTCATTGTTCCACCATTGAACTCAAGCAGACTCTAGAACGAAATCCTAATGTATATAATTCTGTTTTTCACGAATAATTTCATAAAAAAGTATTGACAAAAAAAAATTATATTTCTCCAACGAAACTGGCACATCTCGAAATATAACTAGGCGAGATATACCATATAAAACACATTTCTCAAAAACTGTATCAACTCTAATATCACAACAAAACAATGAAATGATATAAAGAAGTTATTCTTACTTTTTGTAGGAAGACTGTTTCAGCCCAAAATATGACGGTATTCACCGAAAACTTAAACAAACAACAAATGTGAGTCTTTTTTAATTGAACACTGTTCCACAGATAAAACGATATTTTCTCATTAACAATCCAGGCAGAACTAACTTGTAAAATGATGGAATGAAACTGTTGGAAAGACGAACTGTCACAAAAGCCATCTAGGGCTCAATATGCGACTTAAAAATTGTGACTCTTTTCAGTAGAGTATTTGACCATATTGTTGTTTTTTCAAATAAAAATGTCAAATTCGACTATTTTTGAGTTGTGTCAGTCTTCTCCCTGAGCGACGGAAAAAATCTTAACAACTTTGACGCCGAATAACACAAATATTTTTTTTTCTCGAAACTCAAATGCACAAGATATCGAGGGTGATGTTTTTTTTTATCTGGAGGAACGACATCTATGGAAACCTAGCCAGCTAAGACAGATATATCTCAATTACAATATTCATTTTATTTATTTTCAGTTATTTCAATTTTCTTTTCGGTCAGCAACCTAACACTCTTGACAAAATTCCCCAACAAGTTCATCAAGCTTCACGGTTATGGTGGATCCTTATCAGGAGTTGTTAGTGCCGTCTTACAAATATTATGCCTACGGATTGGAGGATCCCGGATACAAGTGGCATTGATATATTATTTGTGTGGTACAGCAATATTGGTTGTGACCCTAATCTTGACGTACCTTTCCGAATACCAGCCTATGTATCAATTCTACATAAGTGATACTTCGGAGGAGCACATGAAAAAACCAGTTCCGACTTTTTCAGATGTTAAAGAATTATTCAAAAGAATTTGGCTACTCATTCTCCCTATGCTAATTGGTGCTCCATTTATGGGACTGGGTTCTCCTTCTATCACCATGCTGATGGTTTCTGAGTATTATGAGGATGGTGGTGATTGGGGCAGTGAGTATATCTTCTCATAAACCACAATGGGAAATGTGTTTTTGAATTTATATATCCGTTCATTATTAGTGATGAGTTATAAAATTACATTCCAATCGTGATGTTAAATCTTTGAATAGGCCTCAACACAATAATTCAGGACGTAATTTTCAAAGAAATAACCCACCTAGATTGTCTCTTTCCAGGGCGAGAAACACTGAAAACTATGTTTCAACGCACTTATTCTGATTTTTTCATAAATGTTATCGAATCAAATTTTGCTCATTACAGTTTGAAAAAAACATTCCTGATATAAGTACAAAGGTCGAAATTGTAATTATTACATTACATCGTGACCTATTATTGTGGTTCATTTTTCTAAAGTTTAAATGGACTGGTTCATCTAGAGGGGAAAAAAGCCTAAATTTCAATTGTTATTAAATTGATCAAAAGATATTTTTCCTGATTTCGTAATCAAATATATATTACTCCAGATATGTCACTAATCTTTCTTTGTTTTCAGAAAAATATTTCATTCCTGTTTCTACCTTTCTACTGGGAAGTATATCGACCATAGTTGGGAGGTATTTCGCCAAGCCTATATAACGGTAAATTTTTTCAATATATTCTTCACTTGAATTTAGTAATGTATGATGTACAACTCTCTGACTCAATATTCTTTATTTTTCAACGTTTCTCATAAAAACGCATCAAAAGTGCTTCTGATCGTGATTTTCCAAAAAACAAACTGATTAGTGAATGTTATGTTTATCGAAAAATTTGAGGATGCTACTCTTGATTACTTTTTCTAAAACCTAGGCAATGTTTGATAGTAACGGCAAAAGGCTGTAATTTGAGATAATTTGTCCAGCTCCACTTTTGAACAGCAGCTTGAATAAACCTATTTTCAGTACATTTGGGAAGTCACCATTTGCGAAGCTTGTTTATTAGATGGGTAATTGGTTAGTAGCAATTCTATGCTCTATTTCTTTCAGGGTTTGTGATCTAATTTCATCAATACTTGGTGCCTTGTTGAGTTTCAAGTAGTATATTATTCTTACTTTTTCATTGATGGGATACAAACATGAAGAATTTTCAATATATTTTTTGGAAGATGGGTGAAGTTTTCAGGTAGTTCGAAATTCTTTGCCAGCTGTTCACCTATATCACTTTAATCATTATTTAATGAATCTGCAATGATTTGTTTATCCTTCATAATTATTTTCCATTTGCAATTCGTTCATAATTTGCAATTCGTTCATAATTTCCGAAAAATATTTTTTTTTCGCAAGTCGATTGACAATTTGCCACATGCTTTTTGAAGAGTAAGAGTTTTTGTCTATTATAGATTTATAAAAATAATTTTCAGTTTTTAGTAATGTTTTCTAAATTTTCCCTAAACGCTTTATATGTTGTTTTGGGGGTTCTCACGCCATTCGATGTACATATCATTTTTTTGTTGATTGATTCAGAAGCCCTCTTGTCACCCAATGAGTCCTGCTTTGTTCGTTTGGTTTAATTTTGATGGTTTTTGTGTTATTTTGAATATATTCCTATAGTTTTTCTATGAATAATTCAGAGGAAATAGTCGACCTCGTTGGAATAGAAGATTTCATCCCATTTTTCACCTTTTTGTTCATTCCTCAGGTCATCATAATTGGTGAAATTTTTCACTCTAATATTGGTATTATTTTTCCCAATGGTATTTTCTGTATTTATGCTCAAAATGATAGGATAGTGGTCAGTATGTATGTATGTATGAATGGTAGAACATTTCTGAATCGATATTTCTCTTCACAAAATAGTGATCTAACAACTCAAGTGAATTTGTTGATAAAATAAATTTATTCAAATGTGCTCAAAACGTTGAGATATTCTTGAGTAATATCATTATCGGCCAATATATGTGGATATTAATATATATATATATATATATATATATATATATATATATATATTTTCTCGATATTTTGGTGGTTCGCTTTCGAAATTTTCAGGAAATGTACTGGATGGGCTATAGATACCAGTGATATCGATTTTCAAGTTACTCTTGAGTGTTATAGAAACATCCAAGGATTTTATTTCTCCGCTGTTCATAATTTGACTCTTGAAATGGTCGTGATGTCTTTCCAGAAAAATAACACCATCAATTCTGTTAATGTATCCTTGGTTATACAATTGTTTTATCCTTCTATTTGAATCGAGTCAATATCTGGTACTTTGAATGTCTCATCAGAACGTGAAGTTGTATTTCATGAAAAGATATGTGAAATATATTTATTATTGAAAGAAAAAATCTGTTTGGAGACTATCGATTCGAAAAAAAAAGTATATAAAAATACTTCGTGAGTGTATGTTAATGGTTCAAAAATGAACCGAATTACCAGCACTGTTTGTTAAAATATCTGCTATTCTCATATATATATATATATATATATATAATATACATTTGAAACTAATTACTTCTTTTCTTATAACCTTCAGGAGCCGTCGACATTGCAGCTAATGAACGGGCTTCACATAAATTGAGTAAACGCACTATCGGTATATTTAGTTAATGAAATTCTCCAGAACAGCCCCCATATCAACTCTCAAACCACTTATATATAATATAATAATAATAATAATATCCATATACATTTTCACAGCCCAAGAACGTTAAGTGGTTCGCGTTGGTGAGTGTAATCCATGTTGTGACAATAAGTCCACTTCATATCTTCTGTAACGCCCTACCCAGGAATCACCTTCCAGTACTTCTCCCACATGATTGGCAATTCATTCTTCTGACGATCCAGGGTGGACTCTTCATGGGTTTTTTTGGAACTGTGCACTTCCTCAGTATGTCAAAGTGAGTATATTTATCATAATAAACTGTTTACCTACAGAAGTTGCCACAAATGAGAAACTTCCTATTATCGATTATCAAAAAACGATATTTTCTCATGGAAAGTTTTGTTTTTTCCGAGAAAGGAATGGTTTCTATCCAATTCGAAAGAAAATCTTACGTAATGCAGCAAGTGGTAGAAATATACCAGGTATCTCATATGAAACTCTGCGGGTAAATATCTGGGAAATGAAAGATGATATCCATTTTTTCGTGGAAGCAGATGATCTTGATTTCGAGGGTCCTCTTATTTACCACCATCTTAGCAGAATCTCTGGCCCAAAATGGATGTTTTAATGAAAAGGAGCGAAATAAACGAAGAACTGTTACAGATGAGAATCAAACTGTTGCAGTGCTAGATCAAATGGTATTGGCTCAGTGGCAACAGCGTTGATCTTGTGTCGACTGTTTCCACCCGGCTCGGGTTCGAATCCCGCAGCTGGTGAAAAATTTTTTCAAGGTCCCAAGAGTGGTTTCGGATCCCACTATAAAAGGTAAGGTCCCCGTGATTTTAACTCGTACAAGTTTTCATTAACTTCTGAGGGTTGTTCAAACAACTAAGAAAGCGGTAAAAACAACTACAGTGTTCTACCAGACCAGAAGTAGCAATGGATTGTGATATTTCGAAATCGTCAATACAACGTATTTTTCCTAAGAAGAAATGCCATACCTACAAAATACATCTGGTTCAAGGATTACAGCCAGGTAATTATGTTTATTGTTCAAAACTGTAATCCATTTCCATATTCAGAAGACACTGATAGAAGATTGAACTTCATTGCATGGTTGTCCACCCGTATTCATGATGATGATCAGTTTCTGAACAAAATATCATGGAGTGATGAATGCCGTTTCCATAACAACAGTAGAATAAAATTGGATTCAAGAAACGAGATATCAGTCTGTATGGGGGGTTAATGTTTGGTACGGAATCATTGATGGTTATTTGATAGGACCTCATTTCGATGAAGAGAGGTACTTGCTTTTCTCTCCAACATGTGTTACCAAATCTCTTGGAGAATTCACCTATACATACTCGACTAAATATGTGAATTCAACAAGATGGGGAAACTTCCGATATTTGGATGACACTTTTAATGAGAAATAGATTGGAAATAAGGGTCCAACACCATGGCCAATTCGAAGTCCAAATACGACCCCACTGGATTTCTCCTCGTGGCGATATATTGAAGACTCAGTTTATATGCGACGTCTACGAATCGTAGATGATTTAAAAAATGGTATCACAAAAGTTTGTGCTTCCGTATCGCAAGCGACGCTTTTAGCGGTCACGAATCGAAGAACACACAACTAGATGAAACTGAATAGTCAATGCAATTATAACTGATAGATCAATTTCATTAAATTCGTGTTATTGCTCTTTATTTTGAGTTATTCATGGCCCCTCTCCATAATATACAATGGAGTTGCTGTTTTTCATCAGTGTCCGAGGGAAGCTGTAAGTGTGCTATATGGATGAATTCAGAATTTGATGCAGAATCGCAAAAAGCATTGAAAAATCTGCGAAGCCATTCAAAATTGGCGTCGTAATTGCGACGCCTCAACGGATGACGCCTAGTGATGGATCTCTACGTAAATGAAAAGACCCTTAGCCATCAAGATATCTGCTTTCACGAAATATGGATATAATCTTTAATTTTCCTTCATTAACCCACGGAGTTTCATATGGGACATCCTGTATATTGTGTCAACGATTTCAGATACAGAATTATTTTTCGAATGACTGCCGGAAAAAACTCGATTTTTCAAATGACCAAGAATATTCTCCAGAGTTGAGTCAACTAGTATTTGAATGATCTTTTTTCCCTTCTAGAGCTCAAACAAGTAGGGGAAGAACTTTCAGGGTTGATATAACTTCTATGTGTTATTTGAATTAACCGCTAGAATACACTCCGCACTTCAATGGACTCCGCAATGTAATCTGACTCAATTCTCCAGCAATCCGCTGCTGTTTACACAGTGTGACCCATTTACAATGGAACCACCCCTGTAGAATAAGAAGTTTTCAATCTTTTTTGAAAAAATAAAATAATATTAAGCATCAAAAACTATATTTCGACACAAATTTTCATAACTTCAGTTTCATTTCCAAGGCCTCTATGGTTTGTTTCTTTATCAAAAACGGCAAAAGTTTACTAGGCAATTTTTGTTTACAAATTAAACTACATCACTGGATTTGTATTCGCTATGAATAAAAACCATCGAAATTTCATAAAAAAATATCGGTTAACAACGAAGTTACAACAATTTTAATTTTGGAAACAAAGTATTTGATTATTATTTTCATTTAGATTATAGACATATTAGAAGTCTAGCAACACTGCAGATACACAGTAGATCACCAGTGAACTTGTACAGTGAAAATCCGAAGTCAATAGCTCATTCCGTTCTACAATTATAACTCCTGAAACTATGGTAATGTGAGCGATTTGAGGTTGAAGCAATTTTGTAATAGAAATCTGACTACGCCACTGGATTTGTACCGAAATTACACCTCAACGAATGAGGAATAGTGTGAAAAATATTCGGAAGAGATACGATAAATGTGTTAAATTAAATGTAGGTTTGGTAGATACGAAGGCGTATAAGGGCCAACAACAATTTTTTTTTAAATATTAGGAATTGTCACTTCAAAGTGACAATTGTCACTTTGAACTGACAATTGTCACTTAGAACTGACAATTGTCACTTTGAACTGACAATTGTCACTTTGAAGTGACAATTGTCACTTTTTGGAACTGACAATTGTCACTTCGAACTGTCAATTGTCACTTCGAACGGACAATTGTCACTTTGAAGTGACAATTGTCACTCAAAAAGGACATTTGATGCCAACTGCTAAAATAATATTGTTATAATAAAAAAATTATATTTTATTCTTGATTGAAAATGACTTCCTCTTCGATAAATAAACTATTTCAGAAAAACCAATTGAATTCTCGTGGAAAATCTCCTATTTTGTTTAAAAAAAAGAGCACTGTGTCCGTCCGAGACATTTGAGAAAAAACTCCATTCATTTTTCGAAAGGAACTACCCTGTATACAAAATGAGATGTTCATAGGAGAGTAGGCCATCAAAAATGAAACAGTTTGAATATTTAGTCAATTTTCAACATAGATATAGGAAGAAGTATTGAAAAAACTTTTATAGATTGTGCATGTCGAATAACCTCAAAATCAATTGAAATTTTACATGATGGCCAGTAAGGCAACAAGTTAAAAAAAACTTTGAAGATGGCAGAATTTCGAAAACAATTAGAATCCAATACTATGGCTTATGTGCAGTTCCAAGCATTTATTCGAAAATATCTAAAATCACCTTTTTTTTTATATTCTCTGATCAATTTATAAATATTCTATTATTCTTTCAAATAACTCAAGTTAAATAGAGTAAGTAGTTTAATACCAATAGATGAACTATTTAATTTTTTTTGCAATTTTATTAATAGAACCATCTGGAAATGGGTTTTTACCCCGCCGCTCCAATAGTTTGTATCGAATAACTAAATCAAAATTCAACTTCAAAGTGACAATTGTCAGTTCGAAGTGACAATTGTCAGTTCGAAGTGACAATTGTCACTTCAAAGTGACAATTGTCAGTTCGAAGTGACAATTGTCACTTTGAAGTGACAATTCCTAATATTTTAAAAAATATTTTGTTGTTGGCCCTTATACGCCTTCGTAGGTAGAAGCCACAAAAATTCAAATATTTAAATTTTACACTAATGTTTATTTTCGTTTTAGTTTTTGCTTAATGACATTTTATTGTTGAATAAATACTTTAAAACTTGTTTCTGTTCATTTCGTTTTTATCGGCTATGGAAGAATGTACTTTTGTATAACTTGAGATTGAATTCCAAATTTTCTGTTCTTTTCAAATACACTTATAACCTGCACTTGAATGGATGATTTTAAGGAAATATAATTTTCAAATCCAGTGGCCTAGTCAGATTTTCATCACACAAACTTTTCAACAACAAATTTAACCGACGAAATACGGAACTGAAAAGTAAAAAATGAAATAAACCTTCTTAGTCTCAGTAACTAAGCTCCTCAACTGATGTAAGTAACTTATTTTGAGTCGGCGCCAAACAAACAAGCAAATGAATTAGGTAAGGCGTAAAAGTATGGCATCGAGTTGGGCGGTACATTCTGTAATTCAATGATCTTCGTTGATTTTTTGTTTGGAGCCAACTCAAAATTAGTTACTGACATTAGTTTAGGAGCTTAGTTACTGAGACTAAGAAGGTTTATTTTATTTCATTACTTTTCAGTTCCGTTTTTCGTCGGTTCAATTTTTTGTTGAAACGTTTTTATTTCTCAATTTTTTGTGGCTAAAATCTACTAATTACAACCTACTTGTTTTTTTATTACTTCCAAAATACTTACCCACCTCACTTCAACTATTACCAGTTAAATAATTAGATTATCTACTTTTACTATTTGTTGTAAAATAAATTATTTTTGTTGTTCTGGTTAGTTCATCTCATTACTCTGTATATCATTCCATCCTCTCATAGAATATAATGATTTTGACGGATGTGGAACAAAAATGATGTCAGTAGCGATCTGTCATTTTCAACTACGTATGTGTGTGCCAATGTTCACAAGTGAAAAATCAAGCATTCCCTATTTTTCCACCCGTGAGGGTGAATAATCTCATTCGAAATCCAAATATAAGGTATACCCTATCCAATAAAAAAAACTCATCCAGATCGAAGAACCCAGTACAAAGTTATGCCTGATAGAATCGGTTAACGGACCAGAATTCAGAGGGTGAGTGATCAATATCCTTAATTTTGCTACCCTTAGGGGTGGATTTCATCTTTTATAGTCGAATGGGACCACCTTCGAAGTACACCCTATCCACTGAAAAGTTATCGGAATTGGACGCTTCAATGAAAAGTTATGCGTGATCATACATAAAAAAAATTATAAAAAAAAATACACGCGTCGACTAGAGAACCTCCTCCTTTTTGGTTCGTCGGTTAAAAATCGCTTCCACCACGAATCGCTCACATTACCATTCTTATAACTGTAGAACGGAATGAGCTATCGACTTCGAATTTTCACTGAACAAGTTCACTGGTGTTCTACTTTGTATCGACGGTGTTGCCAGATTTTAAATATGTCTATAATCTAAATAAAAATTATAATCAAATACTTTGTTTCAAAATTGAAGTTGTTGTAACTTCGTTGTTAACCAATATTTTTTCATGAAATTCTGTTGGTTTTTATTTATAACGACTTCGAATCCAGTGGTGTAGTCAAACTTGAGAACGAAAATTGCCTAATGAACTTTTGCCGTTTTTGACAAAGAAAAAAAACCATAGTGTGCCTTGAAAATGAAACTGAAGTTATGAAAATTTATGTCAAGATACAGTTTTCAATGCTCAATAATTTTTTATTTTTGAGATTGATTGAGAAATGCGGATTCTACAAGGGCGATTCAATTTCAAATTGGTCACACTGTATACTTATTGGTAGAATTCCAAACAATCGACACGAGTGTGTATTTTGGGTAACCTCTGGGACCTAGCCGATATGTAAGCCAGTCGCGTGACGAAAAAAAATTTGGCGTAGTTAATTCCCCACACTGCTCACCTCCTTTATAATTTCTATTGCAATATCACAGTTTCATCATCAAAAGGCTTCGGTCTTTCCTGATAAGCGACTTTCATTTTAGGCCTGGGATTGTCTTGAATTCTGTGAACCACATCGTCGATGATTTTTTTCGACTCGTACGTTCTTTTCTAAAACAACTTCAGTTTGGGATACCTGACCATTTTCTCTGAATACTCTCCAATTACTTCCCAAACCAAAACTGTTTTCATTTTGTCATCTATTCCACTCAAACAAGTGGGAGGTGTCTGACCCAGTCCCTCTGATATTTCTCCACAACCTTGGAAAATGTTCTTCCAGAGTTCGGTGGAATCCTTCAACCATGCTTTCCGATTGAGGGTGACACGCACTTTTTGTGGCACTGCTGATCCCCGTCAGCTCACAATCTTCCTTGATGACTCACAATGCCTTTCTTGATCTGAATATAACTCCGTTGATACTGCGGATTTTGAGATTATGGTTTTCACCAATGATCTTGCTATGGTGCATACTCTCAATCTGGAATGGCATAGGCCTCTACACATCGGCTCATATAATTTATGACATTATTTGACTATATTCTGCCATAATCTGTCATGGTAAACTTTTTTAGTATCCATTTCTCAGAAAATTTTATTCCTCATGATCATAACGAACAACTTGCATTTGAGCTGTCAAAATTCCAAAGAAAGAACAAAACAGGAATTTTGATCAGGAGTAAACTACACTTATTCTCGACATCATTAGAAAAGTTCTCAATGATTAGAAACATTATTCAGATTTGGAATCACACCACCTACGCAATATTTTCACGCCGTTTCCCATGGTTCTAGCCTCAAAAAGTGTACAAGTATATCATATACACCTCAGGCGCCCCCCTCATATTACTATAATAATCGATCCAATTCATTATTTGTACTGGAATATCGACGTTTGTTGAAAATGGTTTGAATTTTCATTAGTTTTTTGGTGCAAATTTTATATTTTACCCTGTATCTATGTCCATAATAATTATCAGTATGATTTAATAGAATAATATAATTAAATCATTGAATTAACTAATGCTGAACAATTAAATAATGCAAATCTGCAAGTTTTCTATCACTCCAATCATAGTATTACTCTGAAGGGTAGTCCTATTTATGTATTAGAGAAAATCATCGCTGACAATGATTCAATTATTTTTTGTTGAATTATTCGGTTTCAAAAAGCTTGTCGCGCGAAATGTTCATAAAAGTAAGTACCAATTAATTTGATTGGACTGTGATCGGTTGGTATGTTAGAACTTGTCAAAGTATTCAATTTTTACAAAGAATTCATGAAAGTAGGTACCAATAAATTCCATTGGACAATGATTGGTTGGTAAGTTACAACTTGTCGTAGTATTAATTTTTTTACAATTCGCGCGACAAGCTTTTTGAAACAAAATAATTGAGAAAAATATCATTAAATCATATCACCGATGAATGAAACTTATTTAATATGTTTCAGTATACGTCTTGAATAATAACTTGTCTTTAAAATATTTTTTCATCAGTTGGTGTATCTTTTCTCTTTAGTTAGTTTGCCATAATCAGTCTCTTCACTGTAAGTTTTGAGTTGAAGGAAATCATGATCTCCGACCCCAAAAACTCCCACACACCAATATTGAACAGAATCTGAACCTAATCATGAAACTCGTCCGCCATCCTGAAGTCGCCATTCCGAATCCATAGATTTTAACAGAAAGTTCATAATCTTCGACCCCGAGAACCCCCGCATTCCAATTTTGTATAGAATATGACAATTATCAGAAAACTCGTCCTCCGTCTTGGGGCCGCCATCTTGAATTCATTAATTTTCACATAAAATTCAAAATCTCCGACCACGAAAACCACTGCATACCAATTTTGAATCGAATTGGATCATAAACACAAAACATTTCCGTCATCTTGGAGCCTCAGTTTTGAATTCATGAATTTTGACAAAAATTTCGTATTTTCCGATCCCGAAATTACCCACAAACCAATTTCCAGTCGAATTGGACCATAATCACAAAACTCGTTCGCCATCTTGGAGCCGCCATTTCGCATTTATTAATTTTGACGGGAAAACTCCTTATCTCCGACCCGAAAACCCCTGCATTCCAATTTCTGAATCGAATCGGACCATAATCACAAAACTCGTCCTCCATTTTGACAAAAAATTCATAATCTCCGATCCCAAAAACCCACACATATCAATTTTGAATCAAATCGGACCATAATTACAAATCTCGTCTGCCATTTTGGGGCCGTATTTTTTTCTAACAAGTCCCCAATGCAATATTCTCGGAAGCATGAACACCTGCCAAATTTCAAATTGATCGGACAACTAGAAGTTGGTCAAAATTCACTTGGAAGATTTGACCAAACTAACAAACGCACGAACTAACTAAGAAGTGGAAATTACTAAAAGCTTGTAATATAGAAAAACCGAATAACAAAAACGTCCGGAAACCTGAATAATCCATCATTGAATCCTTAAATTTCCACATTTTCTTCGTTTGCCTAACATTTCATTGTTCGTGCACAAAATTCTTAATTGATATAGTTTTTGAAATATTTTGGTATACTGGCCCAACACTCCTCAAAAACATTTTCTGATCAATCTTCATTTCGAAATGGTCTCCGAACATAAAACTTCTTCCCAAGGTACATCCCCAGAAAAAATCTCAAGAAGTAAGATCGGAAAACATTGCTGGCCATGGATAGATTATGCATCTGTCAATCCATTAACTCTCCAATTTGTCATCGATATATTCTTTAAATAATGTTTTACTATGACACGGTGTTTCGGCAAGCTGAGACCATAGTCGTTCTCTTTCTTGCTATGAAAAACGTCATAGTTCATATTGTCAGAGAGGAAGAATGGACCAAATAATTAACTAATGAAAATGCCACACCAGACATTCGTTCCAAAGGAATATTGCTTCCCGCGTTCTATTTGAAAATTGGTATTTTTGTCGTGAAACTCACCCAATCTCAAAACAACACATACTTTGCAAACTGTACATATTTTCTCATCTCTCCCTGTACCCACGCGCTGTTATAAAATATCTGTTCATAATCTCCTTCCTTCAACCTGGGTTTATTTTTTTTTGCACAAATCTCGTGGAGGAAAATTGTTGAAAAATCCGTCCTACACACAACTGTGGGACCAACCGAAATTTTCGGGATGATGCAGATTGAATATTTCTACTGTTTCTCGATTTGTTCAATTATCTCCATGGATAAAAATCATTTAAATTTCCATATTTGCTCTGAGCATTGTGAACAAGTCCACAATTTATATGGTCAAATCGCTAATTAACCTGATTAATGAATTTCACAATGTGAACACCTACAGTTGAGTTATTCACTTAAAATATCACATAGCCAGAGGTAATGTGATTTTACTAATTCATAGACGAATTTCACATGTGAAATATGAAATAATCACTAATATTGTACGATGGAGGTACTTATAAACATTCGTTATTATTTTCTATGGAAAGGTGTGCTCGAAGACTATTTCAAAATATCGATGAATTGGAAGATGTTATTAGGGAGGGTTGTGCCGGTATACCGAAATCTTAGAAAAAAATCACAAAATTAATTTTTAATGTTTTTGTAATTTGGTTTTTGGCAATACATGAATCATTGTTGTTCTAATTCTAGTTACTTTCAAGATAACACTATGATCAAAGTGATCGTAAACTTGCATATTTGTACTATTCAATTGTTTTGCGATAATTATCAGTGTATCAATCATTTTTTTTTCATTTATCATGTTGATAGTTATTGAAACATACAAAGTGAAATATTGAATTTGCAACAGAAAACTAGTAAAAATTTAAACCATTTCCAAGAAACGTCGAAATTCTAGCACAAAAAATAAATTGGACCGAATTTTGCATTGAAATATCATCATAGTAATATGGGGAAAGCGCACGAGATGTATATGAAAATGGGAGAATAAAAATTGCGTGGGTGGCTGTGATTTCAAATAATGATATTGTTTTTAATCCTAAAGAACTTTTTCCAGTAAACTTTTCTGATAATGTCAAAAATAAGGGTAGTTACTTAATTGAAATTCCTTTTTTTCGTTCTCTCGTTATCCCCTGTATTCCGTTAAGGAATCCAGAATTTTGTCAAATCATTTGTAGAATTTTTCATAATGCACCAGCTTTTATCGGTACTGATATTTTCTGACAAAAGGATAAAAAAAAGTTTCCCATATGGTGCTTACTTTTTTAAACCCACTGTTAATATGATGAGATTACCCTTATATAATAAGATTAGATAATGCAATGAGAACGAGCCCAATCACCTGAATTTCAGTTCCCTACACACTCCTTCTCAGGGAAAAAATTCATCTTTGTGGAAGGATATCCTACAAATCTGAGCAGCGAAAGTGTGTGGAACAAAACACAAAACAGAAACGCCTTCAACTGGTACACAGATGGCGCTAAAAGAGAGGAGTAGGTACTTATACAGGCCTAGAACCAAATTCTCCGGAAGTCGAAACAAAATTTCCAAACAGTTTTCGAGCGGAAATAGACTCTATTGGAAAATGCGTCCAGCTCTACATCTGAAAAACTACCGTAGACAAGATATAAACAATTTGTCTGATAGTCAAGCTGCATCAATGCCCCGAGCTTCCACGTAAACAGCTCCAGAATGGTTAAGGACTCCTGAGATGAATTTAATGATCTGAGCAGGCAAAACAAGGTCACCCCCCTACGGGTTCCAGGGAATACAGGAGTGAAAATAAATAAAATACCAAATAAACTCGCAAAAAGAGGCTGATATCTTATTCTTGGGTTCTGAAACTTTTGAAAAGTTGATATTTCATTAAGTATTGCCATATGATACTATATAAAAAAACTCAAAAATGAAGTGGTTTATTAAAGACAGCAGTGCCTCACAACGAAACCTTGGGGAAAATTCTACCCAAATGAGCCAGAAGCTCCAGGCTCCTCAAAAATACCTTCAACAATCGAAGACAGCCACGAGTGTCTTCGAAAGGAAGTTCATTGAAGAAAACCCCAGTATAGGGTTGTTTCAAAAACCATGGATTAATAGAGGACGAATACAAAGACTCGCAATTAAATCATGTAAGTTACTTTCTTGCAAAACTCATGAGAAATCATGAGCAGCTTTATTGTTCGCACCCAACATCAAATTCACTCATGTTCCAGTCTTCATCACTGGATATTTGACACCCGCCATCGTGGAAGTGCCAATTGAAACAGGCAAGAGGCAGATTGTTATGGCTACATGCGATCAGAAAAAAGGTTCTCGATCTGATTCTTGATGATACATTTATAACAAACTACATTCACAACTGCCACGTATTGAATGACTCTTCGATTTCGGATCATAAACACATAAGATTCAACTTCGTGGCATCGGAAATACGCTTCGAAGGATATACGATATCCAAACTGACCAACTGGGGTGCTTATATAAAGCATCCCGAAAGGCAGTTGAAGGAGCAATATATATCCATCGACTCAGCTGAAGAACTAGATACAGCCTCCAAACAGTTTCAAAATGCTCTAATGAAAGCATATGGAATCAGCAACAAATAAAAACACAGAAGGCAGTAATAGAGACTTGCTTTGGTGGAATAGAGAGCTAACCAAACTCGGGAAAGAAGTTGGGAATCCTTCGGTGGAGCTGATATTCTGGGACACTGGAAAAACAAAGCGGCTCTTTTTGAGAATAACAAGGAAGTCAGAAATTCCAAGAAAAGATCGTGGAGATGAATGTGTGAGGGGAGTATGGAATAAGCACCAGCCCAACGCCTCCAGAAAGTTTTTTCCACAGAACATACTATCGGCATAGGTCTGATCAACCAGATCAACCAGGGGAAAAGCATGAATGTTCTCCTTCAGATACACTTCCCTGGGTCGAAGGTTGTTGAAAACTGCAGCTGGAAGGGGTTGTCACCAACCCCAAAAAAACCAGCAGGGGCAAAGCAGGGCAAATCCCGACCACCCAAGAGACCAAATGTGCTATTAACAGCTTCAAACCTTCCAAATCGGCCAGATAGGAAGGAAAATTACAGAATGCCTTGAAATAATAGACCCCTCCCTGAAAAGGCGTTGAAGGCCAGTTTCATTTTCGGTCACAAACCGAAAGCCCACAGGGAGGCTCCAGTGGTGTTCAAACCAAAGCTCGGGAGACGTTCAGCAAACGTACCAAAGTACTATCGCCCCATCAGTCTCACCTCATTTCTCCTGAGAACAATGGAGACAATTATAGACTGTATTGAAGAGGTAGAACCTTTTTGGATAGACCGCTTCACAAAAAAACAGTTCGTCTATCAAGCCAGCAAATCAACGCTCAGTATTCTACAATGCTTAGTTGAAAGAATGGCCAAATAAATAAGTCCATCTGCACTCAGAGGGTGCTTTCGATAACACCTCACATGACTCCATCATCAGATGGCTAGAGAAAAGGGATACAAACACCTCACTGACATGCGATGTTGAGAAGCAGCATTATTATAGCTGCTCTTGGAGAGGAAACGATCAGAATGACAGCAGAAAAAGGTTGTCTCCAAGGTGGGGTTCTATCGCCTTTGCTGTGGTCACTGACGGTGGATAATCCAATAGTGAAGCTACAGGAAACTGAAATGAAGACGAGCTCAAAGCCCCAACCATGGAGGAAACTCAGTTAACTTTTTTCAAAGAAGTCAATTACCTGGGCGTCATAAACGACCAGAGACTAACATGGAACAGTCATTTCGAAAATATTCTTACCCAGGCTACAGCGGTAACCTGGATGTGCCGCAGAGTTCTTGGAAATACATGGGGTTTGAAACCGAAAATGATATACTAGTTATATCAAACGAATATGAAACCCATGGTCATTTGTATGGTGGCCAATGAACTCGACAGTACTTGGCACAAATCGAACTGCGGAAAGTGCAGCAGTTACCTTGTCTGGGAATCACAGTGGCAATATTCTCGTGCCCCGTTGCAGCCCCAGAGGTAATGCTTGATTTTCCGCCACTGCAATTGTGAATAATGCCGGCCTCAACTAGGAAGGAATGAATCAATATGGTATTCTGATGGTTCCCAAATGGACAAAAGGGCTGAAGTGGAAGTGACGGGTCCCAATTTCATGCTCCTGAATTCCCTAGGCAAAGTCTCAACTATTTTTTGAACAGAAACTCATGCTATGGAAATTTGCACACGAGAATGCCTTTCCACATGAAGCCTGCACTACAACTCAGAAAGTGGCGGAGTTTTGAATTAGAAAAAAAAAAAGAATCTTTCCGGTTTTTGCTTTTCCTTCGTTACTATAATCCGATGAAGTCGTGCTGGGCTAATTTTTTGAAATGTTTATGCTCCACGATTCTTCCATCAGAAGTATGAAAGTGCTCCATTGGTTTTCGAATAACAAGTCAAAAACGATGAAAAATAAAAATAAGATTCCAAATATTCATAGAATCGAGCAATGACAAATGGAAGTGGAAAACATAACAGGAAATAACTCCGAACCATCTTCAGTATGATGGCATAGCCGTGATCTTGGTAGTATTTCTGTCTCAGAATCAATGGAGCAATAATATCTATTGATTGGCCTAATGAGTTATTCTTTCATTTCAGCAATATCGCAAGGTCGTTATGTGTAAAGTATAGTTCATTCCTTCAGTTCAAGTTCGAGTGTTCCCAAAATTTTGGGAACACCCAGTATAATCCATAATGAATTGTATTACCAGATTCCCTTGCAACCATGAATTGTGTTTTTATTGTGCGCAGTGTTCTCAAATATGTCATATTTTTCGCAGAGCGGCAACAATTTTCAATTCAACTGTCAAGGTCCTAATCAACACAATGCCTTCATTCCATTCTATATTTCATTTAATCAATAATTGAAACAGATTATCCATACAAAAAAATAATCTCATCTAGCAGTCAAACGGATGAATATTAGGATAGTGCCCTGAATTGAAAATATTTTTACTCACAGAAAATTATTTGGTCATGAGCATAAAACGGAATGAGAGAAAATTTGTCATTCCTCAAAAACGTGTTTTTCAGTAATGAATCATTACTTCACAGAAATGGTTTTTCCAATCATTATAATTCCTATTAGTGTTTATTTTTGTCGACCTATTCGTGCTACCAGGGCTCATCACCAACGTCGGGGTGGACACTTCCACCAACCGAATATGTACACTATTATGCTATAACTTTCAATAATTAATTTCAGATTGATCGTACTTCTTCTAGAGATAGTGTGATAGTTGCGTTGATGCTGGGTGATAGATAATTTTGGAGTGAAGCAAATCAAACCAAGGGATGTACACATTTTCAGTTTATTTCCAATGTGGGGATAAATTTAATCAGAAATAAAAATAGCTAGTTCTAGATTTTTGACTCGTTAGTACTGCGTTACTCCAGGTTTTCTACCATTTGTAATGAAAAGAGAAAAGTTGAGCCCTGGAAAAATAGCTGAAAATGACCCACACACACAAACAAGAAAACTAGATTATTTTATCATTTATTCAACCCACATACGGTCAGTCAATCACTCCGGTTGGTTTCTGCTTTCACTAAGTTGAGGTTCAACATATTTGATTGCCAAAACTATGAATCAACAGTATTTAACAGTAATTAGAAATTGATATTATTTTTTTTTTTCAGTTTGGCTGGAGATAAAACCGAACAAGGATTCCAACTTATTTCTATTTTTATGACGGTTACATCAATTGTTTTCTCTCCTTTGAATCAACTATGGGTGTATATCCTATGAAAAAATGTAATATATTCCAGAGTGATGGAAATTAGAACTGTTTCGATGAAATCATTGGTATTTTCTCTTCTAGTCAGTATTTCTAATAAATGGAACTAGAAAGTCGTACATATTTTCTCCCCAATGTCAAACCAAGTTTTTGAATGTGTTGGTCGATGATAGAAAAAATAGATTATCGCAAGTCACACATCTGACAAATAATTTATTTGTTTGTTTTTACTTTGTGAATTGTTTTTGAAGGCCAATTCATACATGAGTATCGCAGTCTCAAGTGTTCATAATGATGTGACTATAAGTGTGGCATCTTCTGCAACTGTCTATCCATATATTCTCAAAATGTCCGTGGTCTAAGAACCGAAACACATGACCTCTATAATGCCATTTCTCGAAATGACTATGATATTACAGCTTTAAGCGGAACCCGATTGGAATCTGATATATTCGATAGTGCTAGTCAACTCTGATTATGCACTTAACAGTAAAATGAAAGTTTCGATCAATGCGACAATGGGTGGGGGTGTGTCTTATTATCGGTGAGATCTTACTTTGCATCTCATCAAATCGACTTCAGTTGTGTATCATTTCTCATAATGTGAATGGTCTTGGCAAGAAGGATTATGGCCGAAATATATCTGTAGCTGAGATTATAATTGACAAAATGGTGATCTTTTTCAATGGGTCTTCATTAATTCCTCGCCTCTCAACACTGTTGAAAACGATCTTCCCAATGTAGCTTCTTAATCATGTCCTCACATTTCTGAAGACCATGTTTCGCAAACCTAAAATGACATCCAGGCCAGATTGTATTCAGTCATTCATTCTGAAGGACTGGGCTATTATATTTGCAAAACGCCTTACCAAACTTTTCCATCTTGTCTTATCAACATGTTTTTTTCCTGATATTTAAAATCATGTTTCTTCTCACATATTGAAAAAAAGATGAAAGTTATTTCGAGAATCAAAGGCCAATCGTTATTTTCTGCAACTCCAGCAAAGTTTTTGAAATAGTGATATCTAAGTTTATATCTATCAATCTTAAAACACAAATTATGGAATATCAGCCTGGCAGCATGATATTCAGGTCGGTCAACGGTCACTTATTTGGTGAAAATGTATATCTTACAATCTATATGATTCTAGTCAGGTGGATGTCCTACACACTGAGTTCTCCGAAAAGTTTTATAGGATTGATTATGGTACTCTCCTCGAAAAACTTGCAATGTATGGCCACACTCGAATTAATACTTTTTTTAATTCTCATCTGTCCAATGGAAATCTTAGGGTGGAATGCTTTGGTCCCAGACCAACCAAAATATTTGCCACATACCGTTATCATGAAGCTTGGTATTAGACCCCTTGCTTTTCATAATCTTTGTGAATGACATTGGCCCGAACTTGAATTGCAATATCCTCCTATAGCTGATGACTGTAAGGTATATGTGGAAAAATTGATATTCAAAATGGTAGTTTGCAATTCCAAATTGACCTAATAAAGTTACAAAGTTGTTGTGAGTTTAATTTATTTCCCATAAATATAGGCAAATGCACCAGTGTTTCCTTCACGAGCAAAAAGTCCTCTTATTTTGATTCTGTTATAAATGGCACACGACATTTGTTGAATGCGCATGTAACATCGTTTCATCTGCTTTGTGACTCGAATTTTCACTTACTCTGTGAATCACAACACACTCAAACTCTTATTGAACGCTATTGTAAAAATGAAACTTGAATGAGCCTCAATGATTTGGTGTCCGGGCTATGATGAACTCATTGAATTTCATGTTATAGACTTGACGGAGATTTTTCTGCACGGAGTATCTCTCAAGAGTTATTGTTCGAACGTTTTGATGGCAAATCTTTGCAATCACGTCGAAGAACCTATTATAGTATAGTGCTTCTCTTCGATCTCATCAATAACAAGTTAAGTTCTCCTCAAATACATTCTCATATACATGTACTCCACGATCACATAACACGTTTTATTTGCCAGTTCCAAAGACGAACTGACTAATGTTCTCCATAATTCATCAAATTTGTAAATATAAAATTTCAAAATAACTTCAATACAAATAAGTGGAATTGAACTAGCTTTATAGCAGTTATGAATTCATTGAACATGTGGCTCTGTATGTATATTTTTTTCCGTTTTTTTCTTCATTATACATATCGAACTGCACGTCCGTGTGTAGATCTTGTCAGTAGAGTAGCAACAAGAATACTAAGTTGTTCTTATATTTATGGTTATAACAAATGTCCCATGATTTTAGGCAGTTGGCGCCAGTTACATCAATCATAAAGTGTATTCTAGGAATTTCTCCATTCCCCCAATCAGCCATAAGGGATATCTACTCATATGAATTATGAAGTACTCCACACTCTTTACCATTTTCATGATGTTATGATTAAACAAAGTGAAGCGTTTTTGCTGCGATTTGAACCGGCAATCTTTGGATTGGAAAGCATATGTGTTGAGCTCTGCGCTATCAGGCCCCATAACGATTTAATGATAAATATATGTACATAAAAAAAGTAGAGATATATTCTAAGTGGAAATTACATCAATTCAACAGTATAATATAACATAACATAATATAATTTCTCATTAAAATTTCCCCAAATTTAAAATGAAAAATAAACCCTATTAAAATATAAAATAGTCAGAAATATCTTAATAAAATTATTAATTTTATAATAAACTAAATATTACAATAAAATTTAATATTTTTTTAAATTTTTAAAAAAATAATTATCAACAAAACTACATTAAACAACGAAAAATAATTTTTTTAATATTTTTTTTTAATTTCAATTTTCTTTTTTTGGAAAAATTCCCCTCTTTCACTCAGATATTTGATACTTTGAACAACATTACAAACATATTTATTATATTGAAGATTTTTCATCAAAAAAATACAAAAAAAATAAAAATTACTTGGTTAAATCCCAATAAAATCTCAACTAAATTAAAATTAAATATATTTTAAAAATAAAAATTCAGTATAAAATAAAATAATTTATTCTATTTTAATAAATTCAATATTAAATAATTTAGTCTATAAAATTAATTGAATAAAAATAATTATTATATATATATATATATATATATATATTTATATATATATATATATATATATATATATATATATATATATCCAAAATTGAATATTAACGTAACTTTTGCTATTTGGTCAAATTTTCCTGTATGCATTATATACCTTTAGGAGTATAGTATCGATACAGGCGTTTCCTCGAATTTCAAATAAGGTTGATATGTGAACATCAACTTCATAAAAACAGCAGTATCGTTACTTCAATCATATATACAATTCTACTTTGACAAGAAGGTTAACAGATGAGTACAGTTATGTAATATAGGTCTAATGGGGTTTCATTTTTCATTCTGAATTTGGGGAAATTTAAATAAGAAAATAGATTATTATTTAGTTTATGTACTTCCGTAGAAAACATATGACAATAAAAAATGGGTTTTTCTCAACTTTGAGATATTACACACTGTAGCAGTTTCATTTAGGTTTATGCCTTTGAGGAAAATCAACAACAATAAAGTTGAATCAAAGTTTCAGTGAATAAATCCATACGCAATTTGATAAGACAACGGAATTTGAACTGACAACGCAATTTGTACAAACAACTCAACTCAAAACGTGTTTCCAAAAATATTTCAGAATGGTCTCACCTTAATTATCCTGGGGTAGTGATACATCGACAGAGCTACTAGTCTGGATGTCCAGAGGAACACAGCAAATCATCCCTTTGGTAGACTCATAAGCATTCTGAGTCGTCTATGTGTGACCTCCTGATAGTCCTGGACCATGAGTTAATTTCCCGGTAGGTTCCGGTATCAATTGACCGTTACCAGAAACCAAGAACCCTATAATATTTATACGATTTGTACCTAACCTATTTGTACTTTTCGGGTTCATAGCTCTGGATTTGATTATCAAATTTTGTTCAAATATTCTTGATCATACTGTATAACAAAGTGAACGAATTCACAGTCGAAATTGCTAGAGGTTGAAGAAACCATGGGAGTTCATACCAATGAAATATTAAAATCTTTACTGAGATTATATGGTTGGAGTATGTTCGTATGATGGAATTTGCAGGTTCAAATTCAAAAATACAATCAACAATGAGACCAAAAAACTAACTGACATCCTATTTAATCAGTTACACAACTGCCAGGGATTATGATACAAGCCTACTTCGTTTCTGTAACACAAAAAATAAATCAAAAATAGTCCAGGGCAGGCCTCATACTTCAGGGCTGGCCTCATAATTTATAACAGTCACTAACTTGAAAAAACTACAACTATGTTTTCAGCTTAATAACTTGGACCTTATTGCTATGGCCTGGGATAATTTCAAGGATTCTGACAAAGGCCATTTGAAAGGACGAGTTCGTTAACTTTGGGATTTCCAGAAGGAGTCATCCATTTTGGTTTATTTTGGAGTCTACTGACCATCTCTTCCAGAAATGTTGTTGAAGTTGGACACATTTCTGCCAGAATAATAGTCTATATAGCCTCAATTTGACATAGAAGAGTACTCAATTCTTCAAAAGTCAATTTTGCATCTCCTTTTATGCGACGTGGATGGTATTTAGTACTTTTTATTACAGCTTCCCACAGTTCTCCTCAATTAGGACTATAGGATGGAATGAATATCCACTGAATATGAATTTCAGCAGTGACTGAAACTATACCGTTCCTATTGTCATGATTTGGGAAAAAATCACATAATTATTTCAATCAGTTATGAGCTCCAAAAGAGTAAGTTGCGTTATCGGTGTGAATACATGTTGGATTACCTCTTCTGTCAATAAAACGTTCAAATGTAGGAAAAAACGCTTCTGCTGATAAGGATGGTTCTGGGGGAATACCAATACACTCCTCGTGTTGAAAACAATACCCACTGATTCCATACCATGGGCATCATCATTGGAAATGCCAAGCTGCACGTGCAAATGACAGTGTTTCACCAAAATGGCAACACCACCACACGGTCGCCCAATTTGGACAATTTTTAGTATTTAGTAGTTGGGAAATCTAACAGGCTGTCCATTAAGACAAGTCTCTTGCAGAAAAGCAACATCAATGTTGTTTTTTTCAAGAAACTCTATAAACTCGAGTCTGTTCTGGAGAAGACCGTTACAATTCCGACTCACCACTTTGATGGAATACGAAAGCTGCCTTTCATCCATTACTTGGGATTGAAACCAATTGAGAATTTTGCAGCAGCTTCTGCGATCTGTGTAAACAGCATCCCTATCTGATCCAAAGTGGAAAACATGTCTTTGATGCTATTTGCGATTTGAGCTGATTGGGCAGCGCAGCCGCTGCATATGACACCTCCGCTTGTGTCTCACCCAAATTCATGGAGAAATTTGTTATTCCATACTGACTTGAGGCAGGGTCCACCCTGCGCCTTAACCGAAGACATTTGGGACATCCTCGGTAATTTGCACCCCCACTACAATTCGCACACTTGGCTGGTTCATCACGAGGCTTTTGGCATTTTCTCGTTATGTGATTCTCACCGCACCTTACACAAGCGGGAACGGCACAGCAGTTCAGCTGACAGTGGCCGAATCCCTGACAGCGGTGGCATTGACCTACAGAGGCGTCTCTGTGGCTCAGCTGTCACTCGAACGTTCAAAATAGCTGTGACTAGGAAGATATGTTTTTGTTCGTTATCAGCTCGTTCTGGATGTCATCACAATCTGAGAATACAGGGACTCCCCTGAAGACTACTCTCAATTTTTCATCATCAGGTAGACTATAAGTGTGGAACGGAATACCTTGACCTTTAAAAATACTGAATATTCTCCTGTAGTCTTGAGGAGAGTTCGGAAAATCTTGATCCCGTCAAATACATTCTTTGACAGTTTGTTCAATTTGATATTATTACTTTTGAATAAAGAGTTAACAGTGACCCACTTGTTTTCATCTCTGACTGTGATAGGAGGGACGTTTTGTCTTCTGATTGTATGTGGAGTCTGCTCTGTAGGTGAAGTATTTGTCGCGTCGGTACTCTCTGTACAATTTTGAACTTGGCTGGTCCCTCTGCTAGAAGAGGCGCACTCGGATTCGGGTTCAGCCGCTGGACCATTTTCTGCCGGTTGGTGCATGTCACTGTCTGCTGTGACATTTATCAAACTTTGGAATCTATGCGAAGTTGTAGCATTTGATGCAGTTTTTCTACGAGTGTCGATATATGCTACTAGTCCAGAGCTTCTACGATAAGGATAAGATGTCGAGGGTTGATTCTGCGTACCTTTGGTAGACGGAAGAGCAGGAAATTGCTCCTTTCTGAGCCTTTTTATAGCAGCGACATCTCCAGATTATTCAGACTTCCCATTCAATTTCGCCGAAATTACTGAACTCATTATTGGTATTTTCGATGAATCTTCACCTAGGGATGACAGCAAAGCCGTCAGCATCTCCAGGAGATCGGTCTTCGGCAGAGAACCAATCCCTGCAAAGACTGATTCCTTGCTCGCCAGATCACAATTTCCAATCAGATTTCCATCCAATTTTCTGTTTCCAGGGAGATTTTTCAACGTCGTCTCCAATATATATGGTGCAGGAGGAGGAGTTTTCTGTTTCAGGCCAGTACAAGACTGGTTTGGTTCAGGCAAACACGAATTTTTTACACTTTACTGTGGAGCAAACTTTCTACCAAGTATGTTACTTCGCTATACTATGAACAATTCCATATTGTATTGCTGTCACATATAGTACCAGAAATTTTTCTCAGTGAAGGATTATCGGAAGATTTTTTTTCAGAATTCTAAGTATTACTGTTGGTTTATCTGTCTATTTTTCTGTTTGTCCTTTTTTGTATTGTCAATTCCACTCTATGGTGACAGTTATGATATCTTTCAAAACTATCGTCAATATTTTTTTGATTATTACTGAAATTGCGAACAAGTTTAAACTGCAGTATTTTTCCCAACTAGCTGGGTTTCAGAATTGTACGACTCATTTCGGAATCACAAGCAGTGCGGTCTACGCCCAGGGTACCACGTTGAGCTATTACTCGGCCTCAGAACGGGTCACTGGGAGACCTATCTCCCCTACGAGTTCATAAGTATGAAAGTCCGTATTTCTGTATGAATATTCACCGAGGTTTTCCTAGGACGGGATTGATATTTTCGTCCGTTTGTAAACGCGCTCTAAGCAGTAGCCATTTTTGTTTTTTTATTTGTTATCATTGGCTATTCTCAAGTTGAGGCCTTGCCTCTTTACTCCTTCATATGTTTATTATGTAGATGAGTATTACAATATACTTTGTCTAACAACGCGATTCATGTTCAGTTCCTAGTTGAGTATGCTGGAACATGTATCAAGTAGAGATTCATTCAATGATAAAACTTTGTATTTAGTGGCGTGCTGAAAATTACTTGAATTCCATGGTTCTGGCCTAGGCTAATGAAAGTCTTGGCCGTTTGTATTGAGTGAGGTCCTCTGCAGTATAATCTACAGCTTCCTCAACTAACAGATTTCCATGAGTCTAGGTTTTTCCGAAAAACTCTATATTACGCTCTTTAATGAGTTCTTTATTCTTGATAAGATTAAGATCTGTCAATAGATTGTTATTTCGCACGTACCACGGAGCATTTGTTATCATCCGTATAATTTTTTCCTGCGTCCGTTCCAGGATCATCATATTTGATTTTGAAAGATGGCCCCAAACTGGCCTGAAAACTGTTTTATATAGTAATATTTGCTTTTTTCATATATAAATGGATTTAACGCAACAGTTCTTTTATTAACTTCCATTTCAATTTCGTCGATTTGGTTTTTCCGAGTCAATCTACGATCCAGGGTTAATCCTAAGTTTTTGGCAGTATTTGCCCATTCGATGTTTCGATTGGCTATATAAACTTTTATATTAGGATTCCTTAGGAATCTGCCCAAAGGGATAGCTTTCGTTTTGTTGGTATTCATAGCAATTTGCCAGTCACGATATCGGTTTTCTAAATCATTTACCGCACCTTAAGAAATCAAGATATTTGTTTCGGAAATATGCTAGAATTGCCGTGTCTCCAGCAAAAAGTGAAATTCCTATGTTTCTAGATTTGTGGATATTGCAAGTGTATAAGTTATGAGAGAAAGGACCACACGCTTCAGAATTCCAGCTGTAATCTCTCTTGTTGAAGAGAGGTCATCTTCAATACGAACTTGAGAAGTTCGTTTATTCGAAAATGAAGCAATTCATTTAATGAGGCCCAAGGAAAGATGAAAATTGTCATGTTTGTGAAATAAACCGTCATGCCTAACACGATTAAACCCTTTGGCAGTGTCCAAAAATAGCGCGTGTTTTTCGTTTGATTCTGAAATGGCATGCATCACTAGGCTTATAACTGTGAGTAGTGAATCACACAAGAAACTACCTGTTAATGTTGATATATTTCTGGACTGTGTGCCTTAGAAGGTGTCGAGTGGCAATTTTCTTGTTTCTTTGGGAATTCAATTTTGTAGACCTATGGAAGCTGAGTTACTTATTGACTCTGTGAGACATCATTTTCAGGTGTATAAGATCCACTTTCTCTCCTGAATCATGGAAAACAATGCTTCGTGTATTGCCGCACCGGTATACAGCACCAGAAATATTTGTAAGCATTCAATAGAAACAAAGGTAAAAACAAAACTGTGGCAAGATTTTGTCGTATATCGGGGTCGTTACAATAATTCGATATAAGGTTTGCTGCGAGATTTGGATGAAAAATCGTATTCGAAAGATGGAAAATGACAATATTTTACAAATTCAAACAAGAGCGGAACCTATAAAAGAATAATTCATGTACATGTTTCAATTTGAATCCAATTAACAATTATAATAATTTAGGAATACCAAAATTATAATCACCAGTGGTTAGTTGATTTTTTGTTGTGGATTAGAAATTGTTTGATAATGTTTTCCAAACTTATGGAATTTGAGCTCTGCATATCACTTAATAGTGATAATAAGAATGATTATGAAATAATAAAGTCCATTGAACTTTGTTATTCATGAAAATAATCTTCTCCTCGCCCCTTCAACTCCGTGGAGTCAAATTCTCTAAATTCAAAATGGAAGTCGAGAATGAAATTACGCTCTTCAATTTCCTTCTCTTATCTTTGCAGTACAACTCTACGATATTTCCTATACTGCAGAATGAACTTATGGGGCGGTGGTTCTGAGAAGAGGCATGATTTGGGCCTGTTTTGAGGCCATCATGATGATGATGGCGTGTCGCCATCTTTCAGGGAAGTATCCTAGCCGGATCGCGACATTGATAATATTTTTAATTCAAATAATTTGTGTTTCTGGCAGTTGTTTTGATATTTCATTGGAAATTTTGCCGTGTCCTGTAGCTTTTTTTTTCAAGTCTTTTGATAAGACCTTTGATTCCATCGTAAGAAGCTGGCTGCACTACATCATCATCTCGCTCCCTCAAACGGTTTTTGATGTTGTTTCCAAAAGTTATATCCCTATATCGTCATTTTGATCGATAATAATCCGGAACTGCCGCTCATTACTGTAATTCAGACCATTTGCCCCGTGGCAAGTTTGGTTTTTTGTTATGGAGCCTTCTGACTAGCTTCCAGGTTTCATTTAGATCCCTGGGATCTAATTCTCCGAGGTTTTTTTTCCATCTATCGTTTTTGAATTTTTATATGGCATTTTGAACTCTCAGATTTGAATTTTCATAATGAATTTTATCGTTCCTAGCTAAAGGAGCTTGATAGTATCTGTCAGCTCTGTTTTTTCTTCTCATTATTTGTCCAGTATTAGGAGGAAGAGTGTTGTAATTTGGAGGGGATTTATTACTGCTAGATGCTCCGGTATGAACTTTGGGAACTGTTTCTTCAAATTTCTTGAGAGCGTCATCAAGTTCGTTTGTAGATTCATTCAGTTCCTGGGAGCAATACTAATCTGAAAGTCGTAGTTTGAATTCATCCCAATCTGTAATTATGTAGTTGTTATCCACTTGGGCAGATTGACCTAAACCTTGTGTTATGGAGACCGATTATGGTTCCTGAGTTAATATTCCATGGAATATTTTCATAGAGTACTATATCTAGAATATCAGGCTTTACATTGAAGTCGCCTGCTGAAACAGTAGGCATATTGATTTCACTGATGAGATTTTCTATGGTATCTTCAACTAATCTGTTAGTAGGGGAGTTATAGACCGAGATCAATCTCAGAGGGCCCCTCTGAGTATTAACCCAAACACTCACAAGCTTCCTGTAGTTTGTTCTATTTTTATCGAAATTGGCCTGGACTGCAGTGAAGTTGTGCTTGACCCCGATGGCCACGCCTTCCCCTGCCTCCCAAGCCTATCTTTCCAGAATATTTTGTGATTTGGAATGCCAACGTGCTCATTTTTGAGGTGGGTTTCTTATAGAAACACTACATCAATATTATGTTCAGTTAACAACTCTATCATTTCTTATTTCTTTGAAATGAGCTCGTTGGCATTCCAAGTCACCATACTCAAGAAATCAGGTGTGACTTCATTAGTGATTGCGGAGAATCAGTGCGTTGAGGCTAATAAATTGCTTCAACACTGTGCGTCGCCCCAACAAGTTTGTCAGCTCTTCTGGGTCTTTTATTATGTCTGAGTCTCCAATTGAGTTCAAAGTTTTTGTGGCATTTGCATAGGACGTTTCGAATCTTGTTTCTAAAATGTACCGTGGCACCGTCATGCATTTCGTAGTCTAAGCAGCACATCTTCCAGTAAAATAGGCAAATCTTCTTCAAGAAAATGACGATATCTCTGTCTGATTGATCTTCCTGGAATGAAGAATGGACCTATAAAATGATCTACAAGTATTCATGTCCACACGTTAAGAAAGAACTGTTTTTGAAGAAGTGATTCCTGTATCGCGTGGGGGTTTTTCTCTGACCACAAATGATTGTTGTGAAAACTGCGTATAGCGTGCGTCAGATATTTGCTCCGTCGGTAAACAGGATTTGATATTCAAATAAAGGATTTTGAATGAGGCATTGGAGAAACTAACGACAGAAGTTGATACGTAGTTACGTTCCTGAGTCCGGCCTGCCATTCAGTTCTTGAGTCCGGCCCTGCCACCCAGTTCCTGAATTTGGCCCTGCCGCCTAGACCTCATGGCGACTAGAGAAATTGCACACCAAGCTCCTACGGAGATTAATCAGAATAAGCTCTTACCGAGAATTATCTTGTAAACCGGAAATCAACGAAAGAACTATAATAATTTTATTCTTTGTTTATGTTATAAATTATCTGAGATTTTTTTTTGTCATTCCATTTTTGTCATTTGTTACCTGCATTTTCAATTTTCATTGAAAGCATCAAGTAAAGTAAATCTTTAATCGTGCAAAAAAGTGAACGTTGAAGAAGAGTTATTCAACACAAAATTGGTTTCAAACAACGAGTAGTGCTTTCCGAACCAAGGGCTGCGAAGGCACTATCGTAACAACGTAAGGGAAAGTCACGAGGATGTAGTGCCCGAACTCTTTGGATATGGTAGGAATATAACAAATTATCAATTAAAATTTTCCATACCAGATCATGAGAAATGTTTGACGTCAGCGATATTTTTCTGGAGCTTGTTTCCGGGTGTTCTCCTACCAGATTAGGAAATGCTTCTTTGGTTTCTGGGGTTATTACCGACCGATGTGCACCCAAAATATGACTAGCTTTTTCAAAACTTCCTGTTTTTCACAACCGAGCGTGAATTCTCAAAAATATTTTGAAGTAGGAGTTGTGCAGTTCGGATAACACCCCTGATACGAACATCTAGCCTCATATGAATTCCCGTTAGCAAGTCCGAATGTAAAATGTATGTCGGCATACTCTGCATTGGTAAAGTTCACTATTTTTTTACGAATAATCACAATAATAATAATGAATAAAACTATTCAACTAAGCGTCAAGATATTATTTTTGACATGACAGCACAAAAAAAAATTGGAATTTACTTTTATTCACAAAGAGTTTACGAATCAATGGAAAGAAGATTGGATGTATCGATTAATTTAAATAAAAATACCTCGAGAACGTCTGCGTATAGTGACTCTTGAAAAGCATCCTTTTTTCACGTAAATGATAGATAAATCTATTTTTTCCTAGAAAGAGTGATTCATATATGCACAACAAAGTTGTAACTCCCCAAAGAGTCAAAGACTTGTAGGCGAGGCCTCCTCCAATTAAAAGCCAAACTAAGATCAAATTTGATTTTCTCATATTGGAAAATCCCCATATACTAATTTTCGTCCAAATATCTACTTCATTCTGAAAATTATTTACGAAAAAAAAAACATTTTTAACCTTGTATTACAAAAATGAAGGCCGTGCGCACCCATGCTTATATGAACTTTTCACCTTATAAATAACTGAGGAATCGTCCTGTGAAATATCAGACACTTATTACATTACACCCTGTATATGTGCCAAGTTTCAGTAGAATCGGTTCACAGGTGGAAAATGAAACATCCCTCATTTTTCTACCCTCCGCGGTGGATTGATTGAATATAACCAACTTTGAGGTTTACTTTTCAAGCTAAATGTTTCAGTATTCCTCACTCTGAGACTATGTTCGCAATATGAAACTCAGATTAAAATTCATAAATAATATTTTCAGTATAAAAATCTATCTTATAATGAGTAAGTCAACATATCTGTTATATTTTTTGGGTAAATACACTTTATTTCAACTTTGAATGTTATTTTATTCAAATACAGAATTACCATTCTCATGTACCATCATTCGTCAGGCAAAAAAAAGCTGTCCCAGTTATCGTCAGTTAACGTCCTAGTATCCGTCATATAGTTCAATGCAAAAAAACTCGATTAAATAATTATTGTTCTCATTTGTTTATCAAGGCACTCAGTTGAGTACATTACAAATTTGACAAATGCATTTTTTAGCATTTTTTTGAAGCAGATGCACACCTCTCATGCATCCATTGTAAACACTTTTGATATTGAATTATAGTTTCCTCACGCAATTCTCACATACATTGCAAAACCAACTTTTTTTCTGTGTTACACAAATCACAGTTACACAAATTCCATGCCCTTGTTTTCTGACATTGGCTTAGGTTTTCCTTTTTCACAATATTTTACCCTGCATTTTTTTCATTTTTTTTGCCTTCCAGACGTTTTCTTTTCATTTCTCGAATTCCCTGTTATTTTTCAATTTCTTGTTTTCTATCTTTCTGAAGTATTCTTGCCAATCTTTGGACGTTGCCACTGAAGGTGTACCTGGCCACAACAAATTATTTTTCTATTTGTATATTCGATTCTGAGAGAGACGCCTCGGTCGCTTTTTGCATATATTCGTCATGATAATTGAAACGACTCAGTTATAACAAATATACCCAATCATCATCACTTATCGACCCAGTAATCGTCACTACCTCTTATAGCACCGTAAATATTATCCACAGTCTATATTGATATGACGATTATTGGTACACAGATTTTCCAACAGAGGCTTACTCCTTCTGTTTCTCTACAATTGCGGAAGAAAGTTGAAATAAAATAACTAATGAAAAACCCGTTTGAACACAAGCTTTTATTTGAGCCGTGTACTGAAACGTATTAAACAAACTTAAGTCATCGCTGACATTGATTCAATTATTTTTTGTTGAATTATTGGGTTTCAAAAAGTTTGTCGCGCGAAGTGGTCATAAGAGTATGTACCAATCAATTTGATGGGACAGTGATTGGTTGGTAAGTAGGAACTCATAGAATTCAATTTCCACAAAGTATTCATGAAAGTAAGTATCAATTAATTTCATTGGACAATGATTTGTTGATGAGTAACAACTTGTCGAAGTATTGATTTTATTGCAATTCACGCGACAAGCTTTCTGAAAACAAATATTTCGACAAAAAATAATCAAGTCATTGTCAGCAATGACTTAAACTCATTTTATACGTTTCAGTACACGGCTTACATGAAAGCTTGTCTTCAAAGAGGTTTTTTATTAGTTAATTTATTTTTTGCTTTCCAGTTAGTTTGCCTTAATCTGTTTATTTTTAGTAGAGCATCGTTATTGCAAGGTCTCTTCACTGTGCGTTCTGAGCTGAGAGAAATCATGATATCTGACCCCAAAAACTCCCACACACCAATTTGAATAGAATCTGACCGTCACAAAACTCGTCCGCCATCCTGAAGTCGACGTCTTGAATTCATACATTTTGTCAAAAAATTCATTATTTCCGTTCCTGAAAATCCCGGCATACCAATTTTGAATAAAATATGACCATAAACAGAAAATTGGTCCTCCATCTTGGGGCCACCATTTCATATTGATAAATTTTGGCGAGAAATTCAAAACCTACGACCGCGAAAACCGCTATATACCAATTTTGGGCCGCCATATATAATTTATGAATTTCGACAGAAAATCCATAACATCCGACCCCAAAAACCCCGGCATACCAATTTTGAATCGAGTTGGACCATAATCACAAAACTCATCCTTCATCTTGGATGGATGGAATTCAGGCATTTTGACAGAAAATTCATAATTTCCGACCCCAGAAATCCCCACATACTGATTTTGAATTGAATTGGATTATAATCACAGAACTCGTCCACCATTTCGAGGCAGACATTTAAAATTTATGAATTTCGAAAAAAAAAACATAATTCCCGACCCCGAAACCAATATTGAACCAAATCGGACTATAATCACAAAACTCGTCCTCCATCTTGGAGCTGTTATTTTGAATTCATGAATTTCAGAAAATTCATAATCTCCGACACTGAAAATCTCAGAATACCAATTTTCAATCAAATCGGACCATAATTACAAATATCGTAAGCCATGTTGAAGCCGCCACTTTGTTTTTTTTTCTGTTACAAAAATTCCATATTGCATTGTCACCAGAATTATGAACATCAGTCAAATTTCAAATTAATCGGACAAACATAAGTTGGTCGAAATTCACTTGCAAGATTTGACCATAACAAACTCACAAGTGAAACTAAATAAAAGCCTGAAAAAAAAGGACAGATATTCAATTATATTGATTTTATCGATGACCATTTGCTCGTCCTACCTGACGAATATTGAGGTGGACATCTGTTTTTCTGTACCAGTATTAGTCACCATAAAAATTAATTTCAAACGGGCTCCTAATTTTGAAATGCGATTTCAATACCCTCAACTTTTGAATAGTTTGACGTACAACAATGAAAAAAAGGGAATTGAATGGAATCCCCGAAACATCTTTTCGAAATGAAAGACAATGTGAGTGCCAGATGGATGGCGTGGGAGGGCACATCAACTTAAAAATTTCAAATAACATGGGGGGTCGAGTACCTTGATTGTATTCTCAACAATCTAATTTTTTTCAATTTCGTTAAAACTTTTTTCACAATAGGCATTTGAAATGTCAGTTATGATTTTTTTTTATATGTTTATTGTGAAAAAACATCCAAATGAATTTAAAAAACTAGGATGGTTGAAAAGTGACTTGAATTACAATTTCAACGATGTACCACTCGACCCCCATGCTATTTGAAATTTTCCAGTTGATGTGCCCCCCCCCTGCCATCTATCGAAGAATCACAATGTATTTTATTTTGAAGAGTAGTTTCGGTGATATCAATCAAAATAGTTTTGGTCCCGTTGTTCTATGTCGAAACTTTCAGAATATAACAGAGTGGGAAGGAGGGGGAAAGGCTATAAATAGCCGCACTCGCAATTGTGATTCCGTAGAACAATCATTATTGAAAGAAAAATTGAATTACACTTTCAACGATGTGCAAATCGCTTTTCGGAATTTTCAAGTTGATATGCCTCCAGCGCCTTCTGTCGAATAATTGTAACGTATCTTCTCTCAAAAAGTAGGACCAGTAATACCATTCATTAAATTTCATGTCTCATTGTTTCACAACAAACCGGTCGAATGTTATTGAGGTAACGGTACCATTCAGATCCACACTTATATTTGACATTTCGGATGCCTTTTGTGAAAAAATATTTGAACGAAATTCCAAAGAAATAGGATGATTGAAAAGACAATTGAATTATCTTTCCAACGATGTACCACTTGACCACCCAAACTATTTGAAATCTTCAAGTTGATGTTGATGCGCCATCTATCGGGCAATCACAAAGTCTTTCATTTCGAAAAGTAGAATCAGTGATATCATTCAATACGTTTTTTTCTCATTGTTCTACGTCGAACTGTTCGAAAGTTAACAGGGAGAGGACTTTTAAACACCGCACTGTATGTATCTTATTCATCAAAGAATAATTCGTTGCCGATAAGACACGCAACGTGTTTGCTAGATAGTGTTTACTAGATAGTGTTTATTAGAATAAACTTCCTTAACATTCATGTTGACAGCTATACCAATCCCGGATATTCAAAACTCCGTCACTTTCAACACACCATCCACATCAGAAATGTCACTCGATTGCAAAAAAAATTAGCAATTGTCAGATGTCGCTGCATATTATGAAATTATATTATAATGGAATTTTGCTACAGGATGCCTGATTTTCAAGGATATCCAATCGCACCGATGATAACTCGGTCTGCGACGATCACTCGGAAATTTGCCTTTCTCAATGGAAAAAATTCTTCTTATTCGAATAACCCAGTACAAAGTTATGCGTGAATGAATGGGTTAACTGGTAAAAATTAAATGGGTTACCAAAAAATTATCTCCTACACTCTATCCAACAAAGAAGGAATCATCGAAGTTGGACTACTCTGTAAAAAGTTTTTTTTTTTTTTTTATATTCTGGTTTCCACGAGAAGGAGAATCCTATAATGTTCAGAGAACATCGTGGGAACCAAGGGAAAGAAGGTTGGAGTTGGTGTTCTTCTTAAATTTCTGGAGGTTGTATGCCTCGGGGAACACCTCCCTAGGCAATGAGTTCCAAAGCCTCGCTGTTCGTTGGATGAACGAGTCTTTGGAAAGTGATGTTCTGCAGGTCTCCAAAGTGACCACGAAGGGGTGTGATGACTGAACTTGACGGGTTAGTCTCGAAGAGACTGCCAAAGCAGGAACGATTGTTGATATTTCAGAAGAGCATCGCCCATGAAAATATCTATAAAATAGAGACAAATCGCCAACTTTTCTACGGTGTTCCAGACAAGTGAGCAAGTTTGTGAGCGAGGCATCACCGACGAGACGAATTGCCCTTTTTTGGACAGAATCCAATAGCCTTAGGATATGTTTAGGTGCCGCGCTCCAAATATGGGAACAGTATTCCAGGACAGGTCGGATCTGTGCCTTATAGATCATAAGCAGCTGAGTGGGGGTGAAATAGCACGAAACAAAAAACCAAGTTTTTGGGATGCACTTTTGGCAATGGACCTCACGTGATTTTCCCAAGAAAGGTTATTGCTGATAGTAATACCAAGCATCGATATGGATGACTTCAGTGGTATGGTTACTCCTGACAAAGTTATGTTAGGCACAGTGAGATCGACTTTTCTAGAGAAAAGACATGCTTGTGTTTTGTTTGCATTGAATTCTACCAAGTTATTAGATCCCCACTCGAGACTTGTTGCTAAGTCCATATTTATGTTATTAACATTTCTTCCTCGTTCATTCCTGGTTTCACGGGCTGATATAGGGGCCCTGGAAGAGAAAGCGGTATGGAGGGTACTATCATCGGCAAAGCTGTGTACTGGACATGAAGTTGCTTTCAACAGGTCGTTGATGTGAAGTAGAAATAGTGTTGGTGCGAGAATAGATCCTTGCGGAACACCAGCATTTATGAGTAGACTGTCAGATGAAACTCCATCGACCACTACATGGAGAGACCTGTTTGAGAGAAAACTAGCAGGCAGAGAACACAGCTGAGGGATCAAGCCATAAGACGGAAGCTTGGCGAGGAGTCCCTGGTGCCAAACTCGATCGAACGCCTTGGAGATATCTAATGCCACAGCTAAAGTTTCTTCATACTTTTCAATAGATAGCTGCCATATATGTGAGACGTAAGCGAGCAGGTCACCAGTTGATCTCTGATGGCGGAAGCCATATTGCCTATCGTTGACAATTCCTGAGTCTTCCAGATATTTCATGAGCTCGATGTTGATGGCTTTTTCCATGACCTTTGAAATAATAGATAGCAGTGCGATAGGTCTGTAGTTGCTAGGTAGGGCCTTTTTGCCTTTTTTAGGGACCGGCTGTACTCTTGCAATTTTCCAATTGGACGGAAATACCCCCAAATTGTAAGAGTGGTTGAACAACTTGCAAAGAACAGGTGTTAGTTCGGGGGCACATTTTTTGAGAACAATCGACGAGATTCCGTCAGATCCACAGGCTTTGTTGGTGTTGAGACCCAGCAAAATCTTTCTGATAGTACGTTGGCGAAAGGTGATCTCGGGCATGTGACTGTCAATAGGTGTAATGTTCGGGGGTTGTTTTCCCGATGAATCCAGAGTGGAATTTCCAGCATATAGGTGCGCAAAGATATTGGCTTTTTCCTGGGCAGTCGTTGCTAGTGTTCCATCTTCTTTGGTTAGAGGAGGAAATGAGCTGGAAGTGAAGTTTCTTCCCACAGCTTTGGCGAAAGACCAAAATGAACGGGATCCGTTAGGACATTCAGCAAGTTTCGATCTTATTTTGGCATTGTGGGCATCTTTTGAGCTTTCTATTGTCTCTTTGCATATGCCTCTAGCCTCGACATATGCTGCTCTGGTCTCAGGGCCCGGATTTTTTAGCCATCGATGGTATGCTGCCTGTTTGGAAGCCACAGCTCTAGAGCAGTTTCTGTTTAACCAGGTCTTATCGGATGATGTTCTTCTTTCGGTATTCGGTATGTAAGTTTGCATCCCCAACATGATGATTTCAGAAATTGTCTCAGCACATCGTGTTGGATCTACTGAAGAGTAACAAACTCTCTTCCATGGAAACGCTGAGAAAAACATACGAAGACCTTCCCAGTCGGCCGAATTGTAATGCCACATGAGACGGGGTGGTATTGTGCAGCTCGATGGTAAATGGAAAGAGCATGTTGTGGAGATGAGGGTGTGATCAGAGTTTCCAAGTGGGGCACAAACTTCTATTCTATACGGGTCAGGATTGGTGGTGAGGAAAAGATCTAGTGTATTGGCAGACTGGTTGTTGACATCAGGGATGCGGGTTGGTAGCTCGACCAGTTGTTCTAGACCATGAGTGATGGCGAAGGCCTCGGCTTGACGACCCGCATCATCTGTTTTGTCAGAGAATTTGAGCCAGGCAGTGTTATGTACATCAAAGTCTCCCATGATTATGGTTTCAGCTGTTGGATAATTCTCCTGAATGTAGTCCAGTTTGAGTGATAAAAACTCAAAGAGGTCGTTATATGAAGGTTCATTAGGTGATAGGTAAAGGCAGCAGAGGAACTTAGTCAGTTTGGTATCAGATAGCTTGAACCACATCACATCAAAGTCTTTCGGTTCCAAACTCTCTTCACGCTGGCATGAAAGGTTAGCCTTAGCGTAAAGGCAGACTCCACCTTTGAACCTGAATCGAGAATGGAGTTCGTAACCAGGACAAAGCATATGGACCTTGTTGGTGGACGAGTTTACTTGTGTTTCTGTTAGAGCCAGAATATCCGGTTTTTTCGTCTGTAGGGGATAGTGGACGTCATTGATGTTCTTGTTGAGTCCGCGGATGTTGCAAAAATTAATCTTTAATGTTGAGTCCCCTCGAGTACCTCTCGCCCGGAAATCCGAATGGAGAGGTATTTTGCTTCCAGAGTGTTTTACTCTAGGAGACTTCATCATTATTACTATACGTAAAAAAATATATACGCGTCGACTTGAGAACTTCCCATTTTTTTTCCTAGATTGAACAGACTCTGAAGTTTCTGAAAAGGAGTCAAATGAACGTGAAAATTTTGAAAATAAATTCGAAAGACGTGAGGGCTCCATAATGCAAGAAAATCAGATATTGTTCCACTTAATTGAGAATACATAAAGGACTGATGCTATGCAGACTTTGAAATCCTGAAAAACTATTCGGAAGAAAGGCAATCAGTAATTTTCTGAAATTCAGACCACTTTTCATCGTCCTTGTTATTGCTATTCCATTCACCAGTTGATTTAAGGAACGTGGAAGTAATTATTATTTTTCATAATGAAATATCACTGTGAGCATCTGCATGAGCGAGAAAAAATGGTTCTGTTGGAGGTTTTTCTTGTTAAATGAAAATTACACCATTAAATTTGACCAAAAAAACAATTTGGATATCACATGGATGTCACCTGGTCTCGATACAAAAAAAATCGATCATTTGGACTGCGTTTCTCCAATGTAGTGTTTCTTGTTTTTCTAAAACTCACAAAGCTACGATATTTAGTTGTCACGATGATTTTTTCTTCCAATCAATAATTGTGATTTTTGATAATGCAAGATTATTCGTTAAAATAACATCGAACAAAAAAATGTATGTGACTTTTTAGTATACTGAAATGTTCCCAAGCCGCAAACAGCAATTCACTCTTGGAACCCGGCGTTATTATTTTCCATTACGTTCACATTGGAGCGTGTGGTCACAAGCACCCATCTGTTGCTCTGTGTTATTCCTCCGATACCTAGGTGTCCCAAGGGTACGTTGAATGCCATGTGGGGCTTAACGTGATATTATTCAAGAGCTTACCCGTTTGCCTTTCTTCCAATGGCTCATGTACTTCAACAAACTAATAAGCCAGGGAGTAGACCCGACCACAAGATAAATGGATACATCATGTTTTACTAGCTTAAAAAATCACAATTTGTAAAATTATCGACACTTATATGACATAGATTCCCACATTTGTTGTCAATGATCAAATTTTCATGATAGGAGAGATCACCAACTTCTAGAAAAAATACCTCAATGTCCAGAACGATAAGAAAAGTGGTTGATTTTTCCTTCAATTTTTTTTCGAAGTAGTTTGAAATAACATCTCAAAGAAATATTCCTGTTTGAACACTGCAGAAACCGCGCCAGGATGTGACGTAATAAGTTCGCATCTATTGTCGATTATCGAGAGCAACAGAGCTGTCAATTGTTATTAATAATATTTCTTTACTATGTGAGCAGGCCGGAAAAATAATGACAGCATTCGATATACATACATATTATTTGAGAATAACTTAATCACGAACATCTACAATGTTTATTCCAATATAACACATGCTGACACGAGTTCTATTTTATTCATGGGATGAAATAGAATAAAATTTCCTCAGAAGTTTCGCAAAATAGTGATACTGGCAACTCGCGAATCGCGGAGAAGCCAGGAATTACAACGTTGCCAAGCGTTATCCATAATATTTCTTTACAATGTGAATGGGCCAAAAAAATAATGACATAGACACTTGGTATACATACATACAGTGCTTCTCAAAAGTCCCCTCCTCCCAAGTGAAATTTGGAAACTGAATTTTTAAGGTTGTAAACTTCCCTACTAGTTAGGATAGATAACGAAATCGTCGAACATGAGGTCACAAGGCCATTGTGACCAATTATTTCAAATGGAACTCTACGGCAAGCGACACCTCTTTCAAAAGGTATCGAAAAAAACCTATTCAATGATACTAATTTTGTTTGTGTTTATGGCAGTTTTAATGGCTCATTAGTAAACATTAAAATTTGGATTCCATTTAGTATGATATTAATTACAGATTTAAAAATCAGTATCTACTCAAAAAAATTGCTCGAAGTGACCTCCATTTACTTCCTGAAAGTGGAATATCCTATTTTTAAACTCTATTGCAAATGTGTCTGCGGAAACAGCCTCACATTATTCAACAATACGTTGTTCTGAAACGTCAATATTATCACGTTCAGTGGCGTAAACCTTCGATTCGAAGTACCCCCACAGGAAAATCAAAGGTGTGAGGTCCGGTGATCAAGCTGGCCATTCCGTTGAACCTCGTCGTCTAATCCATCTACCACGATACTCCTCATCCAAATACCGTCTCACTGCACCGTAATAGTGTGGAGGAGCACCCTCCTGATGGAATTTTATTTCCAAATTGCCGAATTCATCTGGATTATCTTCCAAAATTTCAAGGACTAACGGTTCTATTCCGTTTTGCAACAGCTCCAGATAAACATCACCAGTTAAATTAGTAATTAAAAAAAGATACTCAAAAATGTGGTTCCCCAGGATACCTGCCCAAACATTCACCTTCTGGAGAAATTGGGTATGTTTCACGGAACAGGTGAGGATTTGCGTCACTCCAATAACTCACATTCTCTGTATTTACATTTCCATTCAGATAGAAAATACTTTCGTCACTAAAACAAATTGTTTTGACATAGTCTGGGTTTTAGTTCCCATATTTTCACAAAATTCTAGTCTTCGGTCTGGGTCGTCGTCGGAGAGTTGATGAACCATTTTTAATTTGTATGGATGAAATTTGTGTTTTTTCAACACCCTGTGTACTGTACTACGACTGACTCCACAGGTAGATGCAATGTGAGTTGTTGAAGAAGTACGATCATTTATTACTTCCGCCAGTATATCAATTTCTTTCCCATCAGAAATTTGTGGTCTGCCAGATCGTTTCGCATCATTAATACTACCCGTTGTTTCAAACTCACGAAGAAGCTTCCTCAAATAAGTCCTCGAAACGGGGCGAGCGGGAAACCTCTCATCAGAAAGGCGTTCTGCTGCATGAATATTTTGTCCAGTTTCACCAAGAATTAGGATCGCTGCTACTTTATCACCTAAAGCACGTACCAAGTAATTGAACGTTCGGCTCACAACAAATCAACAAATTATTGAAATGTACAAAAATATTAGAAGCACCAAAAGCTGCTAAAACAGTTAAACGTTCGATCAACAATACACAAATTATTAAATGTACAAAAACTTGGACAATCACAAAAACGTCGAATTAGGGAGACTAACAAAAACGTCAGCTTATTTGACAACTATCTAGAGGCGGAGCTTGAATTTGGAATTCAAGTATTAACTGATTTAATTCCTCACAGCTTTGCGTTTTTCAAAAGAGAGTTGCCAAAACTGCCATAAACACAAACAAAATTGGTATCATTGAACAGGTTTTTTCGATACCTTTTGAAAGAGGTGTCGCTTGCCGTAGGGTTCCATTTGAAATTATTGGTCACAATGGCCTTGTGACGTCATCTTTGACGATTTCGTCATCTATCATCACTAGTAGGGAAGTTACCGACCTTTAATATTTAGTTTCCAAATTTGACTTGTTTATGTATGATCGTTCCAAAAATAAGAGGAGGGGAGCGGACTTCTGAGAAGCACTGTATGAGGAGTCTTGATTCCAATATAAACTTGCTTACACAAGTGTTGTTTTATTCATCGGATAAAACTGAATAACATTTCCTCAGAAGTTCCGCAAGAAAGTGACACTGGCAAATCAGGAAAATGCCAAATCATTGTACTCATGAAGAAGAAGACTGTTTTTTTGTTTCCATTGACATTAGTAGCAAGTCAGTGGTACAAATGTAGACATATGGTGAATCTGAACAGGGAAGATAGTAAAAAAAACTAAACAATGAACAAGCAAATATCCTAAAGAAGAATATCTTCATACAATACATAAAATCTGATACAACATTGTATATGTAATACATTATACCCGTGAAATTGGGGGTTGGTCGGACACTCATCTTTATGCTCATGCATTTCCTGGATAGTTTGATATATGAAGGTAGAAGGTAACGTCATGATGCCCAGACGTTTGGAGAGGGGCCTGCGCATTGTTTAAGCATAAACAATTTTCATGTCAAAAAATGCGGCAATAACGCTGTGTTTGGATGTCTCACTGAATTTGAGAGTTTTAGAGCGGAGGTTATTCGAATACTACACATTTTCTTCTAGGAAAAATTATGCATATATAATATTTTATTATTATATTTCTACTTCAAGCACATATGAAGCAAATTTATGAGTTTGTGATCTCGCCTATTGATGGAGTCTGCCTGAAGTATAGTTTTTTCAAAATTAATCTCCATATATAATAATTCCCAATCAGATAATACGACAACAATGGAATATTTTTCACTACAACATTCCATATGCTTTTTTCGCTGTGTGATTCGGTCAATTTTGATTCAAGTACTTCCTCTGATTTGGATAATCATGGTATTTCAAAATTGATAAATTAAATGATTACAATGAGATGAACTCAGACATGCATGTGAATCGAAGCCTACAAGAAAGCATCGTGATGGCAGACTTTCAGCAGTTCAATGAAGGAATAAAAAGAGGTAGGAAAAAATAACATTAACAATTACAGTAGACATATATATATGTATATATATATATATATATATAATATATATATAATATATATATGTTGTTTGACGCATTTGTTTTTTTTTTTTATTATAATTATAATTAATTTTGCCAAGGGATTTTTTATGTATATTGTATATTTCAAATGGGAATTTTTCATTTGCATGATTCAACTCTTTCGACCTTATTTTGCGCGTGAGGTATCACACAGACTGATATAGTCACTTGTGGGAGTGGGAAAATGAGACGGAAGAGGAGAAATGTGAAGATTGACATTGAGTTCCTAGATCTTATGGAAAGAACATAGCATTTTAGTTTTTTCCCGAGTTTGTGTTTTCTCATTGATATAACGCTTATTACTCAAGATATTCCTCATCCTTAGAATTAGTGTAAATGTGATTAGCGGCGGTACCGCCAGGAAGACTAGACGAAGTATCTATTGGCTGAAGATCAGATTCCCCGACGGAGGCACATGGGTGAGTGACACTTTGATCAGTTCTGTGTGTTTGCGAATTTACCACAAATTAATATTTATACAGTCCACTGAACGAACATTTTTTGATCCTTGCGAAGCCGGATTCACTTTGGTTTATTTCGCAACAAGTGAAAGATTCAAATTTGAAATAATTTCGTCAAGTCCCTTGGCAGCCATCGATTTATAATATCTTCATAGCCATTCATAAATAAGTAGCGCATACTCCCCTACCTTCCTTAAGTACCGTATAGTATTGTCATATGCACATAAATTAGCGCACCTACGTCACGTATTATTTACCCCTCTTGGGCCACACCGACTTCGACACCTGGGAACGACCTTGAGCTTCTCAGCTGACCGAAATAAGTAGGTCAGTACGATTCCAATATATTTCTTCTGTTAACTCGATTTAGAATTATTATAATTTGCTGATTGGGAAAATTTTTAATGATTATTGCGCGGTTGTTCTCGCATCTCACTTAATTGCAATTTTAACTCGCTCTGAACAATTTGAACTCTCATCTCTTATTATGTCTGTAGAAGCTAGGAAATTGAAATCTTTCATTGCTCAAAGAGAAACAGAACTCATAAAACTTAGTGAATTGAAAAGGGTGGCGGATCAAGCATTGATCGATAATTCAATTCATAATAACTTTAAATGCCGCTATAAAACACATAGAAGTGTTGTGTAGTAATTTTAATAGCATTCATTTCGAATATTTTGAGTCAGGTTTCTGGTCAAGACAATGCTGATTTAACCTCTCAAATCAAATACTGAAAGACTTCGATGGGATTATTATCATATTCAGGCAATTTATACCAATTATTCGAGAATGATCCAGTTTCAGGTGCTAGTTCAACCAGAAATTGTAACATTAAACTTCCTAAACTTGAACTTCCCATTTTCGATGGGGATATGAAAGAATGGCAAACTTTCATTGATATGTATGATTCGATGATACATACTAACGATTCTCTATCTAACATTGATAAATATAACTACTTAATATCTTCATTGAAGGGTAACCCGCTTTCAATTGTAAAATGTACCCCACTTGTGGGACAAAACTATATTGTTGCCTACAATTCGTTGAAAAAAAGGTACGAAAATAAAAGATTAATAGCAGCATCCCACTGGCATTCGATTGAAAGCACAAAAAAAATAAATTCTTCAGAAAACCTCATGGCTTTGCGGCATCTTCTGGATACCTTTTCTGAAAACTTCGCGATACTTGAAAATTTAAGTTTTCCCGTGAAACAATGGGATTTTGTATTTTCAATATGCTGTTTGATCGTCTGGATACTGATGCTCAAAAGGGATTTGAACTCGAATGTTCCTCAAGTTTACAAGTGAACAATTACTATGTAACCTTGAAAGATTTTTTAGAAAAACAATGTAATGCGATGGATAACGTTGCTTTATCGAATCCAAACTCAATAAAAAAAATTGATAAGTCAAATTTCAAGACGACATCCCCTATTGTCAATAAGGTGATGAAATCGAAAGCCAGTGCTAGTTTTATTGTCAATTCTTCTTCAAACCCCAATACTTGTCAGTTGTGTAACAAAGATCACCACATTTATAATTGCCCAACATTCCTATCAAGTTCTCCAAAGGAAAGGTACAATCTGGTAAGGAGTAGAAGGTGGTGTACAAATTGTTTGGGAACTAAACATACTGTCTCTCATTGTACCTCTAATTCTCTGTGCCGCAAATGTTCACTTTCTCATCATACTTACTTACATTTCGATTTTAAAACCTCTCAAAGGACCCCTGTCGATGATATGAACTCTGATTCTAACAACCCGGTCCACGCAGTTCCAAATAATCCCGTACCCCAAACCCAAACTGTGAATTTATTTTCGAACATTAAAAGTACAGTTTCACTCTCAACTGCCATGATTGAAGTGTTAGATTCTCGTGGAAAATACCAACCTGTTCGCGTTCTTTTAGATAGTGCAAGTCAGTGCTCCTTCATTGCGAAAAAATGTTGCGATAAACTAGGGCTCACTCGTATGGAAATGTCTATTGATATTAAGGGTGTTGGACAAATACATTCTTATGCAAATCAAGGGGTTTCGTGTACCATTAAACCTAGGGTGAAATTCAACCTATTTTACCTGTAGATCTTGTAGTGCTTCCTCAAATCTGCTCGAATATGCCTTGTACAAATATATCAATTGACAAATTCAGTAATTTTGCGAATCTTAAACTTGCTGACCCAAATTTTAATATTTCACGCCCGTGGGATGTTGTTGGGAGCAGATGTTTCCACACATTATTAAAGGTGGGAGCCCGAAATTTCAATAAATGAACCTGTAGCCCTCGACACGATATTTGGGTGGATAATTATGGGGAAAAGGGCAATTTTCCATCGGCAGAGGTCAACACATTCTTTACTAGTTGCGATAGTAATTTTAGAAAACTTAGTTAAACGATTATGGGAACTTGAACAATTATAATCAGCTGCCGTATCGTCACCTGATGATATCTTAGCTGAAACAATATATAACCAAACCTTATCGCGAACCGATTCTGGCAGATATATAGTTGCTCCCGTTTCGGTATTCTGAACCAATTTTCGAAGATTCTCGAGATATTGCTTTGAAACGTTTTCAATCTCTGGAGCGCCCTTCTGAAATCTCCTGAACTTTATGCCCAATATTCTGAATTCATGGAAGATTACATCTCTTTCTAATCACGGAATTGATTTCTAGAAATGCAATGTGTTCTGCTCTTATTATATTTCCCCACCATTGCGTCTTAGAACCAGAAAGTTCCACTACTAAATTGAGGGTGGTGTTTGACGCCTCTTCAAAATGTTCAAATGGTTTTTCCTTGAATGACACTCTAGTTAATATTCTCCTGAGATTTCGCCTTCACCCTATTTGTTTTACAAGTGATATAAAACAAATGTATCGACAAATTCTTGTCACTAAGAATCACCAGGACTATCAAAGAATTCTATGGAGGTTTTCTCCTTCGGAACCTATTCAAGATTATCGACTCAAAACAGTGACGTATGGTCTGACTCCTTCTCCTTACCTCGCAATAAATACGATTCGACAATTAGCAAAGGAATATAGGTATGAAAGTCCGCCCGTTGCTGGAATTCTGGAGAATGATATATTTGTTGACGATGTTGTATCAGGAAGTCATTCGCTACCAGAGGCACTCAAACTTCAAACAGATCTGATTCGAATTCTTGATAGGGTGGTTTTGAATTACGCAATGGGCGAGCAACAGTCCGAATTGCTCTCTCATTTACCAGCTTCCTCTTTACAGTTACAACCCTAGGGCTTGATTTAGAACCTGATTCGGTCATAAAATTTTAGGTCTTCAATGGAACCCAGATTCTGATTCATTTTCATACGAAGTTAAACCCTCAATAAACCCTGTAGAAAAAGATCTATATTGTCCGAATTAGCAAGAATTTACGATCCGTTAGATTTCTTAGTCCTGTTGTGCTTTTCATAAAGAATCTCATCCAGATTTTATGGACTATTGGTATAGATTGGGATATGCTCCCCTGAAGGCATAGTTAAACTTTGGTCTCAGCTTAAATCTGAATTTGGTGTTCTGTCTTCAATCAAGTTCCCCGCCTTATTATGTCATATTGTTTTTCATCTTGCCAATTGCATGGGTTTGCCGATGCAAGTCAGAAGGGCTATGGGCTGTGATTTACATCAGGATTGTGCACAGCGATCATCATATTACTACACACCTCATATGTGCCAAGTCTAGAGTATCACCTACAAAGAGAATATCTATACCTCGTCTCGAGCTGTGTGGTGCCTTGTTGTTATCTGATTTGATTTGTTACGCTCAAAGGGTTTTCAAAGAAAACTCGAATTTTCTCAAGTTTTGCCTATACCGATTCCACCACAGCTCTAGCATGGATACAAAGTAGTCCTCATAAATGGACATGTTTTGTCTCCAATCGTGTCACTAAAATTCAAGACAATGTCCTCCGATCCATTGGCACCATGTGTCTTCGGAAGATAACCCGGCGGATCCAGCATCCAGGGTTTGCTTCCATCGGAATTTCTCACTAATTCCTTGTGGTGGGCGGGGCCATCTTGGCTAAGAGAGCCCGAGGACGGTTGGCCCCGGCCATTCTCCAGAGTTCACACTTCTTTGATACCAAAGAAAAACACAAAAAATGTTTGCATTGCCATGGTGCAGACAGAACCCTTCAAAAGTTATTAGAAAATTTCATTTTAACCAAAATCAAACGAATTCTATCGTACGTTTTACGTTTTATTCATAATATTTGATTTCAATAATCATAAAAATGGTGCTCTCACATTGCTGATTTTGAGCTAGCTGAGTTGTATTTGTTAAGGTTTGCTCAGATTGATTCCTTCTCTCATGAACTTGCCCTCATTGAAAAGAGAAACCCTTCCCAAATGTCTCGCCAAACTAACACCCTTTGTTGATGAAAAAGGTGTATTGAGAGTTGGGGGCGCTTAGTCTTTTCAAAATTGTCTTTTCAACAAAACATCCAGCTCTCCTCGCTAGCAATCATAAGTTTACTGAATTAGTTATTCAGCACAACATAATAAATATCTGCATCCAGGATATCAAACATTGCATCACTTACTTATTCAGAGATACTGGATATTAAGTCCCAAACGAACCATTCGTAGAATTCTGTCGAAGTGTTTTAGATGTTTTCGTGTCAACCCGTCCGCTCCACAGCCTATCATGGATAATATTCCTCACTATAGGATTTCTCAAATAAAAACCCTTTTCCAAGGCTGGAGTAGACTATGGTGGTCCATTTTCCATTACGTTGGGACGAACTCGTGGTTCCAAAGTACACAAGGCCTATATATGCCTTTTTGTATGCATGGCAACCAAGGCTATTCACTTAGAGTTGGCGTCCGACCTTTTGAGTGATGCCTTTGGAGCGTTGCGGCGCTTCGTTTCTCGTCGTGGTTCCTGTAGTCATATATATAGTGATCGGGAACGAATTTTTGTGGTGCTGCCAGACAAATATCTGACCTGATGGAAACCGCTGTTGAGACTGAAGGTATCCAGTTCCACAGAATCCCTCCGCTTTCCCTAATTTTGGAGGTTTATGGGAGGCGGGAATAAAATCGGTTAAGGGCACCTCATTCGCGTGGTTGGAGAACAACTTCTCACGTATGAGGAGTTTTATACAGTTTTGTCACAAATCGAAGCAATTTTGAACTCAAGGCCATTAGGACCCATTAGCTCTGATCTGAATGACGTTTCAGCACTAACTCCCGGTCATTTTCTGACCCTAGCCCTCTAAACTCCTTTTGCCAGATGAGGACCTTACTGATATCAAAATGGGACGTTTAGGACGATGGCAGATCGTTCAGAAAATTCAACAATCATTCTGGTTGAAATGGCACAGGAATACCTCCATACTCCTTCAACGATCAAAATGGACAGATCCATCTGTTCCTATTAGAACCGGTGATTTGGTTCTTCTCAAAGATTACCTTTCACCCCCCTTGAAGTGGCATTTAGCTCCGAGTAGTCGAGGAACACGGTGGTATAGATGGTATTACACGAGTTGTTACTGTCAAACTGCTAAAGGGACACTCAGGGCCTGTTACGAAGGTATGTCCCTTACCTTCTATAGAACATTAGAATTTTGTTAGACTATAAGCATCTCTTGGCTTATTTTTTGGGTAAACTTTCTCGCGTAATTTTAGGTGAGCGGTTATGTTGCGTCTTGACGCATTTGTTTTTTTTTGTTATAATTATAATTAATTTTGCCAAGGGATTTTATATGTATATTGTATATTTCAAATGGGAATTTTTCATTTGCATGATTCAACTCTTTCGACCTTATTTTGCGCGTGAGGTATCACACAGACTGATATAGTCACTTGTGGGAGTGGGAAAATGAGACGGAAGAGGAGAAATGTGAAGATTGACATTGAGTTCCTAGATCTTATGGAAAGAACATAGCATTTTAGTTTTTTCCCGAGTTTGTGTTTTCTCATTGATATAACGCTTATTACTCAAGATATTCCTCATCCTTAGAATTAGTGTAAATGTGATTAGCGGCGGTACCGCCAGGAAGACTGGACGAAGTATCTATTGGCTGAAGATCAGATTCCCCGACGGAGGCACATGGGTGAGTGACACTTTGATCAGTTCTGTGTGTTTGCGAATTTACCACAAATTAATATTTATACAGTCCACTGAACGAACAATATATATATATATATATATATATATATATATATATAATATATATATATATATAATATATATATATATATATATATATATATATATATATATATATATATATATATATAATATATATATATATATATATATATATATATATATATATATATATATATATATATATATATCCAGTCCGCTTATCGCAATTAGAAACATGAAGTTTGAACGAATACCCATCGATTTTGGCCGCTTGCTTTTCAAGATCGAACTACAACGGGACTCTCGAAATCAGCTCAACTCTCCATGGAATTCGAAAGTTGACACTTTTCGAAAGAGCATGAAAGCCCGCAGTTCATTTGTTCTCAAAAAGGAAGTTGCAGACATTTCAACGCTTACATCAACTTTCACTTGGCTGCAGATCATTCGCACAAACCAAGGTATAATCCCAATGTCAACAAATATTCATCGATAACTTGGAGAAAAAAACGAATCATTTCTCAATTTCGGAAGGAAAAATAAAAAAAACTTTCAGGTGGTGAGATTCGAACCCAAGCTTTCTTTCGAAATCCAGAGATTCAATCTCTCATATCTGGCGTCTTAGTTCATTAAGCGTCAGAATATCAGCATTCTCAAACGTAGCTTTGCTGAAATCACGTAGGTTTGTCAGCACTGGCATCTGGGACTTTAGACCAAATATCCTTTTTCCAATCTCCTCCGCCACAGTAAAAGGTATTTTATTCACGATAAAACTATTCGTTATATTATATCTAATTGACATGCCACATATTAAATGTTAACCATTGATCAAACTTTGGCATACAAACAACATAAGATGTATGTACATGTACAAAAAAGATATAATCATCTAAACATACGTTATATAGAAATATGGAAGAAACAAAGTATCTTCCACGATAATATCCGACTTGTATTCGCATAGATATATCACCGCTTATGTATTATTTTGAATTTCCTCAAGCAGAACAGAAGTTTGGATGGTTCCGTACACCTTCGGAGTCGCATGAGCAAGAGCTAGATGCTTGTCACACATTTTCCTATATGATAGAAAGAGACATTTCAATCCACCCTGGAGGCGTCTCACTTCAGTCGCTCGACCGCGAGCCTCTCTCCATACAACCCACCCCCTAGAGAAAGCACCTGACTTTCGTCTTATCTTCTTTCTGAAGAGGACATAGGGCCGCAGGAGAATCCGGATACGCCGGATCAACGCGCTTAGTAATCCTAGCTACCGAATCATTTCATCCACGGTAGGACCACTGGATGAGACAGGCTACTGGCTCTGGCATGTCAGTGCCTAAGCGGATGGATAAGTCACTCCCTGCACAGTCAAGCAGGGAATACAATCATTCAAACCCATCGGATGAAGAACTCCCCGAATTACGGTATTGTTTTCCTATGGTCCACTATCCAGCTTCCTGCCCCCAGCATTCAACACTTTGTGGAGAGGCACCGGTGAACCGGTAGGGCTACCCTCCTTTCCCTGGGTACCCATGCAACAAGACTCGCCACCGTATCAGAATTGAGGTTAAGCACGCTACCAAGCTAATAAGAGAGGACATGGACTTCACCCAGCGGTGTCTAGGATCATCACAGGCACGCCATTTTCCCCGCGCCAGCTCAGACACATAGTGCCCAAATAGAAAGAGACACAAAGAGAGAGAGAAAATCACATGAAGGGGGCAAAACGCTCTATGTGACGATTTCTACCAGTCAACACCTACCGCAAACCGCGTAAACGAACTTCGTTCCAATATGGAACACAATATTCCGATACCTCCCCAAAAATATGCAGACCTTACAAAATACCAAAAGGCTCGAGCTGACGTATCGCTTATACATGAATCCTTCTGGGTTGTTTAGGGAACCTCTTGGTTCTTCCATTCGGAAAGGTATATCAAAAATTATTGCAGACTGAATTGATAGGGTTTGCCACAGCTATGATAATATAATTTGATTGAGAGAGTATAACCTATATTCATCCTCATGGTATTTTATATTCCAGTTCTCAATTTCAGAGAATTACCTACATGTTTCCCTACGAAAGCTATTTTTGATGTGCAACAGTTGACTGTATCCAGATACTCCATCATTCATCAATGTTCCTATGTTGACAATGGACAATGTGAATTACCAAGTTCATACAAAATCACGATATGATTTCGGCAATCTTGTTTCCATAAGCCAATATGCCAATGAGATTATAATCACTTCGTTATCTCCTTCAATGAGATAATGATCTCCTGATTGGCTTATCTTCCATAGACACCTGAAATCTGTTGATAATATCGATCCAGTATTATTGATTCTCGAAATTAAAAAATATTATATAATCTCATGCAGATGTACTTTGATATTATCGGTATCAATTAATATTTTTTTCGAAGCGCAAAACCACATTTTAATTGATGTGGTTTCATGATTTGATAAATAAAGAACCCGATGACGTGGCCAGTCGAAAAGAAAATAATCAAAATTCATTTGTTTGAAAATATCAACAGGATGTTCATAAATTCCGATGTGGAATCATCTGCGACTGAAAGATAAACTTTAGTCACTATCTTCCATCGTTCAAGATAACCTCTTCTGGGGTATTCATGTTAAAAAGGGAAACATTCTCAATTGAATATTGAATAGAAATATTTTTCTGTGAATTGAAAAATCCACGATGAAAATGAAGTTTTTTTTTGTGAATGTCTACCAGAAAACAACTACTACAGCCGGGAAAGTAGTTGCTTTCTGTTAGACATTCACAAAAAATAATTTCATTTTTATGGTGATTTTTCCATTCACAGAAAAATCTTTCTATTCAGAATCAAAATTCATTCAATAATTCTGGAGTTGCCATCATTCCAGCTGACGATTCATGTGCAGAAAAAAATGGATATAATTCCATTGGATAACAAAAAAAAACATTGAATTTTTTTCATAAACTTTGTCTGAATTCTGATATTCCTATGTTACCTCACTCAAATAACAGAATCTCACCACACCAAACTATTTTTCTTCGGTTCGATTCAACTATGGAATTCAATTGAGAGAGTAATCAAAAAGGTGAGAATTCAGATTCAAAACACTTCTCTCAGCTATAGAACGGATGCAAACAAGGATATGTACAATACCTAGGATTTCAATTTCAATTTGACTAATAATAAGTTATCTAGTTCAATTCTGGATTCCAGACAAGTCGAAATTCTTCATTTCCTAACATATAATAAGATATCCAATTGTAAAATGGAATGAAGAAGATTGACGAATTTTGTCTTCCAGAGAAAGATGAACTGTTGACAAATGCAAATTTGATTAAAACTAACGGAGTAACCTCGAATGAAAGAAACACACAGTGTAAGGATCTTCTCCTCTGCAATCAAATTCTTGCGCCCAATTCAAGTTTTTCAGTTGTCTCGGGCACCACCTTCCATTTAACGAGGAAAGGCCACTTGCTTTGGGCAGCCTCAGAAAAGGAATGACACTCCAGGGTACTGGAGAACTCAACGAAGCCAAAAAGGCAGTTTTTACTTGTCCTCAACTGGGTTTAGGACCTGGGTGTTGGCCACGTAATGGAAGAGCAAATGAACTCAATAAAATCCAGAAAATTCATTCCTATGAAAGAAAGTACAAGTGAAAAGCCTCACGGTGGTATGAACTAACAAAATGGAGATGTCCAATGAAAATCGGGGAGGGTGCGCCAAGCTTGAGGATCATTTCAATAATGCTCTCTCGAAAGATATTTGGGATGATGTGTTTGAACACGCAACCCTCGAGCCATCTTTCAGTGAGTTCATGTATATTTTTTCATTTCATTTCAATTCACATTTCCCACTGAAAAAATATTTTGATAAAAATAAGGATAGCAACAAAATATGGATTACGGATGAAATTAAGAAATCCAGTATGAAACTGAAGGATTCACGCCATCTTAAAAAATATTACCCTCAGTACGAAAAAGCTGAAGAAGATCATGAAGTTTTAATTAGAGATTCATAAAAAAGGTACTACCAAAATAGAATCGCAAATTCCAGCTGTGTCAACAAAACTGCTTGGAACGTGATATCTGAACTTAGTAACACGAAGAAGAGAATGCAAGAACCTATAATTATAAAGAAAGGTGATATGACCTTTTATAACCCTACCGAGGTATCACATTTATTTAATGAATTTTTTCTAAATCCCCCGCTACATAGTCTAGACAACGGTGTTAAAATCAGTGAGAAATGTAACATTTCTGACGAGCTCAAGATAGATATGAATGACTACTAATTTTTTCTTGATCCCTTCACCCCCCTAAAACTGAAAACAATCTCAGAATCTGAGCTTAAAAATAAACATTTCTCAGGACAGGACGAAATCCCGCTTTTTATAATAATGGCTTGTTTAGATGATATTATTGAACCTCTCACCTACCTGGTAAATCTGTCCTTTCTAAACGGTGAGTTTCCACAATGTCTGAAAGTTGGAGAAATTACTCCCATTTTCAAGAAGGCATGTTCTACCGACATGAATAACTATCGTCTAATTACTGAAACTTCCAGTCTTTCAAAAGTATTTGAGTACGCATTTCTCAACCGTCTCTTGAAACTTTTGTATAAATGCAGTATCTTTACCGAAAACCAACATGACTTCTTATCCTGCCGTTCTACTAATTCAGCTATTATTGCTTCCTTTGAAAACGTCACAGAGTTTATGGAGGCAGGCGAGTGCCCTGCTGGGATTTTCTGTGATCGAAATTGTAAAATTATGGAGTACGAGGTGTAACATCAGAATGGATTTCATCTTTTCTTAATCATCTTTCTCAGTACGTATGGGTTCCTGATATCCAATCTGAGAGTGTTGGCTTCGTCAATTCGGAGAGTAAACCCATTAATATTGGTGTCCCCCAAGGATCTATCCTCGGACCTATTTTATTTATACTTTACTCCAATGATCTAGATGAATTTTCGAAAGGTGTTCATGTAACAATGTATGCAGACGACACGTCTTTGATTATCTCGCACAAAAATGATTTACGTATTCTTGAAGATACAGAAAATGTTCTAGAAATAATGCGAGACTGGTGCAGTATCAATCGCCTGAATATGAACGCCCAGAAAACCTAAGTTTTAAGATTCCATAACTATCAAAGAAAGTGTGATCTTTTAAGAATGACGATGAGTGATGATGTATTCAACGATAGTTCGGAGGAATCCAATTTTCTGGGACTCCTTATTGACGAAAACTTTAGTTGGAAGGGTCATTGTACAAACCTAATGAAAAGACTGAACTCTATATGTTTCATGTTCAGGAATCTCAAACATATACTTGAAATTCCCCAACTAGTGGCCCTATACCATGCACAGGTTGTGTCACGAATTAGGTATGGAATATGTTTGTGGGGCAACTCCACCTTGGCTAAAAATGTCTTTTCGACACAAAAAAGAATTATTAGAATAATAGTGGGAGTTCCAAGTACTCATAGTTGCAGGGACCTCTTCAAACATTTGAATACCTTGACCCTCATGTCAGTCTATATTTATGAACTGTCCGTATTTATTTTCAAAAATAGACGAAAGTTTGTTCCAACGTAAGACTTCCACTCCGTGAACACACGCAAAAAAAAACATATTCCCTTTACAAAATACAAGGTCTCTAGTAATTCACCCACAATTATGGGTTTGTATGTTTTCAACCATTTACCTGAAAGTTTAAGAGAAGTTAAATATATTAAAAAAATCAGTAGCTCCTTGAGAAAATTCTCAACTGAGAAATGCTTCTATTCGCCAGAAGAATATGTCAATAGTTAGCTAGATCTTATCAAAATCTGTACATTGAGCATAGGTGTTTATGAGTGTGTGTGTGTGTGTTAATTACCGCTGACAATACTCTACTTCCAACTGTTTATTATATATTCACTATTTATATACATTGTATACTGACTATTCTTATACATTTTATATGTCTTATTGGAAAATAAAATTATTTATTTATTTAGAGTCACTGAAACAACCAAAAGTACATAATAATGGGGCGTTTGAGCAGCACTATGAGACGCGAGAGCAGTTCACAATGGTCCGTGTAAACGTTCCATTTTATTCTCGGCATCCTCTGAAAGCTTATTTTCATAACAGTTCCATTCCCTACACCTATTTTCATCCTGCGCGACTGTTGAAGTGATGAGGCCGAAGATGCGCTCGATCCAACTGACAGTTCCATTTTTTCGGCTTGTGAATCAAGTCGCGATAGTTCCTACTCCTACCACTATCTGATCAGAAGCAGTCCGGTCTTTTTCGACTCAGGATCTTATTCAACAAGACGGCTGTCGAGTAGTGACGTAGCTGGGATCGTGACGTTCGGATAGGCGGCGGGTACATTGGAAGCGAATTCGTACGAAAAATTGGTCGTACGAATTCTCACGAACCAAATCGCACGAATTTGTGATTACATTGGACGATTCTATTCACGTACAAATACAGATCAAACATTCGCATTGCTGAAACGCTTTTTCAATCACTTCCGTAAGCGTCTTTTCTCCTAGTTATTTTTTTCAAATATCAAACGGTCATTTTAGGGCAAACGTGAGTGAGAAGAAAAGAGACAGCAAACGGATAGAACGAGCAAGATATTCAACGGACGAACGACATTGATATTCACAGCTCTTTATAAGCCGTCATACACTTTCTCTACGTGAATTTTTCATTTTTCAAACTCGAAAATTCAGAAAATAGTTTTTCACTTACATTTCAACAATTTTATTATGCTTTTATCAAATATAAAGAAAATGTTGTTAACGATACGATAAAACATTAACTTAATTCATCAATTCTCCTCATTTGATACTGATCTCGCTTTTGACAATTTAACAATACTTCATTTAGGCCTCCATGAATATGAAGTGTGTACGGTGAGAAAAGTACGATCGGTCGCTGGACGCTGCGTCGCGCTCCAAAAGACGTTTTCGCACTTTGCACACGAATTTTCGTGATCTGTCTTCCACTTTGCGTTCTGACACTCCGCACGTAGTCTATTCTATACGTAAAAAATCAAAATGCAAGATGTCAGATATTCTTCTTAAATTGAAATTCTACGAGATTTTTCGCTACTTTAAAACTTCTGACAACCCTTCATTTCCCACTTACTCTTTTGACAATGGTTTTGCTGTTTTTATTTATCTTTCCCCGATATCTCTGTGAATATTCAGCCGTGCTCATCAAGAGTTTGTTTTGTCGAGAAATCTACAGGTTTGATCGCCCGCCCACGCACTTATCTTCCAGCGCGCCTTCTTGCAGTCAGGCTTGCGCTGTCGACAACAATCGAATCTCTTCCATGTAAAACCCTAATTACACTATGCTTCTTTCGTGCTTATTTTTGTGCTCATTTTCATGGCTATTTGTTGGCTGAATTTCCCCAAATAACTGGCACTATTACACCGTGCCTTTTTGATGATTGTTTCAGGCGCTAATTTCAGAGCTGCAAACCTAAGGAAAATTGACATTTACCTCAAATGATTAAGTAATTTAGTATACCTGGACTATTTGTTTCAACTTTTGCTTTACCTGGTACACGATTTTTCCTTCTTTTCTGTCACACTGAACAAAACGAAAACTATGTGATTAATTTCATCTATTTGTTGGTTATGTCAAGTCCTGTTTTGGCAAACCTGACATTTCCACAAACGTCCTTGAAATCCCCTCGATTCAGGCGGAAAAAATAGAACCAGTCCTATTCATTTTCACGCCTGAAACAATCAACAAAATAGCCACGCGCGCATGCGTATTTGTTTAAAATTTCAGCCACGGGCAGTCAGGCAGACAAATAGGCACGAAAAAGGCATAGTGTAATGAGGGTTTGAAGTATTTCGTAGACCGAGGCATGTTACTCTTCCTGTAGCCAGTTCTCCGTATACAGCCGCAGCTGACAAGATCCCCGTATGTGTTGCACCGGAATATGCGGTGAAATAGTCTAATTTTCTAGTATATGTAGTGGTGGTTTTCCTTGTAGTCACACGGAGACATTTTACACATCACCTATAATAAGCAGTATGATGCCCACTGCAATCATAATGATGATAATGATAACTATGTTTTTATATGGATGGGATCATATTCATTTTATTAAAATAGTATATTGTACAACGAGCACGGAATGGCATACGAGTATGAAAGTTTGCAGCACGAGCTGCAAGCGAGTGCTGCAAATCATACGAGTAAAAAATGGTCATTCCGTACGAGTTTTACACAATACTTTCTCTACGACTGTTATAATATACAGTGTATGTAAAAAACAACAAACATGAAAAATGTACTTTTATTAATTTATTGAAAAATTAACCCCAAAAAAAAAAATTTAAAAGTTTTGACATTATTCCATATTAATTTATTGAATAATAACAACAAGATAACTTATTAAAAACAAATTTTGGGGAAATAGAATCCGTTTTTTTTAAGGAAAAATTGGCATTATTAACATTTTCTGTAACTGATGTCGATGGAAGGTCTGAAAACTTATTGATCGACCCTAATATTTTATTGGCTATGTTATTTCGACTAGTCAGAGACCCTTCGATGTAACCCTCAGCTACTGTTGTAGAGCGCCAGCCACCATGCCGTTTTGATGTCGTTATATCTTAACCACTATCTATCAATATTGTAGCTGAAGATCGGCGGAAACTGTGGCCGGTGTATAACTCAGGATTCGGAAGTTTAAAGTTTGAAGCAATTTGTTCTCCCATATTTCCTATTTTATTAATTCCAATTTTTTGGACAGTGCATTTTCCTTTCTGATAATTAAGAAAAAAATAAGCATCGTTGACATTTCTCGATCTCAGATTCCAATATTTTTTCACAATGTTAGCATATTCACCCGTTACAGTAAATTTTCGAAAAGTTTTTGTTTTAGTGTTCGGAATGTGGACCAAAACTGCGGCACCTAAATCTTCTAAATCGTGAATTTTCATTTTGTACATCTTATCTCTCCTACAAGCACCCATAATTCCCATGATAAGTACAACCTGCAATCAAATATAATTAAACAAAATTATACGTTGCTTCAGCATACTAGTGCATATCATGATTTAAATGGGTATTACATATTCAAATCATCGATTGAAGATAATTTTCAATGAAGGTATTTTGTTGACAGTCGATAGACAAAACTGCACTAAATTTCGATAATCACATTTAGTCATTGTCACTTATTCCTGCACCTCGATATACTCTCCATGTAACGTACAGCCTGCAATGAAAATACTCAAAAATTGATAGTGCTCGCAACGTGCATAATGAAAAGGAGTATTACAATAAATCATCATTGAACATACAATGAAGGAATTTTGTGACAGTCGTAGAAAAATGACATTTCGATACACATTAGGTCAGCATGCCCTGATTACTCTTCTCTCGGACGTCCGTCGTCTCAATGGATCTGAAGTGTTTTTCACGACGTTTTGAATGCTTGCATTCACAATCGCTTCAGGTAAATACTAACAATCCTAGGTGCTACTTACTAATTCATTTATCTGTCGGTGCAATGGTGCGTGTAATGCCATCATTTGCAGTGGTGCGTGTGATTTTGCGTGGTATGGTAGTGCGTGAATTTTTGCGCCTCTGCATTTTGCCAGAAAAAGCAATTAGTGGTTTCCATGCGTTCTTGATCTCAACGCTTTGTTGAATGAAGGCGTTATTGGCTTCGATGTAGGCGGCCTCTTCGAACTTCCGTTCAAACCAATGCTTCTCTCTATGTTGAACACGTGCATCGTCCCATGGAATTCAATGGTGCTCAGTGCAGGCGTGGTCAGCACTTTCCGATTCTCACGTTTCTCCGCGATGAGTCCATTTTTTGTGCTCATCCAATCCAACCAATAACGGCCTCTTCGTCTCTACAATGTGGGGATCTCCGCATTCACATGTAGGAATCTCCGCAGTCACATGGAATACGGAGAGACAGAGAGCCAATTATCGGTAAAATTGACTGAGCACAAGAAATGGACTCAACACGGAGAAATGTTGAAATCGTAATTGCTGACCACGCCTGGACTGAGCACCATTGAATTCTATGAAACGACGCAAGTGTTCAACATAGAGAGGAGCATTGGTTCAAACGAAAGTTCAAAGAGGCCCGCACCGACAGATAATAATTGGTAAGTAGCTACTTAGCTTGTCAGTATTCACCTGAAAAGGATTGCAGACACAAGACGGTCTTAATCAAATTACCACATCGTCTACAACCTCCAAACAGAAGTTGAACCTGTTCGTGAGAATTCCTTTTTTTGTTGATCATAACTATGGATATAACGTGAAAATTTCAGTAATGATATACCTCAATTACGTACTGACGATATAAACAATCATTTTACAGAAATACACTGTGAACTTTTAATAAACAAAAATGAAATATAAACCTTATTCATACATACAGGGCAGGTACTGGCAAACTGATAAGTATTTTTTCCATCAATCACCTGATGGATTTTTATTCCAGGATGACTATGTATACATATTGAAATCTTTTCATCGAATGGATATTCTGAATCAATTTGATTCACAACATCAGGTAATTGATTGAATATTTTTGATTCGAGGTAGTTCATTTGTCCTAATGTTTCTTCTCATCCAGAAATATGCATGTAAATGGAATCTGAAAAATCTAGTAGATGGCTGTCACGTTCTGTTTGCACAACTTTTGTCTTTAATCGTAGTATTTTAGAATCGAAAGAATCTAGTTGGTGGCTGTCAAGTCGCATTGATTTCTATGTGGTAGTTGAAAGTTCAATTGTGTCCTTTGAATCTTCATCATGGGACTTATTTCTGTCTAATGGTTGGAGGTAGTAATTTCGAGCAGCTTTTATAACTCCGTTTCGTTTGATCTTGTTGCATTTTTTTTGTCGTCATACACATAGTGTTGTTCTGTTTGTATTTTCAATTTGATATTATATTGAAACAAAACATGGTTCTAGTGCATGCGTATATTAAATCTTGAAACAACCGGCATATTTTGAAATACTACAATTGAAGTCACAAGTTGTACGAACAAAAGGTGACAGCCACGTTCTAGATTTTTTTCGATTCCATTCACAGAAGATCCGCTCATGCACAATGTTGTATGTAATTGTTTTATCAGGAAACCATTGCTATCACAGACACAACATGAGAGTTCTTTCCAACACATATTTCCAAATTAGGAAAATTTTTTTCGTTAAAAAAACTGGTAAAAAATGGAATAGGGGTTGCCCACGAAATGCCATGCTGAGCGTGTAACACCAGGTATATATATATATATATATATATATATATATGCGTTCGTTTGTATTCGACTATATTTATATATGTTCAAAATTTTATTAGCAATCAATTAATACCTCAGACGAAAATTTTTTATATCTCATTTTCAGCATCTCTGATTCCTGTGCAACATGTTCCGCATAATCACAAAGATGTCACACCACCTAAAGACAAATTTTTCCTGATACATCTTTTTATCTTTTTCGTTGGATTTGGAGGAGTAGTGCCGCATGCCTACTTTTTCACAGCTATGACGTATGTATACTGGTTCTTTTAATTATATATATATATATATATATATATATATATATATATATATATATATGCTTGATATTGTCAATAATGAGTCCAAGAACTATTTTGTTTCCATTGGAGAAATGATGCGTTAAAGGGAAATAAAATATATTTATTTGTTAATTTCTGGAAAAATCCGTTCATGTTTATTAATTTGCATAATTTTTCCAAAAAAAAAAATATGATCCAATATCCAGCACGGACATAAAAAAAAAAACTCTTCATAATATGTCAGTTTATTACAAGTATATTAATTTCGGGAATGCTCGGCAATTCTCGGCTGCAATCATTTTGCGGTTTACGTAATTAGTTTGCTTGTTTGTTTGGCGCAAACTCAAAATTAAGTGGTTACATTAGTTTTTCGTATTTCGTTATCAAATGTTTTACTTTTCATCACCAGTTGCAAAAAGTGAAATTTCTCGCAACTGGTGATGAAAAGTAGATTTCAATACCAGTTGCAGAAAATACAGGAATAAAATTGGTTATAATTTTGAGGCTGAACTACTTGTTCTTCTTCATTGTTATTATATTCTCTGCACATTTCATGAAGATTACATTTTATTCGAATTCAATACATAATATGTATGGTAAAATAAAACTTGAGAGGTGTCAAGGGGCACCCGGATGGAACGAAGTTCCTTTCGAATAATTAGTGAAGGAATTGTAATAAAATTTTATTTGTTTTAAGCTATAATAATATTTTTTATATATATATATTATATATATATATATATATATATATATATATATATATATATATATATATATATATATATATGCACTCTGTCTGTCTATTCTTTCGTACATGTCATAGATGCGCGGGACTTTGTAAACACAACAGAGTGTGTATATATATATATATATATATATATATCATATATATATATACTCTCTTGACTTCGTAAACACAACAGCGTATAGGTTAGAACACGCACGGCTTGCTAAATACATACGCATTGATATTGTAATATTAAAATATAATTTGGTTTTAAATTTATTAAAGTTATGACGCGTACACTTGCTAAACACACAATAATGGAGAGATTATAAGCGTATGACTTGGTTAGCACAATAGTGAAGAGAGGTTATAATGCGTACTTGCTAAAAATACATGAGCATTTATTATTGTCTGTATAAAATCTCTACTTTCCTAACTACATCAGCAATATCCGGAACTTGTGCAGAAACACTGTCAGGATTCATTTTCGTTATTATTCTTCATTATTTATTATGTACAAAAAACCTGTATACACTCAACAAAAATAATCGTCGCGACACCACACTGTTCAATGTGAAATAGAAAGACAGAACGAAAATAACTGGCTTGCTCTCTATGAGAGAGAGAGAGAGAGAGAAAGAGAGAGACAGACAGAGAAACACGCGCACGCCGCAACCATAGCGAAAGTCTCGTTACAACTTTTGGTCTTGATTTATTCCGTCTAGCCCTCTTTCGCAACGCGCGATAAGGAACTACGTTCCAATAATTATTAGTATTAATAACATAATTTGAACAATTGGTGATATCGACCCCAGCTGACAACGTAGTTTTTTATGTACCATGAAATTCCGTTTTTTTACATGGAACTCTCTCCGAGGATGAGAACACGCTTTCAACGCACTAAAAAGTAAAAAGTAATTTTGATATTCAATGACTTCACCAGAAAGCGTGGAGAGCCGAAAAACCTACGTCATTTTAGCAAAGAAGGAAGTTTGCATACTTGCTAGCTTGAAAGAGGGGCCACTCCACGGGAAACAGGCATAAAAGAACATGGAAAACTTTTTTATTTAAGTTGAAGTATGGTTTTGCGTTTGACAATTAATATAGTCTAATTGGCCAAGTGGTCTAAGGCGCAAGATCTGAGCTCTGATATAAAAAACTGGCGAGGGTTCACATCTCCGCGCCTGACTATTTTTTATAAATTTTTTCCATCGGAATTGAATGATGATTTGTTTTTCTTCTCTATTTGAATATTCATCCCAAAACTAAATCACTTCTCAAATTAAAAGGGGAAAATAAAAAAAATCGTCAGGCGTGGGGATTCGAACCTTTGCCAGTTTTTGATATCAAAGCTTAGATCTTGCGCCTCAGACCGCTTGTCCAACTGGACGATATTCATTTTCGAATGCATTACCATACTTCAACGAAAAAGCCCCGCTTCCAAGCTAGCAAGTACGCATACGTCCTCAACTACATATCACACCATTCATACTTAAAATTTCAGCTTCGCTAAAATGAGGTAGGTTTGCCGGCTCTGTGATCTTACTCTAAAAGTATTATGTGTATGAAAATAAGAAAAAAATATTGTATGAAACACGTTGGAAAACCCAATTTTTCGTAACTCGCTTTCTTTTGCGGAATCGTTTCGCTCGTTCCGCAGAAATTCGCTCATTACGAAAAATAGTTTTTTCCCAACTAGTTGCACGAATAACTATTATGTGCTTATATATCAGGACTAAAAAGATTTATTTTACTTATTTTCCGCTATTTAGTTTCTTTTCTCGTCGATTAATTATTTGTTGAAGAATTTTTATAGAAGTGGAATTCTGAAATTTTATCGATCAGAAGATATTCTAAAGATGTGGCTGCACACTTTCTGGTGTCGACCTGGGTGACATTCACTACGCGCCAGCGTCGATGGAAATACAGATGTTTGTGAAATTATTATGAGGAGGTGGGATAAGCTCAAAATGAATACGGATTTGTGATGAGGTCGAAATTGGAACCAATACTAATTTTTGCTGAGATAAAATAAGTTCTAAGAGAATACAATTAATTTCACATCTCATAGGGATTTCATAGAGCTGAAAAAATTTCACCAAAAGTGTTTATCGGTGCTGATTTTGATGCCCACATTACGAATCCATGGAAATATTGGCTTACTCGATTAATTGCGGAACCCGAAATAATTCATCGAATATGTGTTTTGTTACCAAATATGATACCTTGATCACGAATTCGTACAAAGTTTCAGGTTGACTCGCTTCTTATTCATATAAAAAAAAAACTTATTTCCATCGCATTTGGTGAACTCAGATCGATTTCAGATCATATCCAGACTAACAGTTGGTATATCACTCAGGTAAACCCCAAAAAATGTTAAGGCTCATCTCTGGTACGTCTACCGATCGAGATGATTTTAAAATTATTCTCGAGTGATCACGGAAGATACGTGGATACTTACATAAGAACAAATTCAGATTTATCAGAACTGAAAGCAATAGCAAAAATGTGTACCAGTACTGTATATGATATCTTAATCACGAATCTGTAGAAGCAATTGAGCTTATCTCGCCTACTAATGATATATTTTTGCAAAAATTCATCGCTCAGGTCAACCAAAGAAAACTTATCTTTGGTATTTCTACCGATCGTGAGGATTTCAGTATTTTACTACAATAATTACTGAAGATAATGAGGAGTGAGACACACTGTATATACCAAAACAACTAACCAGTCAACAGAATGATCATTTGGTGAATATTTGTTGTTGATTCTTCAGTGTGTCGTTAATTTGTTCTGTTCATATTGTTGTTAGGCTTAGTATTTTGAAACAAATTGTGTCTGTCTGGAACATGCAGTTATCTGGCGTCGCGTGAATTTCGACTGCTTTTTGAAATGGTAACAATTGTTATAAATATTGGCTGAACGATGATATAATATATCTTTTATTGCAGTATTGGATGTATAAATTCAGAGATGTTAGTCAAGACGACTACGATGCTAGAAACAAAACGTTTCTTCAGAAAAATTTTGCATCAATTTCATCACTTTTGCACCCGATACCCTCAGCAGTGACTATGGTCCTAGCTTCGATGTTTGCTCATAAAATACATCTGAGAAAACGTTTGCTTGGCACCATGATCGCCACAACATTAGCGTTCATTGTGTTCACCTGTTTTGTTGAGATCAATACAGATTCATGTAAGTATAGCACTGACTGTTGTTTTTTTAGTAGATGTAAACGGAGGTCATTTTAAATTGCAGAAAAAAAACAAATGCATTTTTCATCGAAACATATTCAAAATTGTTGTATTTTTTAAATGCAAAAAAAAAAGTTTTCAAAAGGTATCCTGTTAGTTATTGTTATTATCTACGTGAATATTGATTTTAAAAATATTAAAATCATTGAATTAAGTGTATATTTGTGTGCCTCCGATACTTATTGTTATTATTTTGATTGAATCCAGATAGGAGTGATTTAGTAGAATTGCTTGGTATTGGACAGAGAAACAACTATTTCATGTTTCGTGGATTAAGTTTCCGCTTCTTTAGAGTTCTGGCGTATTTAACGGTAATTAGTAACCAAGTCTGTTGATATCTGCATTGTGACAATGCAGCGTTGAAATTAGTATGGATCAAGAAAAAATGAATATTTCAATTCGACTGGTCTTTTGAGGACTGAATGTCACAATGCACATATCAAAAGACAAGGTACTCAGTACCGTTGAATAATCCAGAGCTCTAAAAAAGTGGAAAATAAATTTGCAAAGACGTAGAATAGTTTGTTTTTTCCAATACCCAGCTATTCTTCTGAATAATATGAATTGTAGTTCAACGCGCATCACAGTCACATGTAGGTAGTTTCTCGTGGCATATAACGATCAGTACTACCTGAAGTAGAAAGCAAGAGGTTGTATGTAAACTTCGTAGCAAATAATATATTTTGAGCGTCTTATAATTTTTACGGATTGTTATTTAATGAATATTTCAGGGCAAACTGAATTTTTCATCTTCACCATGATTGTCTGCCTCCTAAATAATGGTGAGTTGAACCTTTTTTTTTCCAAATTACACAAACTAGAACATTAGGAGCCAAAAACTGATGATGATATTGCTTCTTTGTTGTATTCCCGAAATATAATTCAATATAGATGGACATTGAGAAACAACGAATACAAGAGACACCACTAACCAATTTAATTCAAAATGTTCATTACATATTGGAACATGTCTAAATGAACCTAGTATATACAACGCATCAACTGAATATATATACAGATCTTCCTATGATAGGGTGGTGCCTATCCAGCTTGCCTTTCTCAGTCCAGGGCAAAAATAATGGATTTTGTGGGTGTTCGCAGAGGGGTGGGTATACAGGTTGTTTCACGGTGGATGGAATATTACAAGTATCTGGGAAACGGAACTACAGATCATTTCTAAAATTTGTGGGCTCGTTAAATCAGAAATGTCTCATCCGTACAAAATATGTTCATCAATACAGTGTTGCCGCTTGTATCAAAAAGTAGTAGCTACTTATATTATATTGCAATTTGGGTCATAGCTGCATGAGCCCATTGAGTATTCTGCGGATGAAAACATTCTCAGTTTCAGCATACAGGGAGGCTTAACAATGAGTTTTTTCCGAAGACTCAGGAAAATCACTGAAACCGTTTATTTAATGGAACACTCTGTATATTATTACTCATTTGGAAAGCTGTGACATTTCCTTATTTACTCGTGTATACTTTCCTCATAGTTATCTCGTGGAGTTCGGAGTTATGATTATACAGTACTTCTCGAAAGTCCCCTCCCCCCCCCACTTATTTTTGGAACGATTATACGTAAACAAGTGAAATTTGGAAACTGAATATTGAAAGTTGTAAACTTCTCTACTAGTGCTGTTAGATGACGAAATCGTCAAAGATGACGTCACAAGGTCATTGTGACCAATAATTCTAAATGGAACCCTACGGCAAGCTACAACTCTTTTGAAAGGTATCGAGAAAATCTATCCAATAATACTGATTTTGTGTTTATGGCAGTTCTAATGACTCATTAATGAACATTAGAATTAAAATTCCATTCAGTATGATATTAATTACAGATTTAAGAATCAGTATCTCATTGAAGAAATTGCTTGAAGTGAACTCCATTTACCGCCTGACAGTGGAATATCCTTTTTTTTTACTCTTCTCGTACTTTTGCAAATGTGTCTGCGGAAACAGCCTCACATTCTGCAACAATACGTTGTTTTGAAACGTCAATATTATCAGGTTCAGTGGCGTAAACCTTCGATTTAAGGTACCCCCACAGAAAAAAATCCAAAGTTGTGAGGTCCGGTGATCGAGCTGGCCATTTCATTGAATTTCGTCGTCCAATCCATCTACCACGATACTCCTCATCCAAATACCGTCTTACTGCACCGTTATAGTGTGGAGAAGCACCATCGTGTTGGAATGTCATTTCCAAATTGCCGAATTCATCTGAATTATCTTCCAAAATTTCATTTAGATAGAAAGTACTTTCGTCACTAAATCAAATTGTTTTGACATAGTCTGGGTGTTGGTTAATTTAAGTTTCCATATTTTCACAAACTTCCAGTCTTCGGTCTGGGTCGTCGTCTGAGAGTTGATGAACCATTTATAATTTGTATGGATGAAATTTGTTTTTTTTCAACACCCTGTGTACTGTACTTCGACTGACTTCATAGTAAGATGCAACGTGAGTTGTTGAAGAAGTAGGATTAACTATTACTTCTGCCAGTATATAAATTTTTTTCTCATCAGAAATTTGTGGTCTGCCAGATCGTTTCGCATCATTAATACTACCCGTTATTTCGAACTTACAAAGGAGCTCCCTCAAATGAGTCCTTGAAACGGGGTGATCGGGAAACCTCTCATTCAAAATGAGTTCTACTGCATGAATATTTTGTCCAGTTTCACCAAGAATTAGGATCGCTGCTACTTTATCACCTAAAGCACGTACCATTTCGCTTCTTGAAGCACTCAAACGTTCGGCTCACAACAGTTTAACGAATTATTAAAATGTAAAAAAATATTAAAAGTACCAAAAGCTGCTAAAACAGTTAAACGTTTGATCAACAATACACAAATTATTTGATGTACAAAAACATAAAAAATTACAAAAACGTCGAATTACAGGTTATTCGACAACTATCCAGAGGCGGAGCTTGAATTTGGAATTCTAGTATTAAGTGATTCAATTCATCACAGGTTTTCGTTTTTCAAAAGCGAGTTGCCAAAACTGCCATAAACACAAACAAAATTAGTATCATTGAACAGTTTTTTTCGAAACCTTTTAAAAGAGGTGTCGCTTGCCGTAGGGTTCCATTTAAAATTATTGGTCACAATGGCCTAGTGACGTCATCTTTGACGATTTCGTCATCTATCATCACTAGTAGGGAAGATTACAACTTTTAATATTCAGTTTCCAAATTTCACTTGTTTATGTATATCGTTCCAAAAATAAGAGGGGGAGCGGACTTTTGAAAAGCACTGTATATGTTATGTAGTATTTAAAACATCATGAGGTGCAACAAATATCAACGACGAACATCTGGATTATTAGATGTAGAATAATGTAACGGTGACGAATCATTTCAATTAATGTTCTAAATGTTAATAATTAGTTCTCATCATAAATTAAAATGCGCAATTGATTGTCCATAATTAAGCAGACAACATTGAAACAGTAATTTCGTCGAGATCCCATTTCTCTTATGATTTGCGGATTTTTATTTTCCCAGTTATGTTGAGAATACCCTCTGGCGAATATTCTCATTCATCAGATTTTATTATCTTCTTGAGAAAATTTTTGTCTTCTGTGTACGCACTATCAACATTTCACATAGATCGATCATTTGTGGAGCGTCTTGGGACTCAAAAGCTTGAACCTCAAAATTCATAGTCATGCATTTCATGTTCCTTCAGAATCCTATAAACTGATGGAAGTTTCACATCTAAATCATGAACTGCACTACCAATGGAAGCATGGAAATTTCCGTAGGAGTATGCCAAATCATTCATTTCATTATCATCATTACCTGTCACAGGTCTAGGCAAATTTACATAATTTCTACTTAATCTGATGAAGTTTCTCAGATTCATCCGAAGTGAATCAGAATAATTTTCATTAAATTCTCTGGATGTTATCCTGATAATTTTTGTAACATTGACCAAAAATGATGAATAAATCCATCCAAACCACATTTGAGTAACTGTTTCCTGCCACAGTACTAACATAGCGACGTTACTTCCAATTAAGGTTACAATGAAGGAATAATATATCATTTGTCCGTCAAAACGAAGTTGATCTAGATAACTATCTGAAAATTTATTCATTGAACATTATAACATAAATTATCATAACTCACAAACTGTGAGAGATAGGTTGAGGAAAATTATTCAAAATCAAATGGGAAAATGTCACAGCTTTCCAAGTAATAATATACATGGTATTCCGTAAAAATAACTAAGTTTCAGTCATTTCCATGAGTCTCCGGAAGAAACTCACTTTTGAGCCTCCCTGTATGCTGGAACTGAAATCTAGATCATTGGCCAAATACTCATGGTCTAATGCAGCTATGATCCATTTTGCAATATTGTGTGAATTCGTATTGTGGAAAAATCGTTATTTTTCAATAGTCAGGTTGTGCTCAAAAAGTTGACATTATTTATTTCTGAAATCGTTCAAAAATGCCTACTTTATCAGAGCAACTTCAGACTCAAAAATACGCTTATCTAGCGTTTGAGTCCGTTGCTGAGCAACGAACTTTCCCGAAATTTTTGCCGGCCTAGGCCGTCAAAATCGGTCTCTACAGGTTTTTCTTATACATTCTAGACAGTAAATAAATAAACGCAAACAACCAACTCTGATTAAAAACACTTATTGGATATATTACACATATGAAACGTTTATTATAACTCTTTTTGTATATTTATAGTTATGATGCAGTTTGTACAATTATTGAACATCTGAATTCATCAGTTATGTTACCTGTATAGTCAGAGACGTTATTGTTGTTTTTTTCTTCGGCAATAATACTAATAGTTTTAGTGGATTTCTATTCATCACTTCCTCCTCTAAATATGGTATCTGCTTGTGTACTTCATTTGTTAAAGTTTCCTCTATATATCCTCCGGCAACGGTTGAGGATTTCCATCCCATATGCCTCTTTGAAGCAATTGAATCTGCCCTAGCATCAACCAACATTTTTGCAGAGGACCAACGGAAACAATGTCCTGTGTATTCATGGGCATTTAGAAACTTTGAGGCATTATTCCCACTACTTGCCTGCAACCTTTCCCATTTGAATATTCAAAGAAAAAGCGGAAACTTTCATGATTTTTTGGATGACATTCAACATATTTTCCTCACAATGGCATATGAGTTTCGTTTATCACAAATGATCTTGGTTTATTCGTTGCATTAGCGGGTATTTCATTCAAAAGCTTAGATCCAAAATCTTCTATGTCATTCACATTTAATTGATATAGTTCATCACGGCGACATGCACCGGCAACACCAAATATTGAGGCAACGTAAAAAGTAAACACTACCCAAATATCAAGGTTATTTCAAAATTCTTACATTCTAAACGTACCTCATTCATTTAGTATATATAATCGGGTGCTTGAGTAATGAAAGTTTCAGTTTGTACAACTGATAAAACTTTTGATTTCTTTGTTTATAGTTGTCACTTTGACGTTTCAGGAAAGCACGTAATTTTGAATATTTTGTAATATCAATATTCTCTTTTGTACTAAGTGTAGCTCTCATCATGGAGTAATTCGACCATAGCGTAGATGCCTTCAACTCTGTTGATAAATCGAAAAAGTATGCAATCATGATATTTTCAGATCGGGAGGTCTTTTTTTTTCTTGGCAATGATCCATGAGACGTTTGTAAGCGTATTCATATGTTTCCTTGGATTTATTTGGCAATCAATCCAAAATGACTTTTTAGCAGCATTTACTTACTCTGGAGGTGTCCCGCACACCTGGACATCATCATCACTGTTCCTTTTATATATTTTTGAATATTCTCCAGCGATAAGTAGGTATCAAACCAAAATAAGTAGTAGATCTCTAACTATTGTCACAACACTGAACAACAGTGGTTGTCAAGGAAACGATGTCATAGTCAATAAGATGTTAATGAAAAATTGTTATGCATTTATAAAAATTTCCTAATTTATGATAATGTTGATTGCGATTGCAGAAAAAATAGTATCTCTACCTCGTAGTGAAAGCACATTTCTAGACTTCAATGCTTGTTGGCCTCGGCTCAAAGCCTCGGCAAAAAATTTACATTGTCTTCCGGGAATGTATTGCTTCAACTACTAGATACACAATGTACTATTATCGCGAAAACTGTCACAGATAGGTATCGGGAATTGTCAGGGAAAGTTATGAAGGATTCCATACTAGCTACTACTTTCTGATACAGCAGCAACACTGGAGAATTTTAAAAAATGATCCGTTTTACCGTTTTCCAGATACTTCTGATGTTCAATCGACCAAAAAACACGATGTTTGCTAGGAAGGGTTATTGAGCATTGTATTCTTTGCTCGCTTATACGAGTTAATTTGCTTCTTCAATTTTTACTGAAAGTGGTTGTATTCATTACTGTGGATGTTATTCTAGTCATAACTTCACCCGTACTTTTCAGGATTTTTTGAGTTCAAATATAGTAAACACGTACTTTCCAGAATGAAAATAATTTATTTCTTCACAAAAACATTGACTGATCGCAATTATTATTTTTTGTCCCTATATATCCATAGTAATCAGTTGTATTCTAACTAGGTGACAAAATTATATACAAGGTAATGAAAACTAACGAAAACTTTCAACAACATTCTCGCCCCTTGTATAAAAAAAACATTTTCATTACAAAAATAAATTCCACCCCCACTACAAACATCGTGTAGGCACAGCTTTCCGACTGGTCGTCGGTACGTACCAGCTTGAGTCTTGACATCCACAGTTCTCACGTGACCGTCCTCTCCTAGGTAGAAAGCCATGACCCTTTCTCTAGGCCAGTGATTTCGAGAAAGATCACCATCTATCAGGATGACAATATCACCAATCTCCACATCTTGTGGGTCCTTGTAAAACCATTTCGTTCTGCAGGTCAGTGTTGAGATGTATTCTCGAAGCCACCTTTCACAGAAACAGTCTGCAAAATACTGAGCAAATGTCCACTGTTTTCGAAATATGGAATCATGTTCAGAAAATGATCCTGCAGAAGATGAACCGCTCTGGTGCTTGAACAAGTGAAGAAAACGCCGTACGTTTTCTCCTTCCTTTGCCCAACTGTATATAGCGCCATTTTGGAAGTGACCACTTTTGCTCTGGAATTTTCACAAAACCGACACAAATTCCAACAAATTTCCACAGCTGATCTCAAATTCAGTAAATGGAATTTTTGCCTGATATCATTTGTCATTATATTTTGTGAATGTTGACATGTTTTCGTATGGTAATGGTGAATCAGCAGAAGGGTATACTTGTTCTCCTATTCCAAAATTATAGGATTTTTTGTTTCTTTCGATTTTTCCTCTCACTCTAATTATTTCTTTCTCATGAGGTGGAAGCTCATATAGTTCACTTGTTTTGGGTATTTCCATTTTCCTCAATAACAAATAAACTTCTTCTGAAAAAGTGTCTCTTTGTACTTGTTACATTCAAATATTTTTCAGCAGCTACTTATCCATCGGCAGTAAGTTCTGACGATTATTCTCCTCCACTATGGTTCAAAATTAATTTTTTTATTCTCAATATTATTATGAAAAATTCAGTTGAATTTGATGGTGTGATGTTTCAAAATGAATTTTTACAGCCTACTTCCTAGAACTGCGGCCTGTAGTTCCAATATCGGAATCGATACGATTCTGTGTTATTGTTTTTCGTTTTATTACCTCTTCCAATTTCATATACCTACCGTATAACCATGCGGTAGAATCTACGACCGACAGACTCTTTCTTATACAATGTATGTTGTCTTAAAAAGAATAAAGTGATTCGATTTTTGAAGACACCCTCGGTTTGGCCATTAAAAGGGATGTATGAATACTATTACCCGATTTTGGGCGCAAATATTAATCCGCAGCTAGAACTTTTTCACTCGCATCAGAAAATGTGTGGAGTTGAATACTTCCTACGTGGGATTGGTGTGCATAACATGGTGAGACAGAGTTCTGTGTTTCATACTTTTTAATTCTTCAAGCCATTTTATCAATTTTTTTTTCAGAAAAGGTTTTAGTTCATCGCCCCATGAAATTTCACATTGCCATATTTCCCTAAATGAAATTTTTGCTTTGATAGTGAAATTCATGAGGAGACCAAGGGGTTTGAAAATCGACATCAGAATTCTGAGATCCCCTCTCTTGGTAGTAATTTTTTTCATTGGTGAGAAACCTTGCAAATTTTCCCCATTTCTTGTCGAATCCGAGGGTATCGGAAGCTGTATTCCAACATAATCCCAAAACCTTTTCACTTGGTAATTTCCTATCTATATTCGAATCCTTAAATTTATCTGATTTAAGGTCAGAAGAATTTTTTTGAATAACTTTTCGAGAACTGCCAACCCAGTTTTTCATTTGAAAACCACAACCACTTCGTCTGTGGATTTCAATTAAAGGTCTCATCAATACTTCCGTTTCTTCTTTGGTATCTACACTATCGGGATATTCATCAACGTAATATTTATTGTTGAAGAATAGCGCTCATAGCTCTAGGAAATTCATTTTGAAATTCGGGTGCATTTTTTCTCAAAATTAAAGAAGCTGATGCCGGAGAAGGGGCTGATCCAAATGTCATAACATATAATCATTCAAACTCACCTTGGTGGCCTCTGCGGCGGCGGTAAATACTATTCTAAATGTATTTGGTTCATTGGGATTAGTTAGTTAGTGAGGGTTATGTTTTCCAAATATTCCTTCATCAGAAAGCTTTTTTGAATAACTTTCATCTGTGTAATCATCGATTTTACCTGAATATTCTTCGGAAAACTGTAGATTTTTATTCATTTCCAATTTATTTGATTTTATTCGTCTCATGTTTTGAATCTGGTAATACTTCAACATGCTCCTCCAATAAGAACCCGATTTACCATATATCGCCAATATGCCTTGGAGTTTCGTTCATATCCAGAACCATTTGATGCAGTTCGTCGTCACCGTTGCTAATATGCAAATCTACTCGATGATGGATACTTGAAGCATTCTCATGAAGCACCCAACCCAATTATGTTTTCGATGAAACTGGAGCATTTTTTCCTGCTTCAATAACATCCCTTGGTATGAAAAGATCGATGTTATCTTGCAATAGCGATATCTTCTTTCAGCAATATCTTTCGTTGTGCATTTTTGAAAGAACTGATTTTCATTGACGATACATGATTCCATTTCTTTGAGAATGATTTTGATTTGCAAAATCTATATTATACTGCTCTTCACTGCTGATTTACAATCTCACATTTCGGGAGTCTCGTTCTTTTTTTGTGGTAGAGTCCGTCCATCTGATTTTCAAAGATTCAGTTTTTCCAACTGCTACTTCGCTGCACTACATTTCAACTGTAGACGCGTTGTAAAAAAAGCAGATGTTGAAATAACAGCTATTGGTCCCATCAAAATCACCTGAACTACTCTCAAAAAAACTTCTTTCTCTGAGGGCTCACGAGAATGATAATTACCGCTATGACTAAATGGAGTGTCCCCTGTAATATGTGTAAAATTGCCTAGATATCTCTTCTGAACATCACAACTGTGTGAAAGTGAATAATGATATCTGGTTCATTCATTTTCATTGCAAATATTCTTTTTTCGACGAGCACGCTTATGATGTTACGAATTCAAAAACAGAAACAAATTTAATTGTGTCTTTCCCAATTCAATCGTTTATCCATCATTTTTTTGTTGAAAAATGGGCAGTTCTCAGGATGATAATTGATTATTTCCCTCACAGTATCCAGAAGATCTTTTCATGATCCAGAATTTGTTGTCGTTCAGACATACTTCTTTTTTTTTTCTCGCTGTTGAACTCAGGAGTCGATATATTGGACACGGCATTCGTTATTTTAGATAGTCAGTCAGAAAAATCTGAAAGTTATAAATTATTAGGTGAGCTCCTCAAAAGGCACACTTCCTTTTCACATTCCAGACTGAGACTTGATGTGAATTTTGCCACTATCTGCGATAAGAGTTGAGGATTCAGTAGAGTGCCTGACAATGGAAACTAAATACCTTCAGGGTCAAATTTTTTATTAGATTTGAAAATCATGTAATGTTTTCTAATTTATCATTCGGTGAAATTTCTTACCGTTGCTAGAGATCTTGAATATTTACTCTGGTTTTTCAAGATTTCTACTATTTTTCGCATATCACATGTGGAATTCAGTAATCCCTGAACAGAAACCCTTGTTTTACCTTCGAGAGATTTCCGAAGGTAAGCCAAATTTTCTGAATTGCTGAAGTTCTTCTGAACTGTGTTTTAGAATGTAGCCAGTCTCTCAGATCCCCGTCAAAATACGGTTTTTCTTGAATATTTTCCTTGTCGAATTCAATTCCTCTTGATATCTCGTTGTCCAAAAACCGCTCTCACTTATCCATTATCTTTCCTTATCTTTGTAGACCCAATTTTACCAGACCTCAAACTTACATATACGGACTCATTAGACATTGAATTGGAGAGCATATCATTCACCAATTTTTTAACATAATTTTGTTTATTTCCAATGGTTTTTTAACCTCATTCTCAAAAACGTGGACTCGGTGACCTGCCAGACTCCGTGACACTGACACATTCTTCTTCCAAGATCGTCTTTTTCAATAGAGCACTGTCAGTGACAAAGAAAGGGGAAAGCAAAGCTTCATTTACATCAGAGCACGTGTGTCTTCCTTGTGAATTTTCTCCAAAAAAAAACAAATCCTGAATAAGGATCCTTGACATTGTTGTGAACCTCAGTTGTTAGTGAATATCGTGCAGTGAGTGCAAAAGTTTTTAGAGGTGTTATAAACATGAATTTTCCATTTAAAAATACGTTGTCATCAGGTTTATCATGCCATTTTGTGCAATCATGGGTTGAAGTATCTGATCTAGTCAAGAGGAACTCGTGAGATTTTTCCGATTTCCTTCCAGAGGCATAATTAGGAAATAATTACGGAAATTATGGAATTTTTCCTTGGAAAAAGGAATCTTACAATATATCAACAGATAATATGTTATCCTGATGTATACACAGTTTATAAAAATCACAACTCACTAACAAATACAAAAACAATGATCTCCACACACACTCAAATGCTTTGTTGCCCCCCTATCAGCTGATGACCGCCATGTTGTGACAAGAGTTGAAGTGTCTTCCTCCTGGTTGACGACTTAGTAGTGTTTTTCGATATACTATTTGACTCACCCGATATTCCATCGTTTGCTTCCTATTCTCGTTTTTCATCCCCATATCTGGATGAAGGGGTACCTTTATTTCGTCTTGAACTTTTTCTGACTTCTTCATCGAATATTTTTCCAAAAATTGTTTTCTATAGCTCGAAGGAGTACTTTGTTAAAGCATTGATAACTTCACTTTTAGTGTTCAGGGTTTTTCAAGTTGTAGTATAGTAAACTCGTACTTTTTATAGTAAAACTTTCATATCCATAGTAACCAGTTATATTCCAATCAGGTAACAAAATTATGTGCAAGGTGACTAACAAAATCCTCCAACCACAGTGGAAATTGGGATTATTGAATTTTCGCCGGAACAGATTGATTAAACCGGTCTTAGAGAATTCATGTATGCAATGAAGGCGGTGTCTTCAGAAATTTCGATACAGAAAGTCAAAGAAAAGACTTCATGTGGTGACCGAGATCAAACCCCGGCCACCTGATTGGGTCCAGAGTCAACCAAACGGTGGAGTGATGCACTATTAAATTCCAATTGCCAACTTGACGTTGGAATGAATTGCTATTTGTGCAGTGTGTGCAGTGTGCAGTTGATTTGTGGGCTTGAACAGATTTATTGCTGGAGACTGATTTTGCATCACTTTCATTGTTCTTGATTTCTTTCATAAGTCAAGCCATGTCTGGGGGCTCATTGTTGTATATACGAATATCAGTTATATCTCTTGTGAATGGGCCATGAGCAATATTTAGAATTTGTGATGATGCGAATTACTTTGTTCTGCAGTTTCATCAATCCCATGTTTCCAGATATGGGTAAAGTGCAGAATACTGAACAAGCATATGTAATAGTCGGTCTCATGATTTGTTTATGTTTATTTGCATTCAATGGTTTCGAACCTTCCGCAATAAGGGTGTAGGTTCGCCTAATTGCGACTGATTCCCTTTGCAGTGCTAGCGTTATATGTCTATGGAAAGTCGTCCAGTTCGACACTTGGGTATCTCACAGAGTTCCTTCTGTCGACCTGGTCGATCTTCACGTTTGTGAATTCCTTCGAAAAGTTAGTGAACTTTTTTTTTGAGGGTTTAGCTTAATCTTGTTATTCTCTAGAAACGGTGCAAATACGATCCAGATGTATCTGGAGCTAATTGGCAGCAACACCACTCGCAAATGGATAGGCGTATGAAGCGGTAAGATCCGCATATACAGCCGGTTCCGTGCGAGCGGAGGTCGCAAGTCCTTTGTATATAGAGAATAAAAGGTAAGCGACAAGGAAGACCTCTGGGTGACACCTGCTTCAACCGAATATCTCACCGAGCTCATGTTTTTCACCCTCTTTGTGAATGTGCCTCAGCCAAAGACGCATTTGCTCCATCATTCTGACAAATAATCCCTTTGTCCAGACTGGGTCGGAGGCTTCTTGCTTATTCAATAGGACCAAAACCGGGTTATACTTCTCAAGAAAAACCAATTCCACCCCGTGAACAACTTGGGCTATTCGAAACGTGGTTGAATGGCCCTTCCTGAAGATGACTTGCTCAGACAGGATGAGATCCAGCCTTTCCCCAGAATTGTCAACAAATTCCGGAAGATTCACCTTGGCAACAACGCTCAGGGGGGAAATCGGCTTGTCGCTCTCAAATAATGCTTTCCTTTCACTAGATTTGTGAATAGGTGTTATATATGCCTTTTTCAAACTATCTTGATAATGTTGCCATATAATTATCGCGTTTGAATACACATTAGTTGCACCAGTGATTTACAGGTTCTTGAGAAGGACGTCTCCCAGCTCATCAAACCCCGTCGCCTTGTTAAAAGGAATTGTTTTAATTATTTCTGTTATTTCTCTGCAGTTGGTTCAGATTACTGCCAACTTCCTAGGATTAGGAATCACGGTTGAAATTTCTCCAATATTGTCAGCAATATTTGTCGATCAGTATGATCTAGCTTTCTTTAATAAACACTGCTGAAATATTCCCAAAACAACTTTGCCTTTCCTTTGGGATACGCTATCGACGTTCGCGTCCAGTCTCTATAGCTGGTATTGGTTTAATTTTTTTTTATATCTTCTTTGACATATTCCATAGCAACTTATCTCGTCGACGTTGATCAGTTTATGATTCCATCTGTCACTTAACTGTGTATTCTTTGAATTTGAAATTTCTGCACCCAATCTGAGGAAGTATTCTTTGTGAGCTGGGTTTTTGGTGGTTTGCCATTTGATTTGTTCTAAATTCTTTGATTCTATCAGGTCAAGATATAGAGATGGAATCATTCCCCTATCGCCTCCCACGGTGATCTTAGTAGTCTTGTATCCAGCCTCCTGTAACATTTCAATGATTTTTTTTTCAGACTCCATTTTATGTTTTTATATTTAAAATTCGATTATGTTTTTACTATTTGATATTTTTGTATATTCGTCTGCTGTTTGTACCTGCTTGATGGTATCTAACCCGCACTATATTCTTTTTACATTTGTCTTTCGGAAAAAAAATTCCGGAAGGTCTGATGTGAGTTCCTCTGATATTTCCAGATCGAAAATATTGGTAATATATTTCTGGGTAATGGATTGGACTATTACTACTTTCGAAGATGACGTTGTTGTTTGGGGAGTATTTCAATAGCATTGAGCCGTTGGGGTTTGTTAGAGTAGGGCTAACTTTCCACTCACCTAGCATTGTCCGACAATCATGACGACCAATCAAACCAACTTTGACACCGAATATCACGAATATTCTTTTGTCGAAACTCAAATACATCCGATATTGAGAATTATGTAGACTTTCATCTGGAGGAATGAAATCTATGAAAAAATGGCCATCTCATTACACCATTATTTTTTTTCTTTTTCAGTAATTTCAATTTCCACTCACTTTCCACTGACCTTGCATCGTCCGACAATCATGACAATGAATCAAACCAATTTAAACACCGAATATCACGAATATTCTTTTGTCGAAACTCAAATACATCCGATATTGAGAATTATGTAGACTTTCATCTGGAGGAATGAAATCTATGAAAAAATAGCCAGCTCATCACAACATTGATTTTATTCCTTTCCAGTTATTTCAATTTTATTTTCCATCAGCGCCCTTACACTCTTGACAAAATTCCCCAAGGAATTCATAAAGCTCAATGGTTACGGTGGGTCTATATCAGGAGTTGTTAGTGCAGTTCTACAAATAGTATGCCTATGGATTGGAGGATCTCGAACACAAGTGGCATTGATATATTATCTGTGTGGTACAACAATATTGGTTGTCACCCTGATCTTGACGTACCTTGCCGAATACCAGCCTATGTATCAATTCTACATAAGTGATACTTCTGAGGAGCACATGAAAAAACCAGTTCCGACTCTCTCAGATGTTAAAGAATTATTCAAGAGAATTTGGCTACTCATTCTCCCCATGCTAGTTGGTGCTCCATTTATGGGTTTGGGTTCTCCTTCTATCACCATGCTGATGGTTTCCGAATATTATGAGGATGGTGGTGCTTGGAGCAGTGAGTATTTCTATGCTGATGGTTTCCGAATATTATGAGGATTATATATATATATATATATATATATATATATATATATATATATATATATATATATATATATATATATATATCCATATATCATATTGATTAGTTATAAAAATGCATTCCATTCATAAAGTGGAATCTTTGAATAGAAATCAACACAATAATTCAGAACGTATATTTCAGAGGAATAACCCACCTAGAGTATCTCTTTTCAGGGCGTTAAACTACTGAAAACTCTGTTTCAACGCTCTTGTTCAAATTTTTTCCTTAATTTTATCGAATCACATTTCCTTTATTTCAGTTTTCAATATTTCAGTAGTTACAGTTGACATAGTGACCTTTTATTTTTCGAAGTCAAATTGAATTGGTTCATCCACAAGTGCTAAATGCCTGAATTTCAAACGGTACTCTCATCAATGTATCATGAATTCAAATTAGCAATGCTAATTCACTGTTTTCATAGTTTTCAAGAAATATAAAATGAAAAAAAAGTATATTTTTCCTGATTCAGTAATCAATTATACATTACTCCAGATATTTCATTTAAGTTTATTTGTTTTCAGAAAAATATTTCATTCCTGTTTCTACTTTTCTGCTGAGAGATATATCGACCATAGTCGGGAGGTTTTTCGCCAAGCCTTTTATAACGGTAAATGTTTTTCAATATATTCTTCATTCAACATTCAGTTATGTATGATGTTCGACTCTTTGAGATTTATCTCTGCGTGTTCGGAAACATATTCCACTCTGGCAATGCTGCCTAGCGGGAGAGCTCAGTTTCAAAGAATCAGCAGAACAGAAGTTAGTACTCGTGTGAAAACTAATAGTTGCAGCAAGAGTCACAATTTATACAGTCCACATATTGAGTCCAAAAGTGGTCCTAAAGAGCATAGGAAGCCAAACTTCAGCTGAGTCAATTTTTGTTTAGAGTTCCAGCGATCACGTGTATCGCAGAGTGACACTGCTGTCCATTCTCTGAGCACTGTGACTCCATCCTTCTATCTCAATATCTCTTTCTATCCTTTACCGCGACTTTCGTTGTTTGAATTAAAGATGGCAATTAATGATAGGATAAAAAAGACCCCGAAAACAAAAATGGTCATTTTGAAAGTAGGCTTACATAATTTAAAAATTGATTTAGCAGTTTAGATAAAGATAAACTGAGTGAGCAAAACTAATAGCATTTGAGCAAGTTTGACCTGAGTTTATAGAGATAGATACAGATTTGCGATTGGGAACATAAAGAAGCAACCGAAGGAGCAGCCATATTTGTGGATTCGAATCAATAGGTGAATAGTTTCAGAGCTGGCTACGTAAATTGAAGATAATAAGGTACGAAAGAAGTTTTTTAACAGAAACCTCCCTCAGTAGCTGACAATTGTGAAGCTCTGCAGGCTGAAGTCAGTCCAGGGGTGAGAAGCGGGGGGCGGGCGGTCAAAGATTCTTCCAGAGGGCCGCTTGGCGCTCAGAGAACTTCAAACACATTATTAACTCAAGTGAGCCTATTAGCTTATGTGGATGAATGCTCGCTCCTAACTTGAAGGACCCGAATTCGATCCTAAGTTCGATTTTCTATTACACTCAAATCATCCACAAACTTCTATAAGTCACCAAAACATATAACTTCAGAACATTCACCCTCACAACCCCCCAAATCACAAATTTCGCTGAACCTGTTGTTCGAATTTGTCGAGCGAAAGTTTTATGCGTAAATTTCAATTGTTCTTTTATGGTCAAGTTACAGATCTTTCTCATCAGCAAATCGCCGGAAGGGATATATGACTTCAGCTGACTCGACTACATAGGGTAGAGCAAAACATCGCGGGGCGACCTCCTATTGCCTCTTCGCTATAAGGAATCACATCGAAAAAAAGAACAATCTGTCAATAGTACTCACATTGTACATCAACCATTTAATTAGAGTTATTCAAAATTTTCGTTGCATCAAGTTTTGCACCTTGTCAGAACTGAGACAGCAATTTGAAAGGACGAGATACATCGCAAATACACATTAAGCAGTTCCAACGGATTTTGAAGCTACTGATTGTGGCGGAATAGATCAACAAGCCTTGTACGAATTACAAAAGTTTGATGGCCCACAATTACAACAGTCAAAGATGTTATACTTCTATAAATAAAGGAGAATCTGACGGTGAAGTAAACAAAAGACACTCACTTCACCTAATGATTTTCACTAAACTGGGTTTACAAAATCACGAAGAGTGTTTTGCCTATACAATAGCTTCTTCAGGTGGAGATTACACTAACTCAACATTCACGATGTATCATGTATGAGGAGGTTCTTGAAATCCAAAATTTTTTTACAAGTTTCCATCCAATTACACCTATTCTGTTGTCTGTCTTTCATCAAATCTTTCAAGTTAAATTTGACCTACTTCTAATCGTTCGATTGATTCGAAATTTGGCAGGTGTATATAATTCCGGTGACAATCCATTATGAAATTTTTGTTGAGAAAAAAAAATTGGCGGACAATTTTTGTGATTATGATTATATTCATAATTAAATTAGATAGAAATCACTAAACTAGTTATTCGACATCATGAATAACAAAAAATGAAAAATAAATAAACGACAAAAAAAATAAAAAACAAGTTTATTTAAAAAAAACAGAACTAAATAGATAAAACTAAAAATTATTAAAAAAAATTCAAAGGCAAGCTTTTATTCATACGAATGCACTAGGAAGGTTGAAAATATTCCTTTCATTGTTTGATCCACGTTATTCTGTGAGTAACAGATTCAAAACCTTGCCGCGGATACAAAATAGGTAATATTGCGCGACAAGACTTTGAATCTGTCACTCACAGACTAACCTAGATCGAACAATGAATGAAATTAGTTTTTCCTTTCCAGTGCATTTGTATAAATGGAAGCTTGTCTTCAAATTTTTTTTTTATAATTTTTATTTGTAACTTTTTAGTTCCCTTTTTTTTAACAACTAATGAAAGCTTTAGTATTTTTTTTTTTTCGTTGATTCATTATTATACAGATAATACTTCTTTAGCCCGCCGGTGGAAAATAGATTTTTCATAATCCTCCAACTGATGTTATTCATTAGTGACTGAGTTGATTTCATTTCATCAATTATCATGAATTTACGGTAAAATGGCCTATGAGATATTTCTTTTATATAGATTTGGCGATGATTTCAAATCGTTTCCGATTATTCAAATTGTTACGCCTTTTTGAGCAATTATCCAATAATTTCAATTCGATTTTCACATATAATCTGCCTAGGGCATGAATTATTTCCGGAAATTTTATCAAGGTGCGATTTCTTTTGAAGAAATTCGCAACTGAGATTTTTTTTTCAGAATTCCATCACAATCTAAGCATATTTGTGTTATCCATAAGAAGATCTGTTTGAGGACATTAGCAACATTCTACGTGAAGTTATTTCATATTTCACCCATAAATCCAGTGTGGAAAAGAATGATGTTGAATGAAGTATTACTTTTATTCAAGAACAGCGGTTATAACATCAAAATGTTTTAGAAATTATTTTCCCACCTCTTATTTCCTCAACGGAAAGTGAAGTAAGTAACAGTTGATTTTCTTCAATAAATATCAATATTGAAGAACATTATCGGTTACTTACTTGATTTTCCGTTGAGGAAAAAAGAGATGAAAAAGGAATTTCTAAAACATTTTGATGTTATAACCGCTGTTGTCGATGAATATAACATATATATCTGAGTTCGAAATAAATATATTTCCAAAATATTTCACGCCACTGCTTCAATTACAGTTATCAAGCATAGGAGATTCCCACTTATCAATTTAACAGCTAGTTGCTATCGGTGGGGTGACTTTCGGAAAAAAATAGGCTGTTGTCATAGCAACAGGTCAAAATGCAAGCATTTATTCGGCTTAAATTAACAGGTATACAATTTTTGGTGAAATTCCATTCCTGAGGGGTATTTGGTGTTCCCCAACAGGATAAATTGACTTCATAATTTTTGTCCGTTGATTCTTTCTCAAAGTCATTTTTCCTCAGCACCCCACTAAAGAATTGGTTTCTCCTGTATAAATATTTCTCAATATTTTGAAAATGATCCGATTTAACAGCACTGTTCGTTGGAATATCCGCCATTTTCCTAGGATTCACATATAAAACTGAATTACATATTGGCGTTTTCCAACAATTATATGTTTTATCGTTGGTTCTTCTTCAATGATAATCGATTGCATGTGGCTTATTGATAACAATTCCGGTAACTGATGAACGTTCATTCTAAATTCTCCAAGAGTGGTAGTAATTGCAGTAAATGAGTACACGCACCATCAGTAAACTTTATATAAATGAAATGTTTCAGAAGAGCCCCCATATCAACTCTCAAACCATCAATGAGATTGTTTATAAACAGAAAGTATCACAGTACATTAGTATTGTATAACATGAGAATTAGTATTAAATTAGTGATAAATGGTGTTTATGTGATAATTGTTATAGGGTAGTTCATAAAGGACAATGCAACAGTAAATAAACTGGAGTGTGTACCTGACTAAGTTCATTCAAGAACTTGTTTCCAAGTATTTTCAGTCTCTTGTGTAATATGGCCTATTTTTCATTAGGGAATAAATGACAGAATAGTAATCAAGACTAACAACTAGATTATATAGGTGTCATTTAGAAATAATATACTTGGAAATATAATATAAAAATAATGATATCCACATACATTTTCACAGCCCAAAAACGTTAAATGGTTTGCGTTGGTGAGTGTGATCCATGCTCTGGGAATGACTCCACTTCATATATTCTGCAACGCCTTACCCAGAAATCACCTTCCAGTACTTTTCCCACATGATTGGCAATATATTCTTCTGTCGGTTGTGGGTGGAGCCTTCACGGGTTTTTTTGGAACTGTGCACTTCCTCAGTATGTCAAAGTAAGTATGAGTATATTAAGCATCATAAGCAGTGTATCTACAAAAATTGCCACAAATGAGAAACTTCGTATTATCAATTCTCAAAAAACTATATTTTTCCATAGTGAGTTTTGGTTTTTCCGAAACAGAAATAGGTTCCTTCAAATTTGAAGGGAAATCTTACGTAATACATCAAGTGGAAGAAATATATATTGTGTTAACAATTTCACTTAGAGAAACATTTTACGAATGACTGCTCAGGAAAAATCGAACCTTCGAATGAATAAAGATATTCTCGAAAGATGTGTCAACTAGTATTTGAAAACTCTTTTTTTTTTCTAGAGCTCAAAGAAGTACGCGAAGAACTTTCAGGGTTGATATGACTTCAATGTGTAATTTGAATACATTGCTAGAATACACCACGCACTTCAATGGACTCTGCAATGTATTCTGACTGAATTAACTAGTGAACCGCTTCTAATTATATAATCATTGGACAAGTGGTAAAATCCCAAATGTTCGACATGAGTGTATTTTTTGGTACCACCTGGAACCTAGCCGTTATGTTATCCAGTCATGTGACGGAAAAGACAGTGGTGTAGATAATTTCCTACACTGCTCACTTCCTCTCTAATTTCTGTCGCATCTGTGGAAAAACACAATTTCATCATAATAAGACGCCGGTCTTTTCTAATAAGTGACTCATTTGAGGCCTGGTGTTTACTTGAATTCTGTGAACCACATCGTTAATGATTCTCTTCGACTCTTATGGTCTTTTCTGAAAAACAACTTCAGTTCGGAAGACACATTTTTTCTACAGCAATGCCTGATCATTTTTCCTGAATACACTCCAATTACCTCCCAAATCATAACTTTATGATACCCTCGAACGTTGTATATGTTTCCAATTGAATGGCAGCCAGTGCTGGAAATAATTTCGTGGTAGCCGTAATCTGAATGGAATGAAAACTAACAATTTGGTACGAACATAACTCGTTCTTTTCCCGAAACAGCTGCTTAGGTTTGCAAAAATATATTTTTTGTTGACAATATGAAAAATAGTTCGTGGGTCTACTTCTTCTTCGCTTCGCGGATGGAAATAAAAAATTAGCTCGTACTCACTGTTTCCTGAATTTGTAATTGTTTTTTTTTCAATAATATCGTACTCTTGGTGATCATCTGCTTATATGCTCCACGATGAGTTGCCGTCTGTCGAAACCTCCAACGCAGGTTGATTTGATTCGAATCATGCTTCGAGAAGACTTCCTCTCTCCGGGTGAACTCCAGGTCTACGTAGTTGTCGATAAACAAAAAAATAGGTTTGTCTCGCAGTAAGGAATTATGGGTATCCCGAAAAATGTTATTCAATTTTTAAACCTGATTCGAACAACACAGACTCTCTAGGCCTTAAGAACTTCACCAACCTCAGGTGTTATGAGGTTTTTCACTTTCCAAAACCCCCTGAACTTCCTTTCGAACACAAAATTGCTCAGGCCTCCTAACTCAGTATCATCACTGCGCATATCGGTTGGCATAGCTCTCCCAACCGTGGTTGCTTCCCAGAGAATATTTTCGAATCAATAATAATATGTTTAATTCGTGCAGAAGACAATTTGTCTCTGAGAAACGACTGGGATTTTAGTTTTTCCAGCACGAAAGCAATTTGTTCTGTAAGTGCCCAAATCCGAAACCTACAACGCTAGGCAACTAATCATACAACTGATATTCCGAGAAACTAATGAGATAAACTGTTAGCTATACCATGGATCGGGGACTCAAAAAGTAGCCCGTTTCAAATTTATGACATCAATTGTCTATCTTCTGCCATAATCTGTCCCGGTGAACTTTTTTATCATCCATTTGTCATAAAATTTCTTTCGTCATAAACATTGGTGCATTGCGAACAACTTGCATTTGAGTTGTCAAAATTCTGAAGCAGTGAACAGAATATAGGAATTTTCAACGGGAGTGAATTACACTTATCTTCGACATCATTAGAAAAGTTGTTAAGAATTATAAACAATATTCAGATTTGGAATCACAACCACCTACGCAATATTTATACCCCTTTATATATGGTTCTAGCCTCATAAATTATTCTGGTATATCCTATAAACTTCATGTGCCTCCCTCATATAACTATAATATATTTAAATGCAAAATTCGGTCCAATTATTATTTGCACAGAATATCGACGTTGGTTGAAAATAGTTTAATTTTTTTAGTTTTTGTTGCAAATTTGACATTTAACCCTGTATGTTGTCATAATAATGAAAGAATATAACTGAATCAATCAATCAACTAATGCTAACCAATGAAACAATTCGAATCTGCAAGTTTACGATCACTTCAATCATAGAGTTACCTTCAAGGGTAGTCCTAATTTATGTATGGAAAAATATAGGAATGCGAGTTACAAAAATGATCAAAACCTGAATAATTCATCATTGAATCCTTTAACTGCCACATGCCTTCCTTCCATCGCCAAACATTTGATTGTTCGTGCACAAGTTTCTTTATTGGTATATTTTTTTAAATATTTCGGTATACTGGCACAACACTCCTCAAGAACATTTTCTAGTTCATCGATATTTCAGAATGGTTTTCCCCAAGGAAAATTCCTGGAAAAAAATCTGGAGTAGTTAGATTGGGAGCCTTTGCTGGCCATGGATAGATTAAGTATCTGCCAATCCTTCAACTCTCCAATTTGTCATCGAGATATTCTTTAATTGATATCTACTATGACACGATGTTTCGGCAAATTGAGACTATAGTCGTCCTCTTTCTTGCTGTGAGAAACATCACTGATCATATTGTCACGGGGAAAGAATGGACCAAATAATTTATTATGGAAAATGCCACACCAGACATTGTTTCTCGCATTCTATTTTAAAATTGGGGTTTTCGTCGGCCCAGCACCGGCAATTTTGCGAACTTACTGCTCTATTTGAGGTGAAACTTGCCTAATCTCGAAACAACAAATACTTTGAAAACTGTACATATTTTTTTTATCTCTCCCTGTAGCCATGCTCAGAGTAGAAACTCCGTTCATAATCCCCTTCTTGCAAAGTTGGTGTTAATTTTGTTTGTGCAGATCCAGTGGATGGAAATTGTTGATGAATTCGTCCAACAGTTGTGTAACATACCGGATTTTTGGGATGATGCAGATTGAATATTTCTGCTGTTTCTCGATTTATTTAATTTTCTCCATGAATGAAAATTATTTCGATTTGGTCAGCATTGTGAACAAGTCTCTAATTTATACGGACAAATCTCTAATTAACCTAATTAATAAATTTCATAATGTGCCGGTCTAAAATAATTCAATAAATAATTACGTGCGCGAAGAATGGATGGGTGGAAGACATGTGGAAATTTGAGGATTCAATGATTGATTATTCAGGTTTTTGAACGATTTTGTAATCTGGTTTTTCCTTATGTTCAATACATAAATTGTAGTTCTAGTTACTTTCAAGGTAACACTATGATTGAAGCGATCGTTAACCTGCAGATTTGTATTATTCTATTGTTTTGCGAAAATTAATTAGTTTATTCAATCATGTTCTTTCATTAAATTATACTGATAGTAATTGTGGAAATACAAAGGGAAATATTGAATTCGCATATGTCGTCTTTCGGAGGGGACGTTAAGATGGCGGTCCCGAGTTCATTGATGTAGAGCTTGATGAAAACCCTACCTCTTAAACAACAGAGGATTCGGCAAAAATTTCCGGTTGGGAGAAGTGGGCTCACCGGCGTCGGTGTTTAGCCTTGGTAGCAGAAATAGGCCAACGTTAAATGAAACGGGAAAAAAAAATAGTTCTAAATCTAAAACTTGACTATTAAAGAATCACGTTCTGAAATTTATGAAATAAAAATAAGTTCAGAAAACTTAAACTCGACTACTGAAAGATCACGCTTCAAAAATTATGAAACAAGAAAATATTCTGATCTGAAATTGTTATGTACAAACTATTCAATATTTATCATCTATTGAATTAACAACTTACGCGTAATTTATTTCAATGTATTCAATACATATTCATAGTGATGTTCAAAGGAGATGTGTGTTGGAGAGAGGTAGTGATTTTTCCTGATTTTTTCCCTAGATCTAGGTACTTTTTCAAAAAGTGTCAAGGTCTAACATGGTAATTTTACGACCATTTTTTTCACGTTGTCGGGACCTATAGTACCGAGAATTTTTCCTTGATCTACTGTATTTGAGGGTCAACTCGATGGATTTCTGACTTTTGATATAATTTTTTCATCCCAATTCATATTGAGAATTGGTTTATTTCCTAGACTTCAAGATTCTTTCCTAGATCTACTCAATTTTCCAACATTATTTCATGGGTGATTGAATTCTTCCACTAAATCTAGGGAAAAAAATCCGATATTACATGAAAAATCCATCAGGTGAACACTAAAAATCCAAGTGAAATATAATATGACTCCTGAAACGACTCATCTAAACTTAACCTACGTGAAAAATCCCTAGATCTGAGGAAAAAATTCAGTCATTCATAAAAATTGAGTAGATCTACGGAAAAATCTTCAAATCAAAGGAATGAATCAATGTGAAATATGGTGGAAAAATCAAATCAATAGTCAGAAATCCACCGAGTTGACCCTAAACTACAGTAGATCAGGGGAAAATACATGGTATTGAACGTCTCGAGAACGTATTGGGAGTTCCACAAGGATCTGATTTGTGGTCGTTAAATTACCACGTTGGACCTTGGCACTTTTTGAAGAAGTACCTAGATTTGGGAAAAAATCTGGGAAAATCACTATCTCAATCTCTCTCTAACACACAGGCTCTCATGGGAGTTTCCAGCAGGATCTGAGGAAATTTTCCCAGATTGTAGGTACTTTTTAAGAAAAGTGAAAACGTGGCGTCGAACTTTCGGAAGAAGCCATATCCACTGTTGTATTCAGACTGAATACAATAGCGAAGCAACGACGTTTATTCAGTCATTCAACAAATATTAGGATCTACTGGAGCTTTCATGTTGGCCACTTCTCGAGCTTTTCACAGTTCGAGTAATCTTTCAGCATCTCCTGGAACCTTGCATTACGTCAGCTAGTTGTGTAATAGAACAGGAAGCGGTAAAGTGTTTCTGTTATAATATCAATGAAAAAAATCTGAAAATATAATTATAGGAACCTATGGAACTATAATCGAAACCAAGATGGTACCTGAAAAAAACACACCCCCATGATGAATGGTCTCACCAGGATCCCTTGGAATTATGAATCGTGTTTTCATTGTGCGCGGTGTTCTCAAATATGTCATATTTTTCGCAGAGCGAAAACAATATTTTATTCAACTGTGAAGGTTCTAATCAACACAATGCCTTCATTCCATTTAATCAATAATTGAAACGGTTTATTGATACAATTTTTTTCATTCCATCTAGCAGTCAGATAGATGAATAGTAGGAAGTGCCCTCAATTGGACATATTTGTGCTCACAGAAAAGGATTTTTGATTAGGATTCACACGAAACGAATTGAGAGAAAATCTGTCATTCATCAAAAGCGTGTTGGCCAGTGATGCATCATTATTTCACAAAATGGTTTTTCCAATAATTTCTACTAGTGCTTCTTATCGTCGACCTATTCCTGCTACCAGGGCTCATCACCAAAGTCGGGGTGGACACTTTCATCAACCGAATATGTCCACTATCATGTTATAATGAGTTGATTTTCAATAATTCCAGATTTATCGTACTTCTTTTAGAGATAGTGTGATAATTACGTTGACGCTGGTAGATAATTTCATTTCAATGAAAATCAAACCAATGGATGTACACATTTTCAGTCCATTTCCATAGGGAGATAAATTTCATCAGAAATAGAAATGGGGATATTTTACTCGTTATAACTGCGGTTCTCCAGAATTTCTACATTTTAAAATATATTGAAGAGAAAAGTTGAGCCCTCGGAAAATAGCTGCAAATGACACACACACACTCAAAAGAACTAGACCATAGCTATGAAAAATTTCACATGTTCTGGACTTCCTTGGACTTATCGATTTCATTATTTATTCAACCTACGTACGGTCAGTCAATCAGTTAGTTGAGGTTCCACATATTCGATTGCCAAAAGTATAAATCAACATGATCATTAGGAATTGATATTAATATTTTTTTTTTTCAGTTTGGCTGGAGATAAAACTGAACAAGGATTCCAACTCATTTCTATTGTTATGACGGTAACATCAATTGTTTTCTCTCCCATGAATCAACTATGGGTGTACATACTATGAAAAAATGTGATATATTCCAGAGGATCAAAATTAAAACTGTTTTTCTCTGGTATCTTCTCTTCTAGTCAGTATTCTCAATAAACGGAACTAGAAAGTCGTACATATTTTCTGTCCAATGAAATCCAATTTTTTGAATGTGTTGATCGATGATATAAAATAGATTAACGCACGTCACACATTTGACAAATAATTGATCTCTTGTTAATAGATTGTGAACTTGTTTTTGTGTGCCAATTCGTACATGAGTATCTCAGTCTCATTTTTTCATAATGATGTGAACATAAGTGTGACGTCTTGTGCAACTGATCACAGTCTATCACAGGCAATACAAAGAGGTCCTAATGATATCGCGACGAACTCTTTCTGGGAAATTATGACGCCTTTTGTTACTCCTTTGAGAAGTTTTTGAGAGCTCTATATCTCTGGCAAATGTCCGCTGCCGAGATATTCTTAGCGAGGTCTCAGCGATATTTCACGTCGAAATTCTCGAACAATACACTCTGGCAAGATCTCTGCAAAATACTTTGGGAAATTCTCATTAACATCTGATCGAGGTTCTAGAGTCCCATGAACAGTTGTGTGATCATTGCAAGCATGCTTCTGGCGAGTTCTGTGGGAATTTTGCAAATATACAGCATTTTGGCGAGATCTTTAGGAAATTCACGTCAACTGCTTCCGTTTAGATCTATGTGAGGTCGTTGCAGTGCTTTCGGTGTGGTCTTCAAGAGTTCACACCGCGTTGAGATACTCTTATATATTGAAAAAGGAAAAACGATCTCAATCGAAAATAGATAAAAAATATTTGTTCAGAATAAAAAAAAAATAAGATGAAAAATTCAAGGTACTTTTTGTAATATCTAACAGAAAACAACTACTTTCACGCTACTATAGCATGTGGCATGCTGAACATTGTCATCATCTGATGAACAGATATTCATATCACAATATATATTGTGCAATATCCCTAAATTTTCCACTGAAAAAATCCTATAGTGGAGATTCGCATTTTCATTCAGATATTGGATTAGAAAACTTTCTCAATCAAGATTGAATATAAACTTTTTCAATCAAATATCTGAATGAAATATGTTAAAGATTTTCTTCAGGTTGAAAGTTAGGGGTTGCGTACAATAGTTTTTTCTGTTAGATATCAAAGAAGTAACTTAATTTGTTATAGAATTTTTCCAATTCTGAATTAGAATTATGCAGCATATCTCTAGAGCTCGTGGATCAATTCCTATGGAAACTCAAATTAGTCAAGTGCATATAGTATTGTTGTTTTTCATAAGGAAGGTACATAAAAAAAATGTAGAAAAGGTGCATTCAATTTATATTTCTTATATTATATTTATAGTCCCCTGAAGGTTTTGTAGATAACCTTATTCCATACTCCAGACAGAAGCTCCACCAACTGAGCTACTGATGTCTCCATTTAGAATATAAATAATAACTGCTGCTTCATGTTAGTCTGAATCGTACACCAATAAGATGAACACATTCTTTCATAGATTCAATATAATAAGTATATAGGGCCATATAAAAATTTTCACTATCAAATTGGTGGAAATTTTCGATTACCTCATAAGCATGATTATTTTTCATAAAGAAAGATAATAGCCATTTCGTTTAATTCATGACCTGAATTGGTGGACCTCTCAAGCAAATAATTGAATTCTATAATTTACAAGGGATTGAACTACACATGTGTTTGTTGCTGGAACAGTTTTAAATCAAACACTTTGTATCATTATAACTGCAAGAGAGGAAGAATATTGAAACAAGCAATGAACTAATATGAAGTTAATTATACACATTATCTCACAATGTAGTTAGAGCTATCCATAATGTATCTCGGAACAAAATAACAAAAAAATACTGTTTTTCGCATATACCTATCTAGCTATCACCTTCGATAGACCAGAAAGCAATTGGTTGAACATAATATTCGGGATATTGATTCGAATATATATTTCACTTCTCTTTGGATATCACACAGGGTGTTGAAAGTCAAAAATTGAAAATTGTGTTTTTCACAATAACTTATTAAGAATTGCTGAATTTGTTAAGAACTCTCTGTATATTCGTTCTCATTTTAATACTACATTTTTATAATCATGAAAACGAGAGACATCGGAATGCAATGTCAATGATATTTTATGTCAAATAAACGTTCAAGTAACAACTCTAAATATTCACAATTCAATCAAATAAAAAGTGTTAACAGTCTACTAAAAGCAATATTTACCATGGTCCATCAATTCAGGTCATCCAGTTGAGGTATGTTAGGGAAATATTAGAGTCCGGTCCTGTATAGCTCCGGACGACACTGTCGAATTTCGCTCTGCGAATATTTAGTGTTATAAAGCTTTCTCTTCGATTGGTTGACGGTCTTGTGCCAAAGATCAGGAGAAGAACCCCCCATCCACCCTCTACATTGAAGTCCCGACGAAAATCCCACCCAGTGGATAACGACAAGCTTCCTGGTGAAGGTAGCCTGGATCCGAAGAAATCAGTGCTCCTGGGGATCGGCTCTCTCTCAAAGGCCGATCTCCTGGAGGTGCTGGGGACTTTGCTGAACTCCCTCGGAGATGATCTGATGAAAATCCCCGTGATTAGCAACCTGATATCCACCAAAAAAGCTGAAGTTGGAACTGATAGCAGCACACCAGCTCCAAAGAAGTACAAGAGAAATTATTTTCCAGCTCTACCACCACCCAAAGGCACGTTGAAACCTTCTTCAAGCTTCCTTGGCACACGTAAAAGTTCTCGAATAGTTGTAGATACTAATTTAGATCAAAATTTGCAAAATTCCACAAACGTCAAAATCTCAAATAAATTTCAAGTTCTCTCAGACGTGACATTAAACGAATCCTACGTCGATTGTTCCAGGAATCCAGGGGCGGATTCAGCCAGTGCGCTCATTTCGGACCAGGGCTTGGAAAATTCTCCAAACCAAATTTTAAATTCTACTGAGGGTTCTAGCATCCCTGCAACGACTGAAAATTTCCAAAATTCTCAAAATTTGACCGAAGATGATACAAATATGGACATTACTAACGACTCTGTACGACCACAAACAGAACAGACACCACCAACGATCGAAAAATAGCAGGTACCTCCTATCACTGTTAGGGACAAGAGCAAGTGGGTAACCAACCAACCAACCTGCAAAAAATGTATTCGACGGAATAAAAAATTTTCCAACTTCACCCGATGATTATAGAAAAATCTCGAGCATCTTCAGGGATCAAAATATCCCTTTCCATACATACACTTTCCCTGAAGATAAAAAACCCCCCCGAGTTTATTACTTGTGACGACATCAAAGCTGAGCTGGTTGACACGGGTTCTACCCCGGAATCAGTGGCACGACTACATAAGTTGAACGGAGACAAGAAAGTTCTCCCTCTTGTCTTAGTTCTGATAAGCAAGGAACAGCGTGACATATTTGATGTTGAAGATATCCTGAATGTCAGAGTGACAGCGGAACCACAGAGGCCAAGGGCCTCTGTGGGACAATGTTACCGTTGTCAAAAGTTTGGCCACTGTCAGCTGAACTGCTGTGCCACCCCCGCTTGCGTCAAATGCGGGGAAAATCATATATCTGAGGATTGTGTCAAGCCGAAATCTGAAAAAGCAGAGTGTGCGAATTGTGAGGGGGAGCACACTGCGAATTATCGAGGATGCCCCAAGTGTCCTTGAATAAGGTGTGGGGTGAACCCCCCGAACGCGGGGCACCACAATCCTAGATTTTTCCCTGCAAATTCAGGCAGGACGCAGTCGAGGATGTCGTATGCAGCGGCGGCCCGTGATAACCCTCCTGCACAGACAGCTCAGCATAATAGCTCCAGAGATATTCTGTCGACTTAAGATCAAATGAGGACACTGCTTGCACAGTTCGCTGAGGCTGCTGCAATACTCTCGACCGGTATCAACCCTAACTAATGGTTGAAAGGCAGCTTCCGAACTCCATCAAAGCTGTGAGTTGGAATTGTAATGGCCTTGTCCAGAATAGACTTGAGTTTCAAGAGTTTCTTGTAGAAAACAACATTGATGTTGCTTTTCTGCAGGAGACCCGTCTTAATGGAGGAACTGTTAGATTTACTAACTACAAAATGCTCAGAAATGATCGACTTGGACTTCCGGGTGGTGGCGTTGCCATTTTGGTGAAGCGCTGCCATTCACATGTTCAGCTTGGCATTTCCAATGATGATAATCATGGTATAGAAACTGTAGGTATTGTTTTCAACACGAGGAGTGGTCCTATGCGTTTGATCAGTGCTTATAACCCTCCGAACAATCGAATACTTCCTGAAGCGCTCGATACACTCTTGACGGAAACAGATCAATCAGTTTTGGTCATGAGTGATCTGAACGCTAAGCACACAAGATGGAGTCGTGTCACCAATCAGACTGGTAGGCGACTGTGGCAACATTTTGACTGGAATGAATACCAGGTGTTGGCTCCGGATGAGCCGACGCATTTCAGTCATCTCAGGCCCGATGTGCTTGACATTGCTTTGGCCAGGAACATCACCTGGAACTGGGACATTCGTACTCTCTTCGACTTGGGCTCTGATCACAACTTGGTGATTCTTACTCTAGGGGGTGATCCACCGCCCCAGACAGATCGTATGTGCACCAAGGTGGACTGAGAGAGGTTCCGTTCGCTTCTAGAGACAGGTTACTGTGCTCCTGAGAGAATAGATTCTCCACTTGAGTTGGACGAGGCCGTAGCGCGTTACGAGCTCACCATCAAAAATGCTTTCAGGGATTCCTCCCGAAGAGAACCGGCTCCTAGATATCAGGATGAATTTCCTCAAAGAATTAAAAATCTTATTCGAGATCGAAATCGGGCCAGAAGGACCTATCAAAAGAGTCTGTTCCCTGGGGACAGAATCCGTCTGAATGAGTTGAATAGGGAGGTTAGAAATAACGTAACCGAGTTCAGAAACGAAAGATTTGGCAACACATTAAAAAATTTAGAAAATGACGGACAGCTTTGGAAATTAAATCGAAATTTAAAGTCGAAAAAGACTGATTTCCCCCTTATTCATGGAGAGCTCGGTATGTGCTACGACTCCGAGTCCAAAGCTCAAGCTTTTGCTGACTCGATGGGAAGACAATTTAAACTTAATGAGCATCCAGACGATGATCTGGATCGTGATATTTTGCTAGAAAATCGGGTTCACCGCACTCTGAGAGAACCTGATCGTGATGTCATTCATCCAGCTTCGTTGGATGAACTTAAGGCGCATATCAGAGGATTAAATCCTGAAAAAGCGCCTGGTTGTGACGGAATTTCTAATTGTATGATTAGGAATTTTCCAGATAACCAGGTGCAGTCATTATTGAATATCATCAACAACTCACTGCGCCTCAAAAGATCTCCTCGAAGGTGGAAGCATGCCATCGTGGTCATGATCCCAAAAGAAGGTCAGAACCCGACCTTCCCGCAAAATTATCGACCAATCAGTTTGTTATGCTGTTCAGCTAAGTTGGCTGAAAGAATCGTTCTCGAAAGGCTTAACGATGAAGTGGAGGACAGAAATGTCCTACCGAATGAGCAGTTCGGCTTCCGTCGCGCTCACTCCACCGAGCTACAGGTTTTGAGGCTGGTGGAAAATACAATCTCTTCGCTAAACACCAACAATAGTGCTCATATTGTCCTTTTGGACATGAGTAAAGTATTTGACAGAGTATGGCACGGAGGCCTGCTCTGCAAATTATTCGATTTCTACTTGCCTTTGAGCCTGGTGGATGGAGTCATTCCTCATGGGTAGGACATTTCAGACCAAGGTTGACAATTTCCTCTCGAACCCGAGAGAAATTGGGGCCGGAGTTCCTCAGGGGGCAGTACTATCTCCTGTATTATACGCACTCTTCACCTCCGATATACCATGAACCGAACACGTGAACATCTCCCTGTTCGCTGATGATACGGCCTTACTTTCCCCGTCAGCCAACCACCTGATGGGTGTTGTTCATTTGCAGAATGCATTAAACGACCTCCAGCAGTGGTACCTGGAGTGGAAAAAATAAAGTAAAAGCCCTGATAAAACACAAGCGATCCCTGATGGGTCGCAAGAGAAACAACCCGGAGAGGGAAGTGACTATCTCTGGAAGGGAGATAGGATGGTCGGAACAAGTCAAGTACTTAGGGGTTACTGCGGATCGTCGGCTCACCTGGAAGCCGCATGTGAATATAATAAAAAACAAAATTGCTAAGAAAATCGGCGCACTTTACCCTCTGATCAATAGAAGACGTAAACTCATTTTAAAAAATAAATTCAAGATCTATAAAATGATGTTCAGGCCTGTCATTTTGTATGTCTCATTCGCCTGGGGCCAAACCTGCAGGACTAGCATAGCATAGTAAGACAAAAACTATCCAATTTCACACATTCATACTATACCAATGTCTAATTGATATTGTAGATACACTAATGATGATCTTATGTTTGCACTCTCTATCCTGAAGAAGAAGCCCCTTGTCGGAACGACGATATTGTTGAAATTAAACATGTACGTACCAGGCAACTCCTAGAAGTCATCTTCGAACCACATACCCAAGACTCCCACATATAATAACAGAAAAAACTTTCGAGGCACTCCAAATTAATAAATAATATATATATATATATATATATATATATATACATATATATAGTAGTTTTGACTTTCTTGGACCAGGAATATACAATGGAGTTTGAGTTTCTTGGGGTTTCGGTTCTTTTTATATATATAGTGTGAAAAATTGTGTCCCTAAAAATGGTAGGCTGATAGGATTGTCGGAAGAGGACAAATAGCGAACTTTCTAATTTTTTTCCGAATTCTTGTGTATTACTATTGAGTTAAGGAGGTTTATCTGTCTGTTTGTTCCTTTTCGTATAGTCAATTCCAGTCTATGGTGACAGTTATGAAATATTTTCAGACTTTCATCTGTTTTGTCAGAATACATGTTATGCAATCATCTTCATATATTTGCGAATAATTTGAATTCTCATAGACACAGTATGTTGAGGTTGAACAAAATTCATTCAGCGGTCATAGGCTAATATCATAATCAAATTCAATGTTTCATTTGGTGAACTCATGTTATATACCCTTTTTCGTTCGATTTCACCACAATGGGCATATTTCAATATTAATATTTCGAAACTTGATGCTATCTTAGTGAAACGATATACTTATCGTACTCATTGTCATCGCGAGCGAAGGATAAGTAATATAATATTTTTCGTTTATCTTGAATTATCAAAACACCTTTTTTTGGGATATACCCATTGTTTGAAATAGTTTATTATTTATCAGATTCTCAAGTGCGAAAATATGCCATTGTTTGTATGAGATTTCGTTGAAGGCAGAGTAGCAACTGCGAAACGATATTTTTGTCTCCATGGAAGGAGGCTCTTGAGATTTTGATAAAACGTTAAAGTGTCAACAACATGGCTTGTACGAATAAGTGTGAGAAAAACGTCATCAGCAGAGGTGAGTTCAATGCATAGTGATGCAAAAGACGAATAACATTGTTTTTTTTACTTTGAGAAATAAGTGTACGTATGTTTCTGACCTGTATGTTACGAAAAAAAAACAACAATGAACCAGTATTAATAAATAATTGATTAGAAAAGGAAAAAACAACATACAAACCAAGAAAACAAAACATGTCTCCACTGAAATGCACCAAAAGAAAGTGCGAACACTCAGAGTCTGCAGTTTATTTTTCATTGGGAATGCAAAAATGGCAACATTTTGAGGGAGCTGGGACAAAAGCTCATTTCATTCTGCCAAAACCATTTGAGTAGGGATTTCTTTTCTTGTTTTTGAAATCTTCACCCCTCAATATAGCACGAAAAAATACAAGATATATTCTGCACACTATACCAAGAGTCATTCCATTCATATATTTGTTTCGGTATCCTTGAGAAGGAGGGGCCCAAACATACCCTGCAACATTGATTATAATAATTATAATAATATTTTTTCAGATGATAAATGATATTGATTATGGATATCAAGAAAAATAGAAACGGGCACTTGTTTGTTTGGAAGAATTAATTGTTAATTAGAATCGTGAATTATGAATAGTGGGAGATGAAATATCGGTATTAAATATCCACTCAAAACTACTGAATAAGTATACAATATCCGCTAATCAATAGACACATACATTTCGCGGCCAAATTATGGAACAAATTCGATATTTCGCAAGCAATGAACTTTTGACAAAAATCCTGAAAGAAGTCGATTTTTGTTTTTGAATGCCGATTTTTGAAAGTATATTGTAAAGAGGTTGTCACTGGTTTTGACGTGGTGACGTAATCGGAAATTTTTTCAAATTGAAATAGATGTCTTGTGATACTCCATCTGAGAGGTCTTTCAATACTGCAGAATAGAATAGAATGAGAGTATGTGGGCGGACAGAACCATTCGCATCTGGGCCTCTCTATCGGGCCCATTATGCACCCACCGCTGCTGGAAATCGGTTCAGCTTCGAAGGTACCCTATTTTGCGAGCGAAGGAGGCCAGCCTTCTGACCGATACCTTTCTCACACCCTCCGGTTTCAGAACGATACTCCCGAGGGCATTCCGTGAGGATGTGAGTGGCTGACTCCCCATCCTCCAAGCACCACCTGCATTCAGTATCATCCGTGATACCTATAATGTGGAACTGCTTGTTTGGATGGCAGTACCCCGTGAGGAGCCCTACCATTATTCTGATATCCTTTCTGCTCAGTGTGAGCAGAGTCTTGCCAAAAACTTCTGCTCTATCCGCTCCCACTCCTCCCTTTCGGAAATAACTGAGCGCGGCCTTCTGGTGAATAGTTTGACAGGTGAGGAATTGTCCCCTGGCATCTCCAGGAGTGGACAATCCTTCATTGTTTGATCCCATAATCGAGAATGACCATACGTTCCCTCGCTTTGCCATTTGTTGGAGTTTTCCAAGCGAGCAATGGCTTTGCGTGCCTCGAGTTCAAAGAAAAGGTGCAATGGTGGTCCAACGAGTGTCTTCAGCGCCCGGGTGGGTGCCGTCCTCATTGCACTTGTTGTCGCAAGACATGCAAGCCTTCATACCTTATCTAATTGGGTTATTGATTCGCCGAATGCTAGACCTTGCCATCAGACGATGGCTCCGTACGTTATCATTGGGCGTATGAGAGTCGTGTGGGTCCAGTATTGAATTTCGAGGCTGAGCCCCCACGTACTGCCAAATGCCCTTCTACATGCCCAGAACGCGGCTGTGGCTTTCCGAACTTTGTGTTCTATATGCTCGTTCCCGTTCAGCTCGTTGTCAAGGATGACTCCAACGTACTTGACTGAGCTTTTATATTGCAGGGATTTCCCATTGAGTTTGACGTTTGGGAGGTCCCCTGATTTGCGTTTCCTAGTAAAAAGAACGAGCTCCGCCTTCTCAGGGTTCACACTCAGCCCTACTGAACGGCACCATTAATCCACTCTTTGTGAAGTGCCCTTCACGAGGTCGGACCCCTGGTCATCGACCAGGATGTCTTCCGCGTAAACCTGAGTGTAGTAATTCAGTTCTTGTATCTTTACTAGGAGGCCTTCCAGCACGAGACCTCATAGCAGAGGGGACTAGACTTCTTCCTGTGAACAGCCCCTCGTGGGTACGGCCTCGCTAGAGCTACTTCTGATGGTTGCTTCAGCTAGTCTTTGACCGCAATGCGTGAATCCATCTTATTATGGTTGGGTTCACGCCCCTTTTCCTTATTGCCTGACACATGGAATCAAATGACGTATCGTCAAATCTTCTACGTCGATGAATATACTTAGAGTGGCACTGCCCTGGTCTCACCCCCCTCAACCCTATGGAGTCGATGTAGGGCGGTCTCCTCGCCCTTGCCACTCTGGTACGTGTGCTGGAGGTCACTGAGAAGGTTCCGTTCCAGTACCTCCTCTCTGATGTATCTGTCAGCCAGTCTTCCAGTTGTCTTCAGAAGAAAAGACGTGAAACTGATGGCTCTGAACGCTTTTGCCTGAGTGTAATCATTTTCACCAGGCTTGAAAATGAAGGTGACCTTGGCTGTCCTCCAAGCTCAAGGGATGTACCCGTGTGCGAGGCAGTTGCGGAATATCTTCAAAAGAGGGGGGATGAGGATATCCCTGCTTTTATGTAATGAGAATATACCATCTTCCCCCAGAGATTCAAAAGGTGAAAAGGGCTCAATGGCCCAGTCCACTCCTTCGTAAGTTACAATCCTGTCAGACATCCTGTAATCAATTTTTGTTGTGAGAAAAGTGTGTGTCGATGATCCCTTAACGTTTCTCCCACCGACAAATGCCAGTCGCTGACGCTCCCGGTTAGTTCCGAAGATCATAACGTGAGATCGACGATCGTTTGAGCCAATGGCGTGAAGTTAGTGAGCACTGATCCTCTATTGAGGATTTCCAGATTACTGGAACTCAGGAATTCGAGGACTGCCCTGCCTCTTGGGTTTGCGTTGCGGTTCTCCCACAATATGTGGTGGGAGTTTGCGTCACAACCCAACAGAAGGAGCAATCCCTGCCCCTCGCAGTGCTCGATTAGTGAAGGTACTTCTCGTGTAGGGCTCTCCGTTTCGTACAGGAAGAAGGCAGAGTCTACTATGACATCGCGTGTCTTTCCCTTTGTATCGTCGACCACTTCAATCTTCATCGCTACCAGGTCCCTGTGCAGAAGCCTGGCAGAATAGTGACGTCGACATTTTTTGCGTGAATGCATGCCCAGGGCCTTGTTTCGGAGGTGCAGTAGGATGGTGATCCACCGGCCCATACCTCTCATATTGCCTTGGTGAGCCCACTGTTCTTGGATGAGAGATATATTTATATCGAGTTCCCTAGGCCTCCTGCATAAAAGGGCCTGTGGAGGCCCTTCCGTGTTGGATGTTGGCTTGCAGAGGTCTCAGGGGCTCGGAGGAGCAGGGGGAAGGGACTGCCATTTTGTTAGCCCAGTCCTCCTGTCCCTCTCTTTGTCTGGGACTGCCAGGACTTCCTGTTACGTTCCGGCTTCCCGCTCCCTGACTAGACCCTGTCGAAAGACTGTCTCGGTCAACTTTCGTCTGGGTCACGTCTACCGGGTCGAAGTTCCGTTTCAGGGCCTGCCTTTCCAAGGCATTGAACATGTCCTGGTGGGGCGGTCTCATCAGGATCCGGTGACCGTTCATAGGAGTCTGAGCCTGTCCGGATCGACCGATATGAGGTTGATGCCTTTCCAGGGCCTGATGTTAATCAGTTCTCTGTGGGGCCATTCCCTCGTCTCTGCATTTGCTGCAGTGACCAGAAATTGCTCCCTCTACAGCCGCGTTGGGGCAAACTGTATCGGAGGCGGGTTTGCGCCCGTTGGCGTACCCATGATTGCGATTAGCACAGCATCGAGGAACTCTGTCAGCTGTTTCTCCGCGGAGGCCACGTTGGTTTGACTCTCCCGGGAAACAACTAGCTGCAGAGCTCGATTTCCTGATGTTGCCTACGCGTTGCTTTGCGGACCAGTTGAACCCTGTCCCATTTGTTTGGGATCGGGGCGTGGTCGCTTAGCCACACGCAACATATCATCGGGTGTGGAGCCGGGGGTTCTTGTCCTCTTGGTTGAAGGTTCGAGAGCCTTTCCCGTCGGAGGCTGAGCCTGCGGCTGTCCAGCCTTGGCATCCAATGATAATAAATAATTTAATTTGTCAGGGAACGAAAATTATTATTTATTCAAATTTTTGTTGGATAAAAGTTATTCTCTTATACTTCATCTGAGGGGTTTTTCAATACTGCATCCAATGATAATGAATAATTTGATTTGTTAATACAGAGTGAACAAAAATTTATATTAAATTCAAATGTATTTTATTGAATTGAAAGTTATTCTCTTACTGAAATAAAATATAAACTTTTGTTCACCCTGTACAAACGAATCATATTAGTCATGATTATTGAATACAGTATCAAAAGACCTCTCAGATGAGTATCACAAGACATCCATTTCAATTTAAAAAAATTACCGATTATGTCACCACGTCAAAACCAGTGATATAAATTCTTTAGAATATTCATTCAAAAATCGGCATTTGTAAACAAAAATCAACCTCTTTCAGCATTTTTGTGAAGACTACAGTTGTGTGCATGAAAAAATCGTACAAGGTTTGTATGGTGTAATGTCACCACGTCAAAACCAGTGATATAACCTCTTCAGAATATTCATTCAAAAATCGGCATTTAAAAACAAAAATCAACCTTTCAGGATTTTTGTCAAAAGTACAGTTGTGTGCATACAAAATTCGTAAAAGGTTTGTATGGTGTAAACCTTCCTATGATGTTCAAGTTTTCATAAAAAAGTACGTACACATTTGACAAAAATTTTGACACTACTTGTCAAAGTCGACAGGAAGTTTAATTAAGATTGACAAGCCTGACTCACAATAGCCTATAACAGCTGTACGACTTTTTTATACACAGAACTGCTTGCAAAATATCGAATTTGTTCCATAATTCAGCCGCGCACTGTATACGTGTACATACATGCATATTTTATATATATATATATATATATATATATATATATATATATATATATATTATATATATATATATATATATATATATATATATATATATATATATATATATATATTTATATATATATATTGTTATGTTATGAAAAACCAGTTATATATTTTAAAAAGCAAAAACCTACAAAAAGAATAATTATTCAATAGCTATTAGTTTCAAGAGATTGTTTTCACATAATTTTAGAAGTTCTATTTCCTTCATTGAGCCTCTGTATAATATGAATGGATAAAAATATCCAAATTATATAACACAATCAATTTCATACACTGTCAGAATGATTACAGCCCATAATTCTTCAAAAGACAACAAAAAGTCTAGATTTACAAAATTCTCCCGAATAAAATGTGATCTACAAATTTATAAATTTGAAACGTACAGTATATGAAATTGTAGCTAACTAAAAGTAGCCAATGGTAGAACAGCAAATTTCTTGATGACAATAGCCAATCAGGGAACAGATGGTCACATGTAGAATTTGAAATTGTGAGGGAATAAGAACGAGAGAGTGTCAGAGGCAATTATTATTGAAATTTGTACATAGTTAATAAGAATGGAAAAATATTTTTTTTGTATAAGTTATGACAAATAAACCCAAACAGTAAAAATGTGACAATTTAGTGCGCGAATTCAAAAATTCGAATCAGAGGGAAGGAACAAAAATGGTATCCAGGTGACAACAAACAAAGCCACAGGGGAGATCGAAAATGAATTCAAAACGAATGCCACGTTATATTTTTGGGAGAAAGAAAAATTGAATAATTCCACATTATGAGCGGAAAACCAACATTACCTCATTTGTACACCATATACAAGTATCCAAAGCTGATTGCTGAATTTGTATGGTTCCTTCTATTTGGTATTGGAGTTCCTGATAGCATTGGAGTAAAAGGGAATCCAAATCCTGGTTGTATTGAACAGCGACAGTTCCAGACAGGTATAAACCTTCCATAGTGCACATTCCGAATTGAACAATTTCACTAATAACGCATATTCCATCGGAAGAACTCTATTTCAATTGATTTCGAACTATTAAAGAAATTTTCACTTTCAAGGTAAAAGTGAGGTTGTGTGTATTTTACCAATGAACTTTTCTCATGATTATCCATGAATATTTGTGGATTCACCTTAGAGTAAGTTATCTTTCGTAGGCCAGGTAAAATTAAGTTTTCCTGAATAAAGGAAATAATTACTTTTTGATACTTTGTCGTTTGTTTTCTACAATGATCAACAATCATACTTATGACCATTGAATGAATTGAAATTTGACAAATCAAGCAGTGGCTAGTGGCTCAATTGCCTGAACTGGCTATCTGAGACAAGAGGCGTACCAACTGTGCTTAGCTGTGGTAAGGAAGTGATAACAATTGGCAGCAACGTGAAGAGAGAACAGTGACGTTAGCTAGCAATTATTATTACATCATACAAAATATTATACAGGGCAAAAATACTTATCTATATCATGACAATTTGGCTCAAAAAGAATAGCGAAAATTATTAGCAATCTTCATTTTATAAAAACAATTTATATTTGCAAATTATCATTATATTACAATCGGCACCCAAAACGTGGGGCGAAATAATAACAAAATAATTCATCAAATCAACATAATAACATAACAATATATATATATATATATATATATATATATATATATATATATATATATACAGAGTGGCCACTTTTAAGAAAAGTAAATGGAGAAAAATTTGCATTATTAGAACATTGTCATTTTTTGGGTCGAATCTGTATTACATTTAGGTACCTTTAGTTTAATTTACAACATGCAATACATTTCGATAAGAAAATCAACTTACTCATCTTCAACTGAATGGAACGTAACAGAATCAAAGCAAGAAACAAGTAATAATTATTTACAAATTTCAAGAGGTAAAAAACCTCATTCATAATGATTAAACGAAACTATCATTTAATGAAAAAAAAATCAAATTATTATTCGAAAGTAAATGATGAACATCAATGAAGTAAGTGTTCGGAATATCCACCATTTTGTAAAATGCACTTTGCGGTTCTGGAACCCATACTTCTTATACATTTGCTTATTTCGTCCCCTTGAATACCTTCCAATACATTCTCAATCTTCTCGCGAGGAATCATTATTGTTGGATTTGTCATTTGTTCCGTTGAAACAAATTACAGAATCGAACTTTATTTTGATATCATTACGATATAATTTCAGCAAGGCTTGGTATTCTAATTTAAAATCATTTTATTCGCGTCTCTTGACTATTTTATTAACAGCAGTTTTCGATAAATTGCATTCACTGGCCACAGTTCTCGATTTTCTTTCTTGGTTCAATTGAATTTGGGTCAGAACATTGATATCGTTGATAGACTTGTTTTTTTTTACATACACACAACTCTAGGTTTATTGAATGTATTATTTTCAAGTAGTAGGCCGTGGATAAAAAAGAACCTAACAAGAAATGTCATATTATTTGTCACTTCGTTTATTATTGTGTCACAAGAACTTGTCATTAAATACTCTCCTGAGTAATTTCAATTTAACTTATTCGATATGGTAAGATACACAAATGAAGAGAACAGAGATATGCACGAAGTGTACATAAAACTAGATAGAAATTCGTTCAAAGCACAACAAAGGTATGGTGAATTATATCCTGAAAAAACAACACCAAATATTAAAATGTTTCGACGTTTATCTACAACGTTACTTGCACATAATTCATTCATCAAATCTAGAGGTCCTTATGTACGACGAAACGAGCCTATCAATGACATCAATGTTCTGGCCCAAATTCGAATGAATCCAGGAATAGGATCGGGAACTATGGCCAGTGAATGCAATTTATCGAAAAGTGCTGTTGATAAAATACTCAAGAGACACGGATACCATGACTATAAATACCAAGCCGTGCAAAAACTATATCGCAATGATCCTGAGGGAAGGTTGCAATTCTGTAATTGGTTTCAATGGAAGGTGCGCAATAACAACAATTTTGCGCACAATATCATTTGGGGAGACGAAACGACATTCACAAATCCTGGCATGTTCAATCGAAGGAACAAACATTTTTATGCCACGGAAAATCCTCACTCAATTCATGAAGTTAGACATCAATATCGTTTTTCTTTGAACATATGGTGCGGTTTGTTGAATAATAAATTACTGGGACCCTATTTTATTGACGGCAACCTAACCGGAGCAAAATATGTATAAATTATAGAAGAAATGTTGGATGATCTTCCTATACGGTATCGGCGTAATAGTCCATGGTTCCAACAAGACGGATGTGGTCCACACAACTCAAGAATAGTCACAGACTATCTAAATCGAACTTTTCCCGATTCATGGATTGGAACAAGAGGTCCAGTAGCATGCCCTGCCAGATCTCCGGATTTGAATCCGCTGGATTTTTATTTGTGGGGATATCTCAAAAATAAAATTAATGATACTACGAACCCGACAATAGAGATTCTTCGCAAGAAGATTGAGAATGTATTGGAAGGTATTCAAGGAGACGAAATAAGCAAATGTATAAGAAGTATGGGTTCCAGAACCGCAAAGTGCATTTTACAAAATGGTGGACATTTCGAACACCTACTTCATCAATGTTCATCATTTACTTTCGAATAATCATTTGATTTTTCTTTCATTAAATGATAGTTTCGTTTAATTATTATGAATTAGGTTTTTCACCTCTTGAAATTTGTAAATAATTATCACTTGTTTCTTGCTTTGATTCTGTTACGTTCCATTCAGTAAAAGATGGGTAAGTTGATTTTCTTATCGAAATGTATTGCATGTTGTTAATTAAACTAAAGGTACCTAAATGTAATACAGATCCGACCCAAAGAAATTTGGATAAGGGTAAAAATCACCTGAAAATCAACTTTGAATGACATTTTATGATATATCGTTGGATTCAACGTTAAAAGTTATTTCGAGAGGTGTCATAAAATATGCAGGTCCGTATTGAAAAAAATGAGGTTGAGGGTGGCCCAGAGCGTACGAAACGTCGGATACAAAATCTGATTATGTCATATTGAGGATAATTCACTGTCGAATGAAAAGCTCTCGTGACATTTTTCGATAATATTCGAAATAAAGTGGGAAAAATATAAAAATCAAAATGACAGAATTTACTTTTCTTATATCTCAATAACCGGCCCTGATAATCTCGATTTGTTTGAACTGCTTGACAATGCTTCTATGAATGCAACTTTTTCTCCATTTGATCGACCTTCTAACTCTTATGGTTTGGAAGTTACCAATACAATCCCATTAAAAAAGTAGCCACTCTGTATATATATATATATATATATATATATATATATATATATATATATATATATATATATATATATATATATATATATATATATATCATTCTCGATCAAGTCACCTTTCAAACAAAAAAACAAAATCCAAATCGGTTCATCCGTTTGGGAGCTACGATGCCACTGACAGACACACCATACACAGACATGTTTGCGTCGGGAATTGAAAAATAGTTTGAGATGGCTTCGAACAGACCAAACAGAAAGGTTGAGCATTGCACATTATAGCAACAATGAATTATAATCTGAAACTTCTTCACACTCCAAAACAGTCGGTACGGGCGCAAGTGCAAAATGAGTAAAATTGCACATTTTCTTTTCAACTAGTGGAAATAATATGTCAAAATGATTTCAGTATGTCTAAAAGTTCATAAAATGTATTCGTTATATACGTGAGTTACCAATTACTGCAATCGCCAAATGAAAATGTATGGCGAGATTGAATTCACATATTTCAAAATTCAAGTATTGTCTAATATGAACAAATGAAAACCAATTATGTTTCAGAATCACCCCCATCTCAGGAGCGATCGTCACGGAACAAGTATGGTCCCAAGTCGAGCGAAAAAAAAACACCACCAGTGGATAAATATTATCTTGTAGCACTGGCATTTTTTGTCATTGGATTCGGAAGTACAGTTCCAGCCAGTTTTTTCCTGACAGCAACTGATGTACGTAAATTAAATATTTTGAATAGTATTTACTTACTGAAATGAATTATTTTTTATTTTGGAAAGAGATTTGAAAATAATTTTCAGTCAATTCAAACTTGATGACAGTTATGATAGATCTGGTCATGTGGTTTCACTTTACAGATTTGTGGATAATTTATGTGGAAATATTAACCCATTTGTGTTTGAAAATACATATTCAAATCTCATAACAAGTTATATAAGTTTTCAGTGTCTACAAATTTTTTAAGATACTGAAACAGGACCAATAAAATAATTGAATGAATCCACTAACAGTAGGGGATGAATAAACATTATTTTAGTAACTAGTAAGAAAGCCCACTTCTTCAGGAAATACAATTATTCTGGGTTATTCACTATAAACTACCCTCATCAACGTTATTATTGCCTAAAACAGAAACAGACAAATCTTAAAGTTTTGTGGTTATGACTGAATTTTGGTTGAAAGCTATCAAAAATACAGTAACGTGCAAATTTCAGGAGATATTTGTTTTTAATGGGATACCCTGTACGTCAATGAATTTTTGGAATGATCTTATTTTCCTGATTTCCAAAATATACCATATGTTACTCCTATCTTATACCGTTTTTTGTTTATGAACGTCGAATAACTTGAAAGACTATTTGTTACTGTAGATACCTTTTCTATGAAAGTTAACATTTTTAAAGTAAGATATTAAAATTGAAACTATATTATGTTTGTTCAGTGACATTCTTCTGATGAAATAATCAAAATGGTTCACAACACGGAAGAAAAAGTTCAAATATATACTTTTTTATACGACTGCCTCAGAAAATGAGGTTTTGCGTACGGAAAACTTGGATCTCCGCCCAAGGATATATTTTCCAGAATTTGAAACTTCTTATCTGCACGTTTCCAGTTCTCTTTCATAATCTTATCAAAATCTCCACGGACGTATATAATAATTATCTCAAAAGTGAAACTGACATCCCATTCTGTTCCTTATTTTTTACATCTTGGAAAAAGTTTGAATATGAAACGCAATTCCGCGCTAGCAGTTGATTGGTTTGAACAGAGAATTCCATCTCCTCTAACATTGGGCGTGACAGCGTTGCCAATAGTGATAAAAATTCCCCAGGAATCGTGAATTAAAAACGAGTTTCAAATTGGGGAAAAGAGGAAATGAATTCTTGACGAAATATGTAGAAAAAATAGGCTGATCTAGTTCCAGACCAAAATTCCAGAATAGCGTCAATAATCAGTACGTAGTGGATAACAAATTCCAATGAGATTAGATGTCTTGTCAAACTTCACAATGTCACAGACTAAACTGTCCAAAAACATGAAATATTTGTGACTGGAAGTGTAAATGTTCTCGAAAATGGAAACGAAAGAATTGAGGTAGGCTGAGAGTATACTGGATATTGAAAGCCTTTTTTCCCAAGAACATTTTATATTTGTTTTGTCACAAATATTCTTTGTTCAATTTTGTCAATAAAACTATCATCCAAAAAGCTTGTCCATTCGCCAAGTCTGAAAAAGTTATAAATAGGTATTCCATATATTTCGATGCAATGAAATAATATTTTCTTAGACTTGGCATTCTGGAGCGGCAGCGATGGTTGTCGGTTGGACTCGGCTAGGTTCGATCCGCCGGTCGGGTCGGACAGTCGTCATGTAACGTCACCGGCAGAGATTATAGTTCTACGAAATGGCACCGCTTGCTGATTTTGTTGTTGTTTGAGTTTGGTGCTAGTTCATTTGTGTCAACGCTGTTTCTTGGTGTTACTCTCTCGGAGTCATCAACAAATAATGTCCTATGTACTAGTAGAGTTCTCCGATAAGGTCGGGTGTTGTGTGTTGTGGCCGCCATTGAAAAAACAAAGAATTTTCAGTAAATATATCTGCAACGATGGAGATAGATATAGGCAGTAGATAGATTGTGAACTAATTTCCAAAAACAAGTCCTTAAATTTATTTGTTGAAAATATGAACAGGATATTCATAAAATCAGATGTGAAATGATCTGCGATTGAAAGATAAACTTTAGTCACTATCTCCCATCGTCAAGTAAACCTCTCAGGGTGTGTTCATGTTGAAAAATCATTTCAACAACTTCATTTCAATAGAACAATCAATTACAGACTGAAGTAAATATTCAGAAGTTGACTGATAGTTCGTCAATGGATACGAGCGAAACGAAAAATTATCAGACCATTTACTCTTCTACAGATATATCAATATTTGAATTGATTGAAATCAAAATTTTGGAAGGAATTGAAAAATCTATTCAAAATAACAATGGTAATGTCTACTCCAGGCAAAACTGTTATCCTTGGTAATCTCAGAGGGAAATAACCAATCTAAATCAGAAAGAATTAACCATTGCAGAAATACTATATTTTTTGTTGCAAATTCAACATTATTTGTTTTTTTTTTCAATTGTTAATCGAAATATTTTGTATTTTTTCATGTCTAAAATGAAATTAATTCAATAATCTATTTCAGTTTATTTTATTCTTCTTCCCTGAAACTATCATTTTCCCCATCAATACAAGAAGCTTCTAGAAGACCAGTCTTCCATATGACGTCATTCATTGGTCATTTAACTGACGTCGCCTAATGATCTTGTAGGTCTTCAGAATGTCGTTTTTTATAGATAATTTTTCAGACGTCAGAGTCCTGCTGATGACTTCTTGTGGCTGTGACATTTCGACGTTATTTCAGAGTCTCTGATATGTCACTACTTGACGAGAGTTGGTCGATTATTCGACAAAATTAGGACGTGATACCGACGTCACGGTGCTACCTGGTTGATGAAAGCTGCATCCTCTTTGAAAATACGTTATTTAAAAAAAAATCCCAAATCAAAATTATATCTTGGTCATTGTTGAAAAACATCACGATGACAAAAACTAGAGATTTTTCTTGTCCCTAATCAGTCAAAATTTGGATAATACTGTACCCCCAAATTGATTTTTGCAAGTAGTCCAAAACAAATTTGAATCATCATATATACTTGTTTAAAGTTTTTACCAAAAAATCCAATCCAAAATCACAAAGATTCCCTTAGTATGTGACCATATCAGCATGCACCAACAAAACAGACACATGAATTGATTCACATAATGAATATCCACAGCGATAACTAAACTCACACCTAGATTCATCTATACAGAATAGCAGCACAGTGAACAAGACTACATTTCATGACCTTACTCCGTCTTCTTGTGAATATTTTCACATTTATTTTTTCTGAAACAACTGAGGCTCCAATTGATTTCGAATGAATCGAATAATATTATAAAGAACGAGTTGTACTCAAACCTTAACTAACAAAATATAGGGTAACGACAGTATTGGGGACTGTGAGCTGACATACAATCGAACGATGGAACAAACTCACGTGAGTGAAATTTGATGGTAATTGTATAAGGCACATCGTCCAAATATAAATCATCCCCACCTCTCTTTCCTTACGAATAACCCATTGGTTCGGCATCTTCCAACCAAATGGGGTGGATATCGTGGCACCAGGACATATATCTGTGGGATAGCAGAATAGGTGTATTCTCACTGGGCTCATGACTGTGAGTAGTGAGTCACACAAGAGCGGACTACCTAGTTATTGATATTGATGACATATTTTTGGACTGTGTGCCTTATACAATCACGATCGAACTGCACTCAGGTGAGTTCGTTCGATCTTTCAATAGAAATATGGATTTTTATTTATGTTATGTGAAATAACATTTGTAGCAGGTCTTGTCTACCCAGTGAGTGACATATGAAGGGACACATCACCCAAATTAATGTGGAATGCAAAAAACTTACAGTAATCAACATGGAAGTAAAAAGTGACATACAAGATATAGTGATGAAAATATCAGAATCGAATACTACATGTCAATGAACGCTGCCTTTTAAATCTGTCACAGAATGAGCAAACTCTTTCACTGAATCAAAACAGTTTTCGGAAAGAAACTCCTCTAATTTTATCTTAAAGTTGTCAAGTGGCAAGTCTCTTGTTTCTTTGATAATTCCAATTTGGGAACCTAAGGGAGCTGAGTTACTTATTGACTCTGTGAGACATCATTTTCAGGTGTATAACATCAACTTTCTCACCTGAATTATGGAAAGCAATGCTTCGTATATTGCCGCACTGGTATACAGCATCAGAAATCCCTGTAACAGAAAGCATTTGATAGAAACAAAGGTGAAAATAAAACTGTGGAAAGATTTTGTCGTATAGCGGGGTCGTAACAATATCTTGATTTGTGGTTTGCTGTTAAGATTCTGATGAAAATCGTATTTGAAAAACGGAAACTGACAATATTGAACAAATTCAAACAAGAGCGGCACCAATAAATTCGAATACAATTAATAACCATCATTCAAGAATACCAAAACTATAATCTCCAGTGGTATGTTGATTTTTTTGTTGTGGATTAGCAATTCTTTGATACTGTTTTCCAAACATATGGAATTTAAGCTGTGCATATTTTCCAACATAAGTTGAATAATCAACATTTTCATGTGTTAAAAAAAAAATCAATTCTTCATAACGCTTATGCAGAATTGATACTGCGATATCATTTTTCTGGGTGAGAAAATGCGTTCACAAATAACTGAAAATTCAATACTTTAAATAACAAAAAAAATACAAATCTACGTATCACTATACAAAGAACTCAAGATATTGAACGATAGATCCTACATAGCTATCAGTATTGTATATGGATGTTCTCGAACACCCATAAATATAGCCAGTACACTCACAAAAACAGGAACATAAAAATTGCAAATCAGGATTCCACTTTTCAAAAACAACCATACACAGGAATTCGTTTTTTTCTTCGGATCGAAGCTATACAATCCACTTTCAATATCCCTGAAAACTATGAAGAACTTACTAACAAAAAACCATTTCAAAGATAAGCTTTCATTTAAGTCGTGTATTGAAACGTATAAATAAGTTTAAGTCATCATGACAATGATTTTATTTTTTTTATGAATCATTTGGTTTCAAAAAGCTCGTCGCGCGAAGTATTCATAAAAATAGGCACCAATTAATTTGATTGGGCAGTGTTTGGTTGGTAAGGAAGGACTTGTCAAAGTATTGAATTTTTACAAAGTATCCATAAAAGTGGGTACCAATTAATTTCATTTGACAATGATTGGTTGGTAAGTATCAACTTGTCACAATATACATTTCATTACAATTCACGGGACAACCTTTATGAGACCAAATAATTCAACAAAAAATATTTTTAAATCATGGTCAGCAATGACTTAAACTTATTTTATACGTTTTAGTACACGGCTTGAATAAAAGCTTGTCTTTAAGAAGGTTTTTTAATGGTTATAGTATTTTCCGCTTTTTAGTCAGTTCTCCTTGATCTGTTCATTTCTAATAGAGCATCGTTATCTCAAGGTCTCTTCCTTGAGAGTTTTGAGCTGAAAGAAATTTTGATCTTCGACATCAAAAACTCCCAGACACCAATTTTGGTTAGAATCTGACCATAGTCGCAAAACTCGTCCGCCATCCTGGAGTCGCCATCCTGAATTTATAGATTTTGACAACAAATTCATAATCACCGAACCTGAAAACCCCCACATACCAATTTTAAATGAAATATGACCATAATCAGAAAACTTGTCCTCCATCTTGAGGCCGCTAGATTAAATTCATGAATTTTGAAAATATAATCAAAATCTCCGTCCCGCGATCCACCGCATACCAATTTTGATATTTAATGAAAATCCATATTGAAATAAACATAAATCGCTCGCTTCACTGAATGATTTTCAAGACATGTACTAATAGGTATAAGAATCGAATCAAGAATATTGAGGACTACGAATTATACATTAGCAATGAGACTAAGTGGAACGGAGGTTATTTCCAATACCTGTTCAACCTTCAGTGCAACAATTGCAAGAAAGGAGAATTATTCAGGTTGATCTGGTCATTATGCGACTATTGCGGCTTTTTACATTTATGAATTTCTAAACTTTCTGGAAGGTCGAGTTCATAACCTTCCATAACAAAACGATGATTTTCAGTCAAGATGTGAGTGACAAAAGTTGAATTTAATATCCTAACACGTTGTCCCACAGTAACGTGTTGCCCTTGAGCGTGATGTGACACTCTTTTTTTACGACATGTGAAGGCGTCGTCGGCTGTAATCCATTTTCTCAGCCGCGACTTGTAGAGACGTCGAATTAGCATGGTGAATGGTTCAGGTGTTATATCAAATGCTCTAATTTAGACCTATACATTTTTTTTATGTGGTGGAGATGGCGGTAGTTCTATCTATACGAGGTGTTTGGCCTACACTGGAATACTATTGTATCAGTGATTTTAATGTTATTAGTGAGCATCTAAGTTGTTTCACATGGCAAATACCATATGTAATAGCGCGTGAAAGTTTATCAGGAAGGATTGAAGATGAACATATACTTATTTAAACGAAGGTAGAAGTCCATTCTGCTCAAAGTGGGGTGGATGTATAATGAAATGAAGTACTCAAAATCAGCTCCACGAAATTGATTTAAAAGAACATGTTTCGGAGCTTTTAAACTCCATATTCAGCTGATACTCACCGAATCTATGGAGAGGGGAGGGATAAGCTTAGCTATAGATTCAACAATTCACATTAGAGGATGGAAGTTTGGTTATGAATACTTACATCATGGAGGCATAACAACATGAAAAGTGGTAATTCGTTAAGGTCAGCAAAGCATTATAGCTCTGAACCATCTTGACCCGTAATTGGGATAAAACAATACCACTCCATATAGAAGGGGCATGGTAATCGTTTGGATGTGAGTATTCACAACCAAACTTCTATCATCTGATCCATCCTTTCAAGCTTCGGAACATGTTCTTTCAAATAAATTCCGTGGAGATGATTTCGAGTACTTCATTTCATCATATACTTATTTATGATTGAGCACATAATGAATGAACAGGAAGAGAAAAAGTTGTTACGCTGGTATGATAAATTACCCGATGATGATGATAGTATTGAATCTGAACATGATAGCTACAGTAACGATGGGGAATTTATTGGTGACTCTTATTATGCGCCTGACGATTCACCTCTGAGTGAAACTTCGAGTGGAGAAAATAATGATAAAGTTATATTTTCATAAAGGATGTCTCATTCCTTAGGACAGCTGACTAAAATATCCTTTTTAATAGGTGTATGTTGGTTGCATATCAATAAAAAAACAACTACATCCCTGAAAAATTCTTCGACGGACGTTGAATGACATCCGATAGATAAACTTGCAAAGTCCTACAGGGTACTTTGGAAATGTTTGTTGCGAAATGGATCAATAATATCCACTTCACTCAGGCTGATCACCTTGAGACCGATTTCGGGGTATTTGTCCCTCATCAGTACAGGGTGGGCCAATCAGACAATGATTAATGTCTGCGTTACCTGATTGAAACAATTGGAAATGGATTGACATTGATTGTTTCAGTCAGGTAACGCAGACACTAATCATTGTCTGCTTGGCCCACCCTGTACTGATAAGGAGTAAATACCCCAAAACCGGTCCACAGGTGGTCAGCTTGAGTGATGTGGTTAATGTTTATCCATTTTGCAACAAACATTTGCAAAGAACCTTGTAGGACTTTGCACTTTTATTCATCGGAGGTAATTCAATGTCTGTCGAAGCATTAGCTAGGAAAAAAGTTGTTTTTTATAGATATGCGATCAACATACACCTATTGGATAGGTTTTTGTAGTCAGCTGTTGAGAGAAATAAGACATTTTCCATTTTCAATGAAGCTATAGCTGGTTATCAAGAATAATACAGATCATTGCAGATATTTCTATTCTGGGATTCAGGATGACATTCGAAGTTGGTTATGTTTTAGTTGCAGTCAATGTGTTGAGATGGCCTCAGCTCCATTCTGCTAATTTGATCTCAGCAAATGCTCTGACAGGGATTCATGTTAATTGTTTCAGTCAGAAAACGCAGACATAAATCATTGTCTACTTGACTCACCATGTAGTGATGAGGGGCAAATACTTCGAAACCGGTCTGCAGGTGGTCAGCCTGAGTGAAGTGGTCAATATTGATCCATTTTGCAGCAAAAATTTGTAAAGTGCCTTGTAGTTGTTTTTTTCATGGATATGCGACCAAAATTCACCTATTGCATGGGTTTTTCCAGTCGGCTGTCTTGAAGAATCAAGAACTGAATCAGGTGACGACACGCAGGACATTTCGAACGGAGAGAAGGCGAATGAAAACTAACAAAGAAATCAGAGTTCGACAGAAAATCGCGATGATGATAATCGTTGGGTAGACAAGTCTTTAGAATTTTCATTTTGATAGTAGTCAGACGAAAGTAAAAATAGATGGGATTCAAAATCTTTTACGCTATCGTCCAAACTTCCCAAATATAAAACCCATTCCACCGTACTTTGCAATCCAACCGCCGAGAAACTCATGCACTTGTAGTGAAGCAAAAACTTCGTGGGGGTGAACATATATGGGAAAAAAAACAACCTTAGGGTTTATGTCAGTGAATGGAAGTACAAGCGGGATGTACTCGCTATAACTACATCATATATATAAAATATGATTACTGTTAGAAAACGGTATGGTGCTGCCTACAATCGACACAGGTCAGGAATATATAGAAGTGATCGAATTTTCAGACAATTAGATGGTTCGAAAAAGTCCTTTTCCGCCTTCTGGATATCGCTATTTGGAACTCATACTTGTTATACACCAGAAGAGTAAAGCAATGATCATTTATTGAGTTCAGAGTGCGGTTATACGGTCACTCCAAGAAATGGAAAATAATGCAGATGGTCGAAATCTTATCGAACAGTGCCCAAGGGATTAGTTCTGAATTGAACACATCACAACAATTTCCTGGAACAATTTCCGGTCCAAAAATTGCAAGAAAACCAACTTCTTCCTACAATGGGGGCAATGCAGTAGGCATGAAAAAATGGGAAAAAACAAGGTCCAGCTGTGTAACTTACCAAGATAAACCTTCATTATGTCCAGCATGGAGCTTCAAATTATGACACCAATAATAATTCAAGAAGTTTGTTTCGATTACTGAATGAATGTTTGCGTTTGAAATAGGCCGACGTCCAAAGACACCTGTTATAATTGATGAAGAAAGATGTGTTGATACCCTCGGGGGTTGAACGTGGCTCTGAATGACAATGAGAGATATCAGGGCGGTTATAACCCTTGGACTAAATGATGGAAAACTTATTTATCGTGCTCCAGTCCACACCCTCGGTGAAACTCTGGAATCACTGATACACGGTTAAGCTTGTTCGGGCGAGTTCTCTGTATAACTGGGTTTGGAAATGAAACTATAGATTGTTTCCTTCACCAACAAAATACAATCGTATACTCAGTCAGATTCAATAATCAAATATATAGTTTCCAAGAGTATGCCAACAGTTTATCTCTAGGTGTTCAATACCATCCAATATAAATAACCTTCTTTTACGTACACAAGTGTGATCTCAATCAATGGATTATTCTACAAATTATTGAAACTTATGGAATATCATGTTTTTCTGGAACCTGTCATCACTTGTCGAAGTGATCAAGCCAATTGAAGAGAGGCTCGTGAAATGAAAGTAACTTATGAGGGAGAGAGACTTAGTTTCCTTCGTCGCTTGCCAAGCGAGCTGTGTGCCTGAGGAATGGTGGCTGTCCAAGAGTGAATCTTGTCACAGGGCGGCATTCACAAACGTCCCAAAATCCTTATTCCTGGGTGCGAGGAAAGTTGAACCTGGACGACCTCATGATCACTGTGATCTACGACAACTATGACGTCGGCAGGAGCTGACAATAAACCCATGAACGTCGAGATAAGAGGGCAAGCCCTACGAAGAGGAACAAAATTAGTTTAGCCTCTATACAATCCCATGGCAACCTTCGACAGTGACGAAAGGGAAAACGTACATGGTTGGAGGGTGGCTGGAAAAGAAACTGGTCCTTTGGCTGGGCTAATTTTGCTGGCTAATTTCGCTTCTCCAATACAATATATCCGACAACGTCGTAGGCAGACTAAGCGGCATTCATCAAAAATCCCTGTAGAAAATACCACGGATTTTCCTGGCACCAATTCACAAAACTGAGTCCTCTTGAATTAACTACCGAGTTTTGGTCCCAAGAATATTTGGGAAGAAAACGTGCTCTACTCAGTAATATACTGGAAGGAAGAAGAAATCACAATTTCTCTTTCTGTGAAGCTACGAATAATTCGCGGCTGCCCAAAAGGTACTTTCCGAGCGTCGTATCATGTCTAAGGGAGTAGAAATGAACTCATACGAACAAAAAATCTACTCCCACATACACAAAAAATTCAGGACCAACCCCAAACTCTCCATTCATTCAAAGAATCAGCAATACACTGAGGCATGGCTTTGATGACCAATTTCGCTCCATTCTGTTTCGGTTCCATGCATGGAATCAGATTTATACAACCTACATAGCCGGCTAGATAATTTTGGGTCACTGGTCATTTACCGATATATCTGTATCAATATATGCGAATTTCAATTAGCATGGAAGACTTTGGATCTCACCCTCTCACTTGATTTTCAATATTTTGCGATTCTACCCGGTATTCAACTGAATCTGAATCGAGAATCCAATTCGATTTTTATAACTGTAACAGTGTTTATTGTGGCAGCGACGTACATAGCCATTTGTATTTCTCATTCTTAGGCCTAACTTACTCATAATATGACTTTTTCCGTATCGGCAGAATTAGGAGTTTGTTTGTTCACGTGAAGCACTTCGCTTATATACATGTGTCCGTCAACGTGTTCTTAGATTCTCATACATATTACTACCCACCTTATTATTTGACATGATCCATGTTATTGTTGAGTAAGTATTATATCCACTTGAGAAAGCGAAACACGTGTCGTGGTTTTGTAAACCCTATTCGGTGAAAATAATTCAGTGAAAAAGCTTTTGTTCACTTCAAAGCTCGTTAGTTTGATCACCCATTTGCCGACGGAAAATGTTTACGAGTAGTACAGATTATTTTTCGTTCCGTTTCTTCGCATATACGCTCATGTTACCGAAGTGAGTTTTCATCTGCTCTCTATAGAAACATCTTCTGCAATTGATATTGGATGGACTATAACTCAATAGTCGCTCTGCTATGAAACTGAAACAGAATGAGAAATTTGCAAAAAATACACATTTTTTGAATTCACTCAATGAAACTATGTGCTACTGTTATCATACTATGGAATCTTGATATCAACTGAATTTCGAAATCAATTCTGACTCGGGACGAAACGAAGAACCGAAAATCAAGTGCTTATCAATCGGCTACGCTCAGGTCATACCAATCTCACTCGCAGTTATCTGCTAAATCATACCGAAGAACCAATGTCTGACATATGTGAAACCAAACTAAGTGTTCAATGTATGTTCAACTATAAATTATTGACTTTCTGGAAGATTATGAACATGTAGGACTTGCTAATGACCATAAGGTTGATACGATTATGTGAATGAAAAAATAATCTGACTGTGAAATTGATGTGACATAAAATGAACTTTAGTCGCAATATAAATAAATTTTAGAAGGTTATTCGAATACAGTATTATAGCGTAAGTGTAGAACACTTGTTACGAGAAATAGGGAGTTTTTGGGAAAATATGATTAAATAAATGTACATGAATATATTTATGATTTATATATAATTTATAATAACACAATGTTATACCACATAAACTTAATATAAATGAAATCTATAATATGTAATGAAGCAATGTTATTCATTTTACTGACGCTAAAATGAATAAAATTATTCATTAATTAGGAAATGAAAGCACAAGATCAAAATAAAGTAATGGGAGAAATGTCTAAAAGAGTGACCATTTGAAAAAAATACAACGTACATGAACAAATAGGACTGATGATTACAATACCATACAAGGAAGGAAGGTGTTGAAAATAAATTTGAAATAAGATTGAAATGTGGTTATAAGAAAATGAGAGAAACTAGCAAATAAGTGAATAACAGAAAGAAAAGTGAGCCATAAAGTAATCTAATGTAATCGGAGAAAGTAGATGATTTCTGGAGGACAATTACTCTACATTACATCAAGTGTGTAGGATATACTCGTCCCAGTTCAACGATAAATACAACCGTCAATTTGAAAGCTTAAAAAAATGCATTCGGTATACATAATATATTATTACTATATATACTCTACTATATAAACTATACTATATATACTACCATACTATACAATATATACTATTCTATATAATATTACTAGAAAGTTACTACTACTTTCATATTGTCAACATTTTGTCCATATTTATTCTCTTTTCTTTCCTTTTTTTTTAACATAAGGTTGAGTTTAAAAACAGCTCTCGCTGACACTTCGCCTTTTCACCGTTATTGTTATATTTATACTTATCACTATTCTATTATTATATTTTTATGGTGAATAAAGACGAATTATTATTATTATTATCATTATAATAGAGCAAGAGCCAGACTTTCCTCATTTCATAAAAGTTTCTCAGCGCATGCTCCCAACATAGGAAGAAACAATAGGCTATGAAGTTTGGATCATTTTGGCTACGGCAGGTAACAGGTAACACGTAGCAAATATGTATAAAATAGCAACTTAAATTTGTCAAAGGGTAGAATGTAATTTTCTTATATTGTCTTTGGAATAATATTAGAAATAACTTCGTCCATTGCCAGACACTTAGTATCGTGGAAACCCCTTGCCCGATACCCTCAAATGTTTATAAATTTTAACTGTACTCACGTTATAGTATAAAATCTGAATTTTTTATCTGATACTCGAGTGATATGTTTTCCCAGTAGCCAGACAGTTTCGACAGTTCGAACGATAGGCAATATGACTGATGGACTGCCCGCCTCGTGACTTTTACACACATTTCCTCACGGACTATATAAGTGAGAGATATGTTGTGAAGAACAGAAATAAGTCGAGGCAAGAGATACGAATCGGCCTAATATTACAAAAAACAATTTTTTTGTTTTTTTTTTAGGAAAATACTGACTACTTTGAATGAGATGAGTTTTGAAAAAGTTCAAGGAATAACATTGCGGAACTTTATGCGACATATTTTCATAATATCTTTCAGAAACAAAATAATTCCATCAATCCTCCATCTGAATGATAATGTTTTTCGATTATCTTCCGAAGTTTTCAGAAAGTTTGGAGTGAAAAAAAATAATTGGTGAACTCCGGCGATTTCAATATTTGTGATCAATAATGCCTCATAAAAAACGTAATCTATAAATTATTCTATAGAAATGGGCAAATATATCTGGGAAATACTGCGAAAAATAGTACGTGTTACTGGAAATGAAAGTGATCTGTTTTCTATCTAGCGAGACGGATAGTGACGGACGATTCGTAGGTGAGTCCGTCTCATTTCAGCCTGGCGCTGTAAACGTATATCTTTACTCGTTATTCCACCGGAGTAATAATCCCTTGTATATTAATAACGTTTGGAAGAAAACATTCTCCAATTTGAAAACATATTTTTTACGTTCGTTTTCGGAAAAACAGGAAAATTTTGTCAATCAAATAAATCACATTATATTTTCATGAATATTTGTGAGCAACATCAGATTGAGCAATTGCTCGGGAAAAAATACCAAATTCAGCCCCTGAATCAAACAAAATCCTACCACCTATAATGATGATGAATCTATCAACATCAGCTACAATATGAATAGAGACAAAAAAAAACTAAGTTAAGAATATTATAACTTAACAATACAAAACAATGTTTTACATGAACTCATTTTGTTCATTCACAGGTATTCTGATAAATGATGAAAATTAATAAAATCAATGAACATGTTATAAAATCTAGTAATAACCTTAAATCCATAATTTATTTCATTAATATTTAATGGTCATGAATGCAATTGAACTATTTTCCCATTGAATTTATTGATATTATACATAAATAAACAATCAAGTTCATTAAATTCCAAAATATTATTCATTCATGATATAAGTTTATTTTTTTCTCATATCAACATAAAATTATAGTCAATATTCTTGAACATGATTTTTTTGGCATAAATAATCTACATAATAAAATTATCCAATCAATCCAAATCTATCTCACTCGCATGCATTCGATGAATATTGCCTCGCGTTCGCAATTACAGCTACCCTATATGATTGTCTGGTCAGGTGCTAGAACTGTCAAAACTGTCTGGCACTGAGAAAACATCTTCTTAATATTTACCCAAGTAACATAAATAGAATTCAGCTTTTAAACTATAACTTAAGCACAGTTACAATTTATCAAAGCCGGCAAGTGGTTGCCACGATACTAAGTGTCTGGTGATGGATGACGTGATTTCTAATATAATTCAACTCTTTCAACTGGCATAATTTTGCCAGTTATGACGTATTCGTTTTTTTAAATGGCAACCCTCATATGTGATAGTGTCATCCAAAAGGATATATTTATATCTGAATTTCATATCATGGTACATTGGAAACTGCCGAGAAAAATCAATTGAATGATAAAAACACAACCTAATCAATATATAAATCCTGGCAGAGAGATGTCAGAGTTGGGTACTGCAGAAAAACTCGTGAAAATGTGATGAAAGAGATGCTTTCAAAGTTGGTACTCAACATCACATAAGTAAATTGAAATCATTTCTTAGCTCTGGGAAAAATGTGATGAACCACATGTAGAATGTCCTTTTTGGAAAAACCCGTGAGGTGTGTGGGTCTGAACCTGAGACCTCTCGGCCAATCTGACTTGATAATGATGCAAGCCAATGAAGTGCATTTGAATGATGGTTGCTGTATAATTTTTTTTTTTAAATTACATAAAATTTTGCTCAGGCCCTAAATTATTTTTTTCATGTTTGCTGTGAGTACTACCCTTTCAGAAAACATTATTTTACCTGATCGGCCGAGTTTTCTGAATTATGAGTGAATGCTTTCAACTTTGGTTATCATAGGAAGAACGTGTACAAACTTGCAAGAAAGTCTTCAATATCAATCTATTTACTTTCCACAGTACTGGATGTATAAGTTCAGAGATACCAGCCTAGATCACTATGACCCAAAGAATAAAACAGGCCTACAGATCAACTTCGCATCAACCACATCAATCGTCCAGTCCATTCCTAATATGGTTACGACGTTGATATGCTCACTCTTCGGACATAAATTTGATGTCAGGCTGCGTTTGACAGGTTCTCTAGCTGTTTTAATCGCAACTTTCGCAATTTTCACAAGCTTTGTTGAAGTTGATACGGATACTTGTAAGTATAATGGTGTTTTGATAATCTGATAAAATGGTTGCGTACCGGAAAAAAATCACCCTTCAGCACATGTGAGACGAACATTCTTGAATATGCGAATGAAAAAAGTTCGAGAATTGACTTATAGCAATATATTTCTGCAAAAACAAGCTATAATTTATCACGTTCGGTTTTTGGGTTTCTGTCCACGTTCTGCGTTCTTGGTTCACGAGGAGTCCGATTTCACGGCGTTTCGGCACACTCACATTTGAAATTGAAATGAAATTGTGTTGAGTGACTTTTCTGATGGAAAATAATATGAAAATTACATTTGGCTGGTATTTTCGAAGGAAATGGTTGATTGATTTTGATTTGTAGAGAATATAGGCGTATAAATAACACAACGCACTATTCTATTATCAATAACATTTGTTTTTCTTTCATTTATGTGAACCCTTCTCTTGAAAAGTCAACACCCTATACTACATCTATAAGATGATCTGCTGAAGCACATGATGTCATATTCCTTCATCAATCAATTTTGTGACCTGTGAGTCGATCTTTCAATAATTGTTTACTTTGACCAATATAAACTTTTTCACAACCATGACATCGAATTTCATAAACAACATTTATTAGTAATTGAGTTATGTTAGGAATAACCAGTATATATCTTTTAAAATGAAAAAAAATATAATTTCAAAAACACAAAAAAAGAAAATATTTGAAAGTTATAAGTAATCATGAGAAATTGTTTTAAATTTTTTTTGAGATACTATTTCCTTTATGAAGCCTCTGTATAATATTGATAGGTAAAAATATGCAAATACTATAATGCAACCAGTTTCATACATTGTCAAAATGATTACATTCTATAGTTGTTCAATATTCAACAAAAAAGTCTAGATTCACAAAATCATTCTGAATTAAATCAACAAAATTATAAGCTTGAAACATACAGTATATGAAATTGTATCTAACTAAAAATAGCCAATTGGAGAATAAGAAACTTCTTGATGACAATAGCCAATCAGGAAACAGAGATGGTCAGATAAAAGATTTGAAATTGTGGAAAAGTAAGAACTGAGAAACGTCAAAAATAATTATCATCAAATATTGTATTCAGTTTATAAGAAATGTAAAATATATAAGTTCATAAGTTTCCTCAAATAACACCAAATTCAAATAAAATGGACAAAACAGAAATGGTATCCAGAGAATGAAGAAACAAAGCGAGAGGAGATTAAAATTTTTTTTGAAGAGAAGCCAGGTACAAAAATTGGAAAAAAAGAAATTAAGGATTTCAATAATGTAAGGTAGTTTTTCAACATTAAAAAACCAATACAACCTCCGAATAATCTCGACACAAAATAAACAAGGATAAAAGGAGATTACCTTTTTTGTTTCTCCACATGAAGACTTGTCCAAGCTGATTTCGTGGATTTTGGATGGTTCCTTTTGAAATGGTGAGTTCCTGAGAGGAGTGAATGGAACAGGAATTCATATTATGCCAGGTATTGCATCAGCGACATTCCAGTTCCAGGTATAAATTATCTAAGTGCACATCACAAACTGAATCACTTCACAAAATAACTCGTATACCTGAAGAACTCTATGATTTGGTATTGAACTATAGAAGAATTCTTTCAACTCAAGAGAAAAGAGTGAGGTTATATTTACAAATCCATCACTGTTTTCATTATTTTATAAAAATTTGTCAATTGCTCATAGTTATAAGTTATCTATCGCAGGCCAGGTTGATATAAGATTTCCTGAATAAAGGAAATAATTGTTTTTTATAATTTTTTGTTCATTTTCCTCAATGATATGCTAATATTTCACTTATAAACACTGAACTGAAAATAGTTCGAGTGACATCAAGACAGGCGGTGGCTCTATTGCCACTACCGACTCCTGAGGCGGAGGCGTACCAACTGAGATTAGTCGTGGTGAGAAAAATAATAATAATTGGCAACAACGTGGCAAGAAAACAGTAATGTTAGCTGGCAATTATTATTTCTTAACAATTTGGCAATATCAGTGAAGTGGGACTATAACAAATTGACTTCCAACGCGGATTAAAAACACCAATTATCATTTCATAACAATTTGGTGCCTAACAGGTGCGAAAATTTGTAATCATAATAATTATAATTAAATAATTAACAAAACAACCCATCATAACAAATTGGCGCCCAACGTAGGGCGAAAATATTTATTGTGATGATAATAATAATAAATATAAATAATATTAATAAAATTCATACCTATCATAACAATTTGGCTCCCAACGAGGAGCGAAAATAATTAGCTATCAACATTACATAACAATATATATATATATATATATATATATATATATATATATATATATATATATATATATATATATATATATATATATATATATATATATATATATATATATATATATACCAAATAAGTGCGAAAGTTTCCACGGGGTGATTTCTTGTCGGAAATTAAAGGGGGTCTTTCATGTAAACAAAAGCTCTTAAGCATTTCCTATAAAAGTTACACGCTTCCACAAATAGAAAAAAACAATGTTTTTCTCAAATTGTTGGAGTGTTGAACGGATGGCATTTCGTGGGCACGTTCTACCAATGAAAGCGCCACCGATAAATATTTTTTTTTTGTTGGGATTTTTTGAAGGGATGAAACCCCTATTTCTATTTTTTAACAAAACTTTTTGACGAAACTGAATTTCTCAATTGAAAAATATATGCTGAAAAGGACGATTCATTGCAAAACTTTTTTAACTGGTATGTTGTGACCGTGAAAACAATAGTTTCTTGATAACAGAATATAATTCAACATTTTACGTGAAGGGAATCTTCTGTAAATGGATTCAAAAAAATCTTGTAGGTGGCTGTCACGTTTTGTTTGCACAAAATGTGACTTCAATCGAAGTATTTTAAAACGGAAAAAATCTAGTTGGTGGCTTTCAAGTCGCTTTGATTTCTATGTGGTAGTTGGAAGTTCAATTGTGTCTTTTGATTCTTCAATATGAATAATTACACTAACGCTGAAATGGCCGATATAAATTGTATGTATAGTCGTGCTGATGAAAATCCTTTGGAAGCTAGACGACTCTATGCAGAGATGTATCCTCAGCGCGTGATACCTCATCTCACAATTGTTTAACAACTTTACCAACTTTTCCGTGAAAGAGGGACTTCAACTGATTGTGGTCGTCCACGAGTAATATGAACGGTGGCACCAGAAAAAGAGGTTCTCAATATGATTGAAGATCGTCTGGGATTGGGTACAAGACGAATTGCTAACACACTCAATGATAGCAATGAACTTATCTGAAAAATTAAAGGATCACCAATTATATCCTTACCATATTCAACGAGTCCAGACACATTTTGCCGCGAGATTTTTCCCCATCGAGTAGACTTTTGTCAATGGAGTCTTCGGATGATTACCCAAATTGCTCAATTTTCAGAAAACGTAATATTCAACTGACGAATCCAACTTTTCAAGGAAAGGGATTACAAATTTCCATAACAATATCATGAGCCAAGATTACCCACATGCAATTCAAGAAGGTTGGTATCATTATAAATTTTTACTCAACGTGTGGGTCGAAATTAGCAAAAATATTTTTGGACAGTATTTTCTACCATTAAGGCTAACAGGTGCAACCTATAAAAATTTTCTCCAGGAGGAGCTTTCCATTCTACTTGAAAATGTTTACTAGCTATTCGACCACGAATGTGGCTTATGCACGATGGTACGCCTGTCCATTTTAGCATAAGTGCTCGTCAGTACTTGGACGACGTGTATACAAGTCCTTAGACAGGCAGAAGAGGACCTCAAACTTGGCCTCCCAGATCTCCAGACTTGAACCCTTCGGACTCTTGCATCTGGGGTCACCCGAAGTCCTTGGTTTATACGACCCCCATTTAATTTGTGAATGATTCAACAAATCGCATCATTGCAACCTGCGAGACAATCCTAAACACACCAGGAATATTTCAACGTGTACGCCAGTCTATGAGACGATGACTTGATTTCTGTCTAATGGTTGGCGGTGCTCATTACGAGCAGTTTTTAAGACTCCGTTCTGTTTGATCTTGTGGCCTTTTTCTTTGTTGTAATACACATAATTTTAGAAAAATCGAATTTAAACAGTTTTCTTCACATAAAGGATTCAATATAAAATTGAACCAGAGAATGGTAGATCTAAGGTGAAAAACAAATACTTTCCTGGCAATTACCACGCAGAACGTTGAATGATATTCACCTGAAAATCCATGCATACTTCCATATAATATCAATGGACATTGAATGCAAATGTTTCTTTCTGATAAGCTCGATTATGTTCAATTTATGTCGTGTTCACCTATTAATCCGCATACCGGTTTCAGGCTTCTTGGCCCTCATCAAAACAAAGTAGTCAACCAGCCAAAGGTCCAAAGAACTCTGGCTGAAGTGAGACACAACGTAAACAAACCATCATCGAGCTTGTAACACCTATAGGTACGCCGGAAAAGATAAACTTTAACTGGCGGTACCTAGTGACAGGAAGAAACACTCCGAAAATCTCCCACCTCGATAGGTTTCTAAATAAAAGATTCCTTCTCAGTAGGAGTGGCAAGCCCGTCTAGCATATAGTGGAAGATAAGTGCCATGTGAAGTGGAATGAATAGAAAAATCGAATTTAAACGGTTTTCTTCACATAAAGGATTCAATATAAAATTGAACCAGAGAATGGTAGATCTCAGGTGAAAAACAACTACTTTCCTGGCAAATAACACGCAGAACGTTGAATGATATTCACCTGAAAATCCATGCATACTTCCATATAATATCAATGGACATTGAATGCAAATGTTTCTTTCTGATAAGCTCGATTATGTTCAATTTATGTCGTGTTCACCTAACAATCCGCATACCGGTTTCAGGCTTCTTGGCCCTCATCAGTACGGAGTAGTCAACCAGCCAAAGGTCCAGCGAACTCTGGCTGAAGTGAGACACAACGTAAACAAACCATCATCGAGCTTGTAACACCTTTAGGTACGCCAGAAAAGATAAACTTTAACTGGCGGTACCTAGTGACAGAAAAAAACACTCCGAAAATCTCCCACCTCGATAGGTTTCTAAATGAAAGATTCCTTCTCAGTAGGAGTGGCAAGCCCGTCTAGCATATAGTGAAAGATAAGTGCCATGTGGAGTGGAATGAATAGAAAAATCGAATTTAAACGGTTTTCTTCACATAAAGGATTCAATATAAAATTGAACCAAAGAATGGTAGATCTCAGGTGAAAAACAACCACTTTCCTGGCAAATACCACGCAGAACGTTGAATGATATTCACCTGAAAATCCATGCATACTTCCATATAATATCGATGGACATTGAATGCAAATGTTCCTTTCTGATAAGCTCGATTATGTTCAATTTATGTCGTGTTCACCTAACAATTCGCATACCGGTTTCAGGCTTCTTGGCCCCTCATCAGTACGGAGTAGTCAACCAGCCAAAAGTCCAAAGAACTCTGGCTGAAGTGAGACACAACGTAAACAAACCATCATCGAGCTTGTAACACCTATAGGTACATCGGAAAAGATAAACTTCAACTGGCGGTACCTATTGACAGAAAGAAACACTCCGAAAATCTCCCACCTCGATAGGTTTCTGAATAAAAGATTCCTTCTCAGTAGGAGTGGCAAGCCCGTCTAGCATATAGTGAAAGATAAGTGCCATGTGAAGTGGAATGAATAGAAAAATCGAATTTAAACGGTTTTCTTCACATAAAGGATTCAATATAAAATTGAACCAGAGAATGGTAGATCTCAGGTGGAAAAAAACTACTTTCCTGGCAAATACCACGCAGAACGTTAAATGATATTCACCTGAAAATCCATGCATACTTCCATATAATATCAATGGACATTGAATGCAAATGTTTCTTTCTGATAAGCTCGATTATGTTCAATTTATGTCGTGTTCACCTAACAATCCGCATATCGGTTTCAGGCTTCTTGGCCCCATATCAGTACGGAGTAGTCAACCAGCCAAAGGTCCAAAGAACTCTGGCTGAAGTGAGACACAACGTAAACAAACCATCATCGAGCTTGTAACACCTATAGGTACGCCGGAAAAGATAAACTTCAACTGGCGGTGTCTAGTGACAGAAAGAAACACTCCGAAAATCTCCCACCTCGATAGGTTTCTAAATAAAAGATTCCTACTCAGTAGGAGTGGCAAGCCCGTCTAGCATATAGTGACTAGGTACCGCCAGTTAAAGTTTATCTTTTCCGGCGTACCTATAGGTGTTACAAGCTCGATGATGGTTCGTTTACGTTGTGTCTCACTTCAGCCAGAGTTCTCTGGACCTTTGGCTGGTTGACTACTCCGTACTGATGAGGGCCAAGAAGCCTGAATTCGGTATGCGGATTGTTAGGTTTACGCGACATAAATTGAACATAATCGAGCTTATCAGAAAGAAACATTTGCATTCAATGTCCATTGATATTATATGGAAGTATGCATGGATTTTCAGGTGAATATCATTCAACGTTCTGCGTGTTATTTGCCAGGAAAGTAGTTGTTTTTCACCTGAGATCCACCATTCTCTGGTTCAATTTTATATTGAATTCTTTATGTGAAAAAAACCGTTTAAATTCGATTTTTCCATTCATTCCACTTCACATGGCACTTATCCTTCACTATATGCTAGACGGGCTTGCCACTCCTACTGAGAAGGAATCTTTTGTTCAGAAACCTATCGAGGTGGGAGATTTTCGGAGTGCTTCTTTCTGTCACTAGGGACCGCCAGTTAAATTTTATCTTTTCCGGCGTACCTATAGGTGTTACAAGCTCGATGATGGTTTGTTTACGTTGTGTCTCACTTCAGCCAGAGTTCTTTGGACCTTTGGCTGGTTGACTACTCGTACTGATAAGGGCCAAGAAGCCTGAAACCGGTATGGGATTGTTAGGTGAACACGACATAAATTGAACATAATCGAGCTTATCAGAAAGAAACATTTGCATTCAATGTCCATTGATATTATATGGAAGTATGCATGGATTTTTAGGTGAATATCATTCAACGTTCTGCGTGGTATTTGCCAGGAAAGTAGTTGTTTTTCACCTGAGATCTACCATTCTCTGGTTCAATTTTATATTGAATCCTTTATGTGAAGAAAACCGTTTAAATTCGATTTTTCTATTCATTCCACTTCACATGGCACTTATCTTTCACACATAATTTTGTTGTGTTTGTATTTTTAATTTGATATTCTATTGAAACGAAACATGGAACTGGTACATGCCTACATTGGAAGGTCAATCAAGCAGACTAATACCCACCCACTAGATTTTTTCGATTCCATTTACAGAAGATCCGTTCATGCGCAAATTTTTTATTAGGAAACTATCTCTTTTACGGACTCAACACACGTGTAAAAAAAATTTGAGAATGAATTGTTTTTTCCAACGCTTATTTTCAAATTGGGAAATTTTGTTTCTTCAAAAAGTTCTGGTGGAGAATGGAATAGGGGTTGCATGTTTCACCCCTGTAAAAGATCACAACAAAATAGAAAAAATATTCGAAGGTTGCCTTTTTATTGGTAGAACATGTCCACAAAATGCCAATCCTCCAACTCTCCAGCAATTTAAAGAAAAAAAAACTCTTTTTTTCTCTAATTTTTGGAAGCGTGTAACTTACGAGCTTTTGTTTACATAGAAGACCCCCATTAATTTTCGACAGGAATGACCCATTCAAAACTTTAGCACTTGGTAACACCCTATATATATATATATATATATATATATATATATATATATATATATATATATATATATTGCGGATTTGTATTTCCTCCCCCTCCCTTCCTCCTTGTTAACTTCAGAACGGTTCGACTTAGAGCAATGGAACAAAAACAGTTTTGAATGATATCACGAATACTACTCCTTTCAATGACATTGTGATTGCTCGATAGATGGCGTGGGGCACATCAACATAAATTCAAAATAGAGTGAGAGGTCAAGTAGCACATCCCTGAAAAGATAATCCAATATATTTTCAACACTTGATTTTCTCGAATTTCGGTGATGAGTTTTTCCCAATATGCATTCGAAATGTCAAGTATAACAAAAAGCAGAACTCCTCTGTAGAATTTCAATTAATTGAGAATGACAAGCAGAATTGTTGTCAAATGATGAAATAGGTGTTCGGAATATCCGCCTAATGCTTCTTGATAATGAAATATTCGATCGAGAATATTTCCGAACATTATGTACATATCTGCATACACCACACATCCCGTGTTATTCGTTTCAGTTGCGATAATTCGTTTTCATTATGAAGTGCAGGGAAAGTGGTGTTATAATCATTTATACATGAGGTCCGTAATATCGACAAAATAATCCAACTTCATGTTAGGCATTTCTAGGTAACTGCTTGATTATCAGTTCATAAATCCAGTAAATGGTGACGTTGGGATTATGGTCATAAAAAATAAATGAACTGGGTAATATTTGGGTCGGAAATTGGATTATTGTATGGATCCAAAATGTACCAATTAAACTTCAAAACGAATTCGAAAATGCAAATTATTAAATCATAATCTTCCTCCATCGACTGTTTTTCATGTTACTCATCGCAATTGTGATTTCGTGGAACAATCATGGTTGAAACTTAAATTGAATTACCTTTCAGACGATGTGCAACTCGACCTCTATGCCTTTCGAAATTTGCAGGTTGATGTGCCCCCAGCACCATCTGTCGAGTAATTGTAATGTATCTTCTCTCAAAGAGTAGAATCGGTAATACAATTCAAAATATTTTCAGTCACATGAAACAATTAAACCGTTCAAAAGTTAACGAGGTCAGGGTACCATTCAGACCCCACTAATACTTGGCATTTCAAATGCATATTGTGAAAAAACGTATCTCCAAAATAACAAAAAGACTTGATGGTTGATTGAAAAAAAAATCAATTATCTTTTCAACGATGTACCCCTTGACCCCTCCTCCATATCGAGGTTTTCAAGTATATAGATATATATACTGCTGTCAAAAAGTCGCTTACGTATATACTGTAAGATGATAATTTGATATTCAGGCATTCTTCAACTGTTTTTATTTTAGTTGGGCGACTATGATATGGAAGAACCAAGTGCGCACCCATATCAAAATCGGCTATGGGACACCCCAGAATTTGACCGGCATGGGCCTTCGGGAGAATGGGGTTATTTTGAAATAAAACATTTTTGTGAAACATTTTTAGAGGTGTACAGAAGTCAATATGTTCGAATAATTCAACAGTCAATTCACCAAGGGAAATAATTGACCCCAGTCAATTGAGCGACCCTGCAAGGAACGCAGCTCGTACTACTCAAAGTTCGGGTGAGTGGCTGTTTCGGAGGGTAACGCCCAGAACGAAAATTAAACATTCGTAGCGCCAGACTGGAAAAAGGTCGAAATCTCCAACTGCAGACTTGATTTGATTTTTTTGTTGCTTCCTGCCGAATCAAGGTTCAATCTATATATTTTGAATAATCAAATCGCAAAGTTTTTAAATTTGATATGTTTTGGTTTCTGACAGATGTCAGTTGGGAAAATAATTTTGACTGTTCTGGTTACAGTTTTCCAAAGGCTATGACACATTCAAGTCAAGTTCCGTGCGATATGTTCTGTCATATTTCAACAGTGACACTTCCGTTCGACAGATGACAGCCAAAATTATGGTCGCATTCGGTGCAAAAACTGTAACTTTCGGGAGCAAGAATTGTATCGTCATATCAAATTTCAGCTCGATTGATCGAACGGTGCGACAATTATCAGAACAGATAGACGGACAGATGGACATACGAACATATGTCTTACGGATGGACTGATGTGACCTTGAGTAAGATGGAGATATATATTCCCGAGATGTTGACTATATCTTTGAGTTTTTGAATGGATAATATTTGAATATATATTGTTTTTCCTCGAGATGTTGGACAATATACAAATGTTTCAAAATTTAGTATCAAGATTACAACATCTGTCTGCAAACGCTTCGTTTTCGATCTACAGAGCGGTAAAGTTTCAAGAATTTTGATTTTTTCCTCATGTTTCCCAGGTTTACCCCATTATGCTGTATGGGGTCGGCTTTAGAATAGCCCCATGGTAAATCCTGCTTGTCGTAAGAGGCGACTAAAAGGATAACCGTAGGTGGAAGATGGTCTCATCGCCCGGTGAAATACCACTCTATCGACTTTGTGTGCTGTGAAATGGATCATTCCATGTTTCAGTGTTCGGTCGATACTTTCCGGTCTCCCTCTTTCTTTTTCCCCAATTCCTCCTTCATTTTCAGGTGCATCCTAATAGTAATAATGATGAAGTCTCCTAGAGTAAAACACTCCGGAAGCAAAATACCTCTCCATTCGGATTTCCGGGCGAGAGGTACTCGAGGGGACTCAACATTGAAGATTAATTCTTGCAACATCCGCGGACTCAACAAGAACATCAATGACGTCCACCATCACCTACAGACGAAAAAACTGGATATTCTGGCTCTAACAGAAACACAAGTAAACTCGTCCACCAACAAGGTCCATATGCTTTGTCCTGGTTACGAAATCCATTCTCGATTCAGGTTCAAAGGTGGAGTCTGCCGTTACGCTAAGGCTAACCTTTCATGCCAGCGGGAAGAGAGTTTGGAACCGAAAGACTTTGATGTGATTTGGTTCAAGCTATCTGATACCAAACTGACTAAGTTCCTCTGCTGCCTTCACCTATCACCTAATGAACCTTCATATAACGACCTCTTTGAGTTTTTATCACTCAAACCGGACTACATTCAGGAGAACCATCCAACAGCTGAAACCATAATCATGGGAGACTTTAATGTACATAACGATGCCTTGCTCAAATTCTCCAACAGAACAGATGATGCGGGTCGTCAAGCCGAGGCCTTTGCCATCACTCATGGTCTAGAACAACTGGTCGAGCTACCAACCCGCATCCCTGATGTCAACAACCGGTCTGCCAATACACTAGATCTTTTCCTCACCACCAATCCTGCCCCGTATAGAATAGAAGTTTGTGCCCCACTTGGAAACTCTGATCACACCCTCATCTCCACAACATGCTCTTTCCATTTACCATCGAGCTGCACAATACCACCCCGTCTCATGTGGCATTACAATTCGGCCGACTGGGAAGGTCTTCGTATGTTTTTCTCAGCGTTTCCATGGAAGAGAGTTTGTTTCTCTTCAGTAGATCCAACACGATGTGCTGAGACAATTTCTGAAATCATTATGTTGGGGATGCAAACCTACATACCGAATACCGAAAGAAGAACATCATCCGATAAGACCTGGTTTAACAGAAACTGCTCTAGAGCTGTGGCTTCCAAACAGGCAGCATACCATCGATGGCTGGAAAATCCGGGCCCTGAGACCAGAGCAGCATATGTCGAGGCTAGAGGCATATGCAAAGAGACAATAAAATGCTCAAAAGATGCCCAAAATGCCAAAATAAGATCAAAACTTGCTGAATGTCCTAACGGATCCCGTTCATTTTGGTCTTTCGCCAAAGCTGTGGGAAGAAACTTCACTTCCAGCTCATTTCCTCCTCTAACCAAAGGAGATGGAACGACTGCCCAGGAAAAAGCTAATATCTTTGCGCACCTATTTGCTGGAAATTCCACTCTGGATTCATCGGGAAAACAACCCCCGAACATTACACCCATTGACAGTCACATGCCCGAGATCACCTTTTGCCAACGTACCAACAAAGCTTGTGGATCTGACGGAATCCCGCCGATTGTTCTCAAGAAATGTGCCCCCGAACTAACACCTGTTCTTTGCAAGTTGTTCAACCACTCTTACAATTTGGGGGTATTTCCGTCCAATTGGAAAATTGCAAGAGTACAGCTAGTCCCTAAAAAAGGCAAAAAGGCCCTACCTAGCAACTACAGACCTATCGCACTGCTATCTATTATTTCAAAGGTCATGGAAAAATCCATCAACATCGAGCTCATGGAATATCTGGAAGACTCAGGAGTTGTCAACGATAGGCAATATGGCTTCCGCCATCAGAGATCAACTGGTGACCTGCTCGCTTACGTCTCACATATATGGCAGCTATCTGTTGAAAAGTATGGAGAAACTTCAGCTGTGGCATTATATATCTCCAAGGTGTTCGATCGAGTTTGGCACCAGGGACTCCTCGCCAAGCTTCCGTCTTATGGCTTGCCCTCTCAGCTGTGTTTTCTGCTTGCTAGTTTCCTCTCAAACAGGTCTCTCCATGTAGTGGTCGATGGAGTTTCATCTGACACTCTACTCATAAATGCTGGTGTTCCGCGAGGATCTATTCTCGCACCAACACTATTTCTACTTCACATCAACGACCTGTTGAAAGCAACTCCATGTCCAGTACACAGCTTTGCCGTTGATAGTACCCTCCATACTACTTTCTCTTCCAGGGCCCCTATATCAGCCCGTGAAACCAGGAATGAACGAGGAAGAAATGTTAATAATATAAATATGGACAACAATTCTCGAGTGGGGATCTAATAACTTGGTAGAATTCAATGCAAACAAAACACAAGCATGTCTTTTCTCTAGAAAAGCCGATCTCACTGTGCCTAACATAACTTTGTCAGGAGTAACCATACCACTGAAGTCATCCATATCGATGCTTGGTATTACTATCAGCAATAACCTTTCTTGGGAAAATCACGTGAGGTCCATTGCCAAAAGTGCATCCCAAAAACTTGGTTTTTTGTTCCGTGCCAAGAGCTATTTCACCCCCACTCAGCTGCTCATTATCTATAAGGCACAGATCCGACCTGTCCTGGAATACTGTTCCCATATTTGGAGCGCGGCACCTAAACATATCCTGAGGCTATTGGATTCTGTCCAAAAAAGGTCAATTCGTCTCGTCGGTGATGCCTCGCTCACAAACTCGCTCACTTGTCTGGAACACCGTAGAAAAGTTGGCGATTTGTCTCTATTTTATAGATTTTTTCATGGGCGATGCTCTTCTGAAATATCAACAATCGTTCCTGCTTTGGCAGTCTCTTCGAGACTAACCCGTCAAGTTCAGTCATCACACCCCTTCGTGGTCACTTTGGAGACCTGCTGAGAACATCACTTTCCAAAGACTCGTTCATCCAACGAACAGCGAGGCTTTGGAACTCATTGCCTAGGGAGGTGTTCCCCGAGGCATACAACTTCCAGAAATTTAAGAAGAACACCAACTCCTACCTTTTTTCCCTTGGTTCCCACGATGTTCTCTGAACATTACAGGATATCCCTTTTCGTGGGAACCAGAACATAGAAAAAAAAATAAAAATCCAATGTGCCAACTAATTGTAGGAATTCACAGGAAGATTTTTTTCAGGGGTCAAGCCTTTTTTCGCCCCATGGACTTTTTTGTAGTGCGTCTTTGGTAGATTGTAACATATGAAATGAATTGTTTGTTTTGTTTTGTCTGTTGCAAATTTTACGCATCTGCGACGGTTATCAAGAAAAAAGTTAAATAATTTTTTGTAATTCGCTACAGATAATAACATTTTTCAACAAGACAATGAAAAAGAGAATTAGTGGGCTTTGACTGCTATTTTCATTCAGATGGTTAGGTTGGTTTTGAAGCATGAGACATCATTTGAAAGTAGGTGGATGTTTCATCGTGTATTTTCTTAACATTGAAATGAAAAATGAACCATATTCATTTGGACATCTGGCTGACATCCATTCTGTTCATGGTCTGGCTAGTGATAACGGACTTGAAGCTCAGAGGTTGTACGCGCCAAGATTTAGGAATCGCTGGCTCCCCAACTATGAAACTTCTTGAAATTCCCATCAGCACTTTCGGGAAAACGGCATATTTCAGAGTTTGTACGCGCTAGAATTCACTAATCGCCAGCTTCCCAACTATAGAACTTTTGTAAATTCCCATCAGCACTTTCGGGAATACGGCAGATTTCAGACTCCAAGGCACGATGCTGGCAGACCACGACAAGCACGCAACTCAGTAAGAGATGAAGAGATTTTGAATGATATCGAAGAAAATCATGGTATGAGTAGGTACTCACAATCACTTGGCATACTGGATGATAGCACAGGATTTGCATGTTTTCCATTCAACCGTCTCGAGGGTTTTACACAAAAACATTCTATACCCATATCATATCCAGCGAGTCCAAGAATTGCTTCCGCGAAATTTTCCACGGCGCTTGCAGTTCTCCCGATGGATACTGCGCAACTGTACCAGGGATCCTGCATTTCTATTTCTCATCTTTTTTTCCGACAAAAATCCACACATGATCAGACAATCTCGACACCAGAAACGGTTTAGCGTGAGAATATGGGCAGGAATAGTAGGATATACTACAATTGGTCCTTTTATTTTACCGCGAATTTTAAATAGAACCACATATTTAAACTTCCCACAGAACGAATTGCCTGCATTAGTGGAGGACGTGCCTTTACAAATTCGTTAATATATTAGGTTTATGCACGATGCCCCCTCCCCCCGCATTGAGTCACCGTCCGCGATAATTTAGAAAACAGTGTTTTCCAATCGGTGGAGTGGCAAAGCAGGTCCAATTACTTGGCCCCCACGGTCCCCAGATTGCAACCCGCTGAACTCCTTTCTATGGGGACATGTAAAGGGCCTAGTTCATGGTGCAGAACCAGTGTCTTCCATCGAAGTCCTCTCTGAACGAATTATGAATGCCTTCTCCACCGTAAGAAACACTCCCGGAATTTTAGCACGCGTACGGCAGTCTATGAGAAGAAGGGTTGGAAGGTTGTATCGCAGAAGGAGGAGCGCATTTCCAGCACCTTTTATGAGAAGTCAAGGTTTGTTGGGTTTCTTATTTTCTGGGTTTTGTTCAAGGAAACTTGTAATTTAAATCACGAACGAAATAATTACGGTTTTTCGTTTTCATTGTTTTCATTTTGTTGAGAATTGTAATTGAATGTAGCGAATAACAAAAATATATTTACATTTTTTTCGCGATAACGGTCGCAAATGCGTTAAAATTACAAGAGACAAAACGAAGAATTGATTGCATATGTTACAATCCACCAGTGGCGCATTACAAAAAGGTTTATGGGGCGAAGAAGACTTGACCCCTTGAAAAAATATCTACTGTAGATTCTCATAATCACTTGGCATACTGGATGATGTGAACCCTGGAACCCAACCTATGTTTCGAATTTGATCTCAATATCGCAAAAACTGAAATAGCTATGAAGGAAAAAATTTAAAATGTAACGCTTTGTAGATCGGTAACGAAGTGGTTGCAGGCAAATATTTGTGTAAAGAAAGTCTTATTTTTACCTGAGAAATACGCCCTGAAATCTTGATACTAAATTCTTGAACACCTTGTATATCAAACAGTTTCAACTTATATTTTTGAAGTTCGTATACAATGCAATCAATCATGAACTATCCTATTTGGATCCAATAAATGCATCAAATTCGTGCCTTCTTGGTTAATGAGTTGTTGAAACAAGACATGACCATAAAATTTCTACAAATTTTCGAAACAACACTCATAAGATAATTTGAGCGGCAAAATCAACTCTCACACTCGTATGTTGATTGATAAGTGGTTCAACTGTGATACTATCTCCACCTCCCACTTCTTCAAAATTAGAATTGAACTATCATATTTCAACTTATGATTAAATAATAAGACATTGAAAAATGTGAATTGCCAATGAGAACCACTATTATAGTTATAGTACATTTGACATCTCTACCATTATCGATAATAGTTCTTCAGTGAACTCCGTTATTTGCAAATATATTAATGAAAATTAAAAAAAAAAAAAAAACAGCTTTTATTCATACACTGATGCACTAAAAAGGAAAACATTATTTCTTTCATTGTTTGATCTAGGTTATTCTGTGATTAACAGATTTAAAATCTTGCAGCGTAAGATTACCTATTTTATATCCGCGGCAACCTTTTATATCTGGTACTGCCTGCCTTGTGTAAATGAAAGCTTGTCTTCATTTTTTATAATTTTATTTTAACTTTTAGTTTTTTTTATTAACAATCATAAAGCTTGTTTTAAATTTTGTTTTTCAATTATTATTTTTATTTTTCGTATTCATGATGTAAATAACTAGTTTGATGATTTCTATTTAATTTATTTTTGACTTTTTTGTCCGACCCCGAAAACCTCTAGAAACCAAATTTTGAATAGAATCGGATCATAATCACAAAAATTATCCGCCATATTGGAAGCCGCCATTTTGTTGCTTTTTTCCCTAACAAAAATTTCATAATGCATGTCACATGTGAATTTCAAATCAATCGGACGATTTGGGTCAAATTTAACTTGCAAGATTTGATTACAGACAGACACAAGACACTGGGACAGGTGAAACCAATAAAGCTTTAAATACTCTCACTTGTTCAGGAATGAATGCTTTGTCAACTTTGATTTCATTTCGGTATATTTCTCAAATAATGCGCACTATTTATTACTCTTTGGTTGAATTCGCGTTCGTCATAAATTCCGTAGACTTTATTACACTGGCATTCACTAGGGACTACCAAAGTCCATGTTATATAATCATTTCTAATTTCATACGAATCAATGATCGCATTTTATAAAAGTAAACATTCTACAAATCAATGATGCCGTGAAGATTGATAAGTTTGACATATCCCAAAACTCAAGACTGAAATTATCTAATTGCATTCTCCAAATTTTATATTGAAGAAAATGTATATGTTAACCTCACTGAATTGTCTAATAACTTATCAATTTGAGTTTGAAGTTGATTATCTTCGTAAAATTCGGTAAAATTTATTTTACATAGGAATATATCGCATTGAATTTCAACAAGGATTAGTTTCACAGATATCACTTGTATTTTATCTACTTCAATTTTCATCATAACAATAAGGTGGATACTCCATGAGTCGATACAGGAATTGTTTCCTATCATCACATGGATTATTATTACAAAAGAAGGGACATTGGAGTCTCTTCACTCAAATCAATATAAATTGAAACAATTGATTGACTACAAGCGAAAAACAACTATTTTCCTGGCAAATACCACGCAGAACGTTGAACGATATTCACCTGAAAATTTCGCAAACTTCCATTGTCAATGAAAATTGATTGCAAATTTTCTTTCTGATAAACTTGATTATATTAATTTATGCCAGGTCCGCCAAACATTTGCATACCGGTTTCGGGCTTTTGGCTCCCATCAGGTATGGAGTAGTCACCAGTCGGAAATCCGAGGACCTCTGGCCGAAGCGGAGACCGAAAACAAATGAAACCATCATCAAGCTTAAATCACCTGTACGCCGGGAAAGCGTAAATTTTAACTGGCGGTACCTAGTGAGAGAAAAAAACACTCCTTACTATTCACTCATCCCAATAGGATTCTATCTCCATAGAAGTGGCTGTATGCCCGACAAGGCGTATTTATCAAACAAGAGAGCCATGTGAAGTGTACTATCAGAAAACAAGGTACTTTGGAGTTTCTTCACAAAAATCCAATATAAATTGAAACAAGGGGTGGACCAAAAGCAACAAATAACTACCATCCTGGCAAATACCACCCAAAACGTTGAATGGTAATCACCTGAAAATCTATGCGAATTTTCCATTGATAATGAAAATTGATTGCAAATGTTCCTTTTCTGATAAACTTGATAACGTTTAAATTTATGCCAGGTCCGCCTAACAATCCGCATACTAGTTTCAGGCTTTCGGCCCTCATCAGTACGGAGTATTCACCAGTCAGATATCCGAGGACTTCTGGCCGAAGCGGACCCAACACGAATGAAATTATCATCAAGTTCAAATCACCTGTAGGTACGCCGGAAAAAATAACTTTCAACTGGCGGTACAAACTGACAGAAAGAAACACCCCATACTATTTACCCATCTCAATTAGGATTTCTATCTTGCTAGGAGGGGTGTATGTATATATCAATAAGAGAGCCATATGAAGTGTACTATTAGAAACGAATTCAATATAAGTTGAAAAAGTTGTGGACCACAAGCGAAAAACATCCCTTTCCGTGCAAATACCACGTAGAACGTTGATTGATATTCACTTGGAAATCTATGGAAACTTCCATTGACAATTGAATTGACTGCAATGTTTTTTTCTGATAGACTTGATTATGTTCAATTAATGCCAGGTCCGCCTAACAATCCGCATATCTGTTTCTGGCTTTTGGCCCTCATGAGTACGAATATTCACCAGTCAGAGATCCGAAGACCACTGGCCGAAGCGAGACCAACTACAAATGGAAACATCAAATTTAATTCGCCTGTAGGTACGCCGGATCTCTGACTGGTGACCACTCCGTACTGATAGGGGCCAAATGCCTGAAACTGGTATGCGGATTGTTAGGCAGACCTGGCATGAATTAAACATAATGACGTTCATCAGAAAGAAACACTTGCAATCAATTTCATTCTCAGGTGAATATCTCTCAACGTTCTACGTCGTTGTGTTTTGCTTGTGGTCGACCACTTGTTTCAATTTATATTGAATTTTTTGTGTAGGGGCTCCATAGTCCCTTCTTTTCTAATAGTACACTTCATATAATCCTTTTGAGATAAGAAATAATATGGAGTGTTTTTTTTTGTCATAGGTACCGCCATTGAAAGTTACTTTTTCCGGCGTACCTACGGGTGATTCAAGCTTGATGATGTTTCCATTTGAGTAGGGTCCCGCTTCGTCCAGAGGTCTTGGAATCTCTGACTCGTGACTACTCCGTACTGATGAGGGCCAAAAGCCTGAAACCGGTAAAAATTAAACATATCATTCATTGTTCTGCGTGGTATTAGCTAGGAAAAGTAGTTATTTTTCGATTGAGGTCTACCACTTGTTTCAATTTATATTGACTCTTGTTTTCTATAGTTCACTTCACATGCTCTCTTGTTTGAGTTATTATTGTTGCTGATGTATTCTATTCACGATTTCTCGACTAATAGTTTTATTCGTTATTCAATCACATATTTCAAATATGTTTGTTATGGCATATTTTGGGAATTTCCTATATGAGAATTGATGATTTTGTTTGCTCAATATTATTCATTTCAACAGGCGGTTTGAATCTCCCGTGACCCTAATATAATATCATAATATAGTGTATTATGCTTTGAAGTTGAATAAAAATTGTTTGAGCCACGATAATGATGTATTTCAGTTTCAATGAGCTTATTACTTCTCTAGCTGTTGTCTCATATAACTTAGATACGAAAAAATGTATACCATAAAAAAATTATAAACTATCTAACGAGTCACTTTTTTTTCTATTATTATTTATACCTTTGAATATACTGATTGTTTATGAAAATGGAATCCCTTTTGTAGTAAAATTTAATAGGTATCTAAATAAAGTTTTCTGCAAAAAATATGAAAATAAGTGAGGTATTTTTCAAACTTGTCCTAATACGTTATCTGATTCTCCCAATATAGATAGAGAGATTTAAAAACAAAACACGATCTGTATTGCAGGATGTCTTGTAACATTATGAACACGTTACTTCAGCCCCCTGGTATGTTTCCATTTGTCTGAACACGTTCTACTTCTCAAATATGGCCATTGGAGATACAGGGAGAAATCACCTGTCGTGAAGAATATCTTGCAATTTGCGAATGAATAGTCCAAATCGCGAGGAATCAGGTGGTGTACTTTTTTTGTCGTAAAATGGAGTAGTCAGAATATTGAGCAATGAAGCCAGTATTTTATTTTTATTTTTAGGCACCTGCATCGGAGTAAACGTGGAACCTTCTCCATCTTGTCCCTTAAGAGTCATGTGGAAAGATCCATTCCCCAGCTAAAAACCTGATCATAGATTTTTTAGTTTCGATTGAGAAATTGTGCAGATTGTAGATTTGGTCACCTTTTTCTTCAAATTCTATAGGAAAAGGTCTAGGGTATTTTTTTCTTATTTTTCACATTCAATTAATGAAGAGAACCGAATGCAAGACGTTTTACTCCTGGAAAATTTTTGGAAAACCTTAAAAAATTTGTAAAATTTATGAATATTCAAAGTAGAAGAGAATACACTTTTTTGACACACAACATGTTTTCCGAGAGTTACATTTGACTTAATTTGATATTTACCTGTGTACCTTTCCCTACGGGGAAGCCTAGGAGCTTCAGTAACTCTCAAGCTAGAAAAAGGATTGATTTGAACTACGGCAGCTCACCTGATGGTTTTATTCGAGTGAATTCCATTTCTTGGTATCTGGAAAACTCATATACTGGAGGTGGCAGTGGCGACACCTCCACTTCCCCTCCACAGTTCCTCCGAGCGGAAGGCGATCAAAGGAAAAGTAATGAATTCGTTTTTTACAACATATACATATAATAGAGTAAGTGCGCCATATACAGTGAGCACGTAAAGGTTGGAATAAATTTGCTGAAATCTTTACAGGGCCAGAAGAGAAAAATCGCTCTGACATCAATTTTAAATTTCGAACGTGCACTTTCTGGCAAACATTTTTTTCGGATGACGTCATAATTGTGGTAGTTATAACGACATAGATTTCTTTATTCAATTGTAACCCCCATATTTGAAAATGTCGTTCTGAAGAGGACTTTTTTCTGAATACAAAACGTTAATTTCATGGCATAATACATGAACGAAATTGGCAAGGAAAAATCAATTGAATGTTGAAAGCACCCTCTACTTTTGATATGACCCTGGTAGATAAATTTTTTGCAACGTTTATCAGTAACTACCTTTTTTTTTGTTTTTTATGTTACCTAGCAACGTGGACCTTGTTGTTATCATTCAATTTCCAAAGTATTGGCAAAAAATGCAGAAAATGGTTCGTTCAAGTGAGTCTCAAAGAATTGAAATATTGATGATGATTGTCTATAGAGAGTGGACTTGGGACACAAGCTCAGGTGTGTCAAATATTCAATGATAAGTACCCTGATAATCATTTCACACTGATAATCATATCACACAATCAAATGTGAGCAAAGTTGAAAAATAATTTCCAGATTTCGGTCATGTGAGGGATAATTCCATGAGAGATCGTCCTGAATTTCAGAAGATAAAAAATAAGATGTTCTACTGACAGTGATGGAAAATCCCCACAAACTAAGTCGCGAAGTCGCAGCCGAGTATTCAATCAGTCAGTCGATATTGGGCCCCTGAGAGTCCACATTGGAAAATGGAGGCACACACCCAGTTTCCACAAAAAGTTAACGTGTGGGCCAAAATAGTTGGAACTTCAATTATGGGTCCTTTTTTTACTGAAGGATCATTGAATGGTGGAAAGTATCTGGAGCTGCTCCCACGGAACATAAATCCGGGAATAACCGTGTTGTTTCCAAATTGCAGAAACCATAATATATCGGATAACTCCATATGGTTTCAACAAGATAGCGCACCACCGAATTATTGGCGGCCAGGGCGTGATTATTTGGATGAAACTTTCCCACGCAGATGGATTGGTTGACGCGGAACAACATAATAGCATGCTAGATCTCCGGACCATCCCTCGTTAGTTTTTTTTTATGGGGTTATCGCAAATCCAAAGTTTATTTCAGTAGAGCGACCATTTTCGAAGGATTGGAAAACAAAATTAGAGGCGAAATTAGAATAATTGAACCCGAAACAATGATAAACGTTCTGGAAGATATTTGATATCGACTTGGGTACTGTCAAAAGGAGAACAGCAGAAAATTTGAACAACTAATTTGATCATTTTTGAGTATTTTCTGTTGTAATTTCATTAAATCATTAGTTATCAGTAGTTAGGATTTTGTTTTTTTTTGTAAATTTTATTATGTACCATAGTTACAGTATTGAACGTTTTGTATGCAGAGAAAGGTTCTCCTTCATACGGCACTTCCAAATATGGGGGTTATAATTCAAAAAAAAAGTTCAAGTCCCCCATATAAATTATATGTCGAAAAGTGCACGTTTAAAAATCAAAATTGATGTATCCGAGCGACTTGCCTCTTTTGGCCCTGTGAAGATTACAGCGAATTTAATCCAGCATCTACGTGCTCACTGTATGGACCGGTTCTAGAATATGGATCATCGGCGTTTCTCAAAAAACGTTCGTTGAATCGAATCGTCGGTCAGTGCACAGTAAGCCTTCCCCCTTCTATGGCTCCCAGTCGCTGGAAGTGAGGCAGCGCACACGTACTTATTCTCTGAAGATGATGATGGAGAAAAATCGATCCAATGTGCACCTCGTAGGCTCATGAAGATTGTGCTGGCATAGAAGATATGGTGGACTTCTGTGTATGCGAATTTGGTACTGAGCCCTAATAATTGACTGGTTTAATTCCAGGTAATACGACATTTTTTTTTTGTACCATGTGGTCCATATTATGTTCACTTGTTGCGAGTTCTCAACAATGTCATATTTTTTAAAATATTGATTATTTCTAAGATGATGAAGTTTTTTAAGAATTTTATTAAAGGTTTTTGATACCAAATAGGTATCAAAATGTTTAAAATAAATAAGGCTGATAACACTCTGAAATTTTGTAGTTTCATTTGAGAAAATCCTTATGGTGGTCCATATATGGCGCACTTACTCTAAATATATATATATATATATATATATATATATATAAATATATATATATATATATATATATATATATATATATATATATATATATATATAGAAAAAACAACAATTGTTCAGAGACAAAGAATCACACCTCATTTCAACAAGTTTAATTGTAAAGGAAGGAAATTTCAGAATCAATTTTTAAATTTTATAGTGGAAAAATAAAATAAAAAATAAATCAATTTTCCAAATTAGGGTTGTAGAGGGGAAAATCCTTTTCATTTCACGATTTCATTCAATCATTTCTCCTTCGGAGGAGTTGTGGGAGGGGGTGCAGATAAAGGTGGCGACACTTGGTAGATGAGCATTCCGATACAAAGATATAGAATTCATTCGAATAAAACCGTCGGGTGAGCTGCTGTAGTTTAAATAAGTCATTTTTTCTGTTCAAAAGTAACTGAAGCTCAACTCCCTTCTCCATTCAGGGGGACAAAATCTGGGCTAGTGAATTATCCAGTTACTCAGACGTCAAATCAAATCAAATTCTTCAAAATAATTTTTCATTTTGAAAATTCGTAAATTTTCAAAATTTTTAAGATTTGCCAAACATTTTCAGTAGGTAAAGACGTCTTGCTTTGGTTCTTCTGTTCCATGGATGTCTATGAATAACAAAAGAAAAAATTCTAGACATTTTCTTTGAAAATTCGGGAAAAAAGACGACTAAATCTAAGAACTGCCCAATTTCGGATTTTTCAATCTAACCTGGGAAATTTCTATGACCAGCTTTTCGTTTTGGGAAAATATTCTTTCACTCCATGACTCTCAAGGAACAAGATGGAAAATGTTTCAGGTTTACTTCAACACAGGTGACTGAAAATAAAAAAAATTGGGTTTTTGCTCTATATTTTTACTAGTTCCACTTCACGGAGACTATCAATTTTGCAATTTGCAAGACAAGTGATTTCCACCTCTACCTCCAATGGCCATTTTTCAGAAAGTAGAACGTGTTAAGACAAATCACACCTACCAGGAGGTTGAAGGGTTCCCAGGAAACATGTTTATCATAATGTAAGACTTTCAGCAATGCGGATAGTTTTTTGTTATTTAAACAATATATTACGGTTGCCGCATAACAAATGGTGTAAATACTTGTAACAACTTGGGTATTTTTATTTCAACTTCAACCCTATGTAACAAAATTATTTTGGAAACTATTCATGAAATATCATAAATCCTTTTTGATTCTCTCCATGTTTTCTAATAACGAATATCAGTTCCGTCATGATATTTATTTCATGAAATCATCACAGGAATCCTTTTTGTATTCTCTCCATGTTTTCTAATAAGAATATCCAATTTATTGGTTATAGCGTTCGTTTATTCACGAGTTTTTTTCTCTTTCATGACAGGGCAGACGGGTTTCTTCATCCTGACGATGGGCATGGCTGTGGTAGTGGCGAGTAAGTATCAATTCCAGGTTATTGGAGCATGTAGAGTTTTTTGGATATCACTCAATATCCCCACAGGAAATATTCTGAGAGTTTCTCATGGAAAAATTTTTTTTTCAACCTTTTTTGAATTTTTTCAATGGAAAATTATGCTAATTGAAAGGATTGTATTGTTCACGATACATTTCCACAATACGCAAATTTTGTCAATAAAAATAGTTGATATAGCCGATGACAAAGATTATTTTATGACTGCCGCGTAAACTATTAAAATATAGGAATAAGCTTTTCCATCCCCTCAATTACAAATGAATTGAATACTTGTTCCAACTTCTGAATTGATTATACCTCGAACATTGTTCGTATATTAAAGGATAATACATTTTTATCAACAGTGCTCATTCCCCTCAACTACATTTAGCGAATCGAAAGTTATTTGCAAATCCAATATAAATTTTCCGTAGAGAGGCTTCTCGCTCTAGGAGATCTTTTCGAAGAAACAATTATCCCAGGGTCTACATTCGACAGTGACAGGCTGGTAGCTGAAAGGGCACATTCTACTACCTTTGCTAGGATCTTAACGTGGTTATCGACTGTTCGTTAGGACAATGTCAATAAATAGCAAAACTGAAACTCCCGATATGAATTTAAATCAACTCAAGAACGTGTTACAGTGAGTTATCAGAATCAGACTCAAATTCTTGCAAATCAACCGTAAGCTTCACTTCTCTAGGACGGCTACCTTTCAAAATAGTTTTACCACGACTAGTCCCGTGGTTCTCAAATGAGATCGCTTTTTTATTTTAGAATGAAAATACACCAAGATGCCATGCTCGACATAAGGTTCGAAATGAATAGGAATTTTTGGATACTATTGATATTGAATGACAAATCCAAGAATACGCATAGCTTCACCAATGAATATCACAATATTTATCAAAACCCAGTTCTGAGTCCAAGATCGTTCACGAATTCAATTCTTTTCGATACATTATCACCGATACTGTAATTGAAATGGTGATGTTTTACCCTGAAAAAGTAATGTACACTTGAGAAGGAGTCCATTCGACTCAAAATCTGGGTGGAGTCTACTATTCAAGTAGTGGAATATTGTCACAGATAACCGACATGAGTTTAGAAAACTTCGGATCGACAGTATTATGAAAAAACTATGTGGTCCAGTGCATGAACCAATGTCATTTCCTAAAAATGGAGTAGCTATTGGAACAAACTTTGAATGTAGCGAAATCAATGAATGCCTTGTTCAATGAGGAATTCTCCTTCAGACGATAATGAAGTTTTTTTATTGAAATATGTTGAGCGTTGATTCAGACTAATCATTTGTACCTCTTTCCCAAAAAAATATTTCAAATACTTGAAAAAAAAAAATAAATATAGGGATATAGAATTGAAGTGCTTCGTTTCTATTCACTATTTGGTAAATCGACTGCAGATTTCATAAATAATGAAGGACAACGTATTCGTTACGTTGATAAGGTAAACAAAGATGGATATATTCTGACCGGGTAAGAAATGTGCCATTCTGTTTTTTTCCTGTTTCATGCGGTTCCGTGCACCGCAAAGGAGGCAACGACCAATGAATGAAGGAAGATAACTCGGTTTTCAAGAAATATGTTAATATTCAATCAGGAATGATAATGAATCGGAAACTAACATCTTCAATTTCGAATGTAATCCGCAAGATCATTATCTAAGAAACCAAGTTATTAGTTATAATTCAGAAAACAAAATTTCTAGGTTTACAATATGATGATAAACTGAAATATGTGATTCATATTCAACGTTACAATCACAGACAATCACTGATAGATATGGCCTCTATTCGCAAACAAATGGACGAAAGTACGACTATGGCTGAAACAAAATGAATGATGAATTGTACCATGCTCGACCTCAGTGTTTTTGTGGGCGTTTCAATATTTTTTTGTATGATCATGTTGAACTACTTGTATATATTCACTCATTATTATTGTTACTTACTATATCTACTTACTACTTGTTATAGATATTTACTACCTGTCCTACCTATACAGATAAATATTTAATTATGATTATAATATATTGAAAACCGCAGGTAGAAATCAGCAACAGAGTATTAACCAGTAAAACCATTTTATGGAAACTTGGTGAAGAAATTGTCCAAATTGTCATGAAGCACCTACAATATAATCTTTGAATTTTTTATAAATACTTTATGTTACCAAATGCCACACTTCTATCCGCGAAACATTACTGTACATTATGAATATGCTATTACGCAGGTATTTCCTCTCTTGAAATAAGTGGATATAAATTTCACTAAAGCCAGGCATGGTTTAGGAAAATATAACAGCTTGGTTTGTCATTAGAATATGAAAAATCAGCGATACAAAAGTACAAAGCCCAAAAACTAAATTGAAAAGGCAGTTTTCCAATGCAAAAATTCAGGAACTACGTGAAAATAAGATTGACAAATTTGAATTTGTTACGATATATATCGTTTTTAGCTAAAATGTATGAATAATGTTATTTTTTCATTTATAAGTTTTGTGTTATTATATTTTTAGATATTTGGGTTGCTTTTAGTTTTGAAGTACTGTTTTTATAGGTTATAAAGAATCAAATTGAGTTTTAAATTTGTATGAGTAAATTTTGTGTACTACGTATGTCTCTATATTTTGTTAGCACTTTGAAAGTGCGGCAACAAGGCAATATTTTTTCAATTTTCAACATCGCTTCTTCGGGACCCAATTCAGCCCACACTTTTTTGAAAACAGGTGGTTTGGGACCCAGGGTGATATCAAAATATTTTTGCTATCATATAAAAAAATATAATTATTACCAATTTTTTGACCGTTTCTTATTATTACCCGCCTGTGGTCGGCATTTTCGATCAAAGCGCAAATCGTATTATGTTTTATCAGGGTTGGATGATAAACCTAATTCTCAAATATTACTCAGATACCTTCATTTGCTTGATGGCCGTATCAGTGTAGGAGGTTAGTTTTTTTTCCAGTCGGTATTACCTTCATATTTGGAATTATCATTTGACTGTTCTGTAATTTTTTTTCATGGAAAGGAATATTTGCCTAAGTGGTTTATTGAATTACTGTGTGGCTCTCTAGGATGTTTCTATTTCAACATCAACGAAGGCGTTTTTCTAATAACTACATAACAGAAGAAAGAATGAATATTGAGATTATGTTGATTCGTAAAGAAAGTGAGAATAATGTAGGAACAACATCGTATTCGTAGGAAAAATTAGTGTACGAGCATTGAATGAATATTTCTTCTCATATGAATTTCGCAACTTTCACACTCAGGAGAAATGAGTATCATTCCATGATTGGTGTTCAATTTACTATTGTATTACTTGTGCACTATTTATATTCTCTCTTTAATAAATATTTTGTTCACTATAAATTCAGTTATTAATGCTCATAAAAAAAAAGTTAAATGTAAAAGTTTTGTGGTTATTGCTGGATTTCAATAAAATGCTATCAAGAATACATTAGCGTGCAGATTTCAGGGGATAAAAAAATAAAATATGTTTATCCAGATTTAAAAATTATACCATACGTTACCCCTACCGTTTTTGAGTTAACTCCGAATAACTTGGTTATACTAGTTGTTACTGTTGGTACCTATTCCATGAAAGTTAAAATTTTCGAAGGAAGCTATGAAAATGACAACTATATTATATTTGAAATTCCTCCAATGGAATAATCAGAATGGTTAACACTGAGGAAAAAAAAGTTCAAATATATACTTGTTATATCACACCTTCTGTTTCAGTAGAAAGGCGTTAGTTCAAGAACCAGGAGCAAAGCTAGATTACTGCCATCCGAAGGTTAGCCTATTCATATTCCATTAATATTATGGCTGATGTATGTCTTCTAGGCAGAGTTTTCAATAATGTGGGAAAAAATGGAAAACAGAAGCAATTGTCAAACAAGAGAAAACAAAAGAAAGCGTTTGGTGCAGGATTTTTTGAAATAAAATTCTTGGCTCTATATTTCATGATTATATATTAATAGGAGTTACCTATCAAGAAATTCCAATTTCAAAAGTAGACAATATTCTTCTACAGACTTTTTCGGAAGCCAAGCTTGCCAGTATGATTCGATGCAGGAGCAACCCGCATAGTGTCATACCTGTACAAAGTACATTCAGATAGTTTATTCCCAAATTACCTGAACATCGTGCTAGACGTATGGAAAGGAAAGAGTACTCCAATAAGCGAAGAAAATCCAACATATAACAATAAAGGTAGATATACTGAAATTAATAATAGAAGGAAATCGAAGGTAAACGTGTCCTACGCAGACAACATTCATGTTAAAAACATACGACTGACGTATGAACATATATCTTCAATTCATACCACTCAGAACCGCAATAAGTATGCCGAAATTGTCGCCAACCTTCATTAAATGGACATGGCACCTGCAGAAAAAGATTCCCAATATGGATAGAAAATATTGTATTAAATGACCACCCAACATTCCGGACTTGACCCCTACGGATTAATTTTCCTGGGGATTTCTGAGAGACATTGTCAATAATAATAATAATAATAATAATATTCATTAAATACACGATTCGACTTGAAATAGAAATTCTGAATGTCAATAATAAAGCAATTTCCAATGCACTTATAAATATGAGATGACGTTATCAATTATGCATTTACAATAATAGTGGACACATTGAACATCTTTTATGAGTTATCGTGTTATTTACATTTCCTGAATGAACCTTTGTTATCTATTTTTGTGTGAATATTTGAACTTTTTCTTCCTCAATGTGAACCAATTCGATAATTCCATTGAAGAAATATAACTAAACAAACATAATATAGTTGTTATTTTCAATATTTACTTTCTTAAGATAGGTATTAACAGTAACAACGTCCGTATTTATAGTAACAAAAAGGTATAAGATGGGTCAACATATGGTATATTCTTTTAATCAGAAAAAAAACAAAATCTAATAATATACAGGGTATCCCATTTGAATTTTTTTTTCATCCTCTGAAATCTGCACCTACTGTTATTTTTGAAAGCATTTTATCAAAATTCAGTCATAATCACCAGTTTATTCATTATATTATTTATATGTTCGTTTTCTTTTTTTTCATTGGAAAATGACTTTGTCAATGAGAATTTTATCGTTTTCTTCAGGAAGTATTTTTGACTTTGCTTGAGTGCGAGTCCTGTGGAATTCTCGAGATCGTGAATAAATAACCACTAGTTCAACATGCATACCTATATTATGGAGTTTCACAATGAGTGTGGATGAATGAAATGTAACGAACGCTTTTGAAAAATGGGTGAACACACAGTCTTCCTAGAATTTGACCGACCATATCAAATTGATAATTCAACGAAAGGTATACCAAATCCACTAATATACTTATTTTCACAGTAACAGCGACGATTCTGGGAACAACAGTTTATGCTCTCATAGCAAAATTTCCTAGGTGGTATCTTATGCTCGAAATGTATGGGGCGGCAGCAGGACGAATTCTCAGTTCAGTTCTTCAAATAACATGCCTTGCTTCCGGAGGCACCTCACTACAGGTTGGCATGATGTATTATCTCTGTGGTACCGCAATATTGGTTATGACCGGTATAATGACCTTTGTCATTGATTATTCGCCATTATTTCACTATTACATGGGAGACACCGTAGCGGACACGAGGAGACCTTTACCATCTCTAACAGATCTGAAGGAGGTGTCATGGAAAATGTGGCCTATTCTTGCTCCAATGTTCATAACTCTGCCGGTGATGGCTTGGGCTACCCCTATCATCCTAATCTTGATAGTTCCAGAGCATTATGAGAAAGGAGATCCTTGGACAGGTAAGATAGATAATTTATGAACATATTTATGTAGGTGCGATGGATATGCCCATGTTAAGCGAAATCTTGATAAAATAAAAATCAAAATATTCAATTCGGTTTTTTATAGAAAGCGTGCCTATAAAACCAAAGGAGTGATGTTTGGACAGTATGGATGATTTATTCTTGATATTTTTTTATACCACTTTTTAGTCTTACTGGCCATATCACCAACCCTATCATTATTATGCCCATGGCGTGTTCCTAATGTGCCCAATAATCAATTTTATCAAAAGCAAAACAACATATTCAGATAGCAACTATATTTATTTTGAAAAACAAATTGAATGATGACAACAAACTAAACAAACCCTAAATTCTAATTTAACTGAAGAATTAAACTTGAAACTTCACACTGGTAGGTAGACATCACTAGTACTGGAAGTATGAAAAGTAATTATCAAAATATAACAAAGCTATTTAAAAATATATAAATATTCTTAAACTAAGGAAACTCTTTAAAAAACAAAAAAAAAACGTAATATCTCTGCCATTGGGCAAATTAACTCCCCTCAACGATGTGCGTATTAGCGACAGAAACAGAATATGCATTTCAAAAGTTGCTACCGGTAATTTATTGAATTTTTTATTAAATGTAGTATACTAAAACAATGGTAAGAAGGCGTATTCGAGAATGCTGTACTCGCAGTTATTGTAAACAAACATACACAATATTACACTCTATTAGAGCACGTTTTATTTTTATAATCGATAGCACCGAAAACGCATGTCCTCCCCTCCAACCTCTCTGGAGAGACTAACAAACAGATTTGGCTCGTAGTGCTGTAAGTACGAAATATTGAAGTGTTGACCGCCCTTCATAAGCGAAGAAGCTAAACTTTTTGAAATTGCACCGGGCATATTCACCGGGCATATTCACCGCACCTACCTTAGTTATGTTTTATCCTATGGATTCACGGTACTTCTCTTTCTCCTCCGTCTACTCTTGATGATGTTCAATAATATACCTCTTTCCAATATTCTCAGCCTCGTGGATTTTGAGGTTTATTCACGATGTTCATACGAATATCGTTTTCCAAAAGTTTATGAAAGGATAGACTTAGCGAAGCGGAAATATATGATTATTCCATAGAATTAGGAGAAGGTATCACTAATAATAGTTTTCAGAATTCAGAATGTGAAATGTTGAGAAACATGGACGGAAGGAAAAAAAATCAACAATGTTTTTCAGCGTTGTCTGCGATCATTTATCAGAAGGGAACTATGTTATCGAATAATCGAGAGTAGAACCCTCCACCACCCCAATTTACTATAGGCCTAGAAGCGCATAATCTAAAGTCAAAACATTTGGCCATGACAAATTTGAGTTTCTTTGGATATGGTCTTATAGTCCAGTCATTGTAATCAATTTTCCAGTAAAAGCTGAAAATGATTTGGACCAAAATGTTTCTCTGTTGATAGGGTCGAAAAAATCTGTAGTTTAATGAGGAGTTGGTTCATATTTACCTATTTCGCGAAAACAAGAGATTGCAGGGTATACGTGAAGGGATTAGTATTTTCGTAATGGCTATTTGATTGAACACATCGTTTAGGTAGTAGTTGTGTGGAGCCTTGAGGAAGAAGCAATTTTATATGGTAATGAAGTATTTTTATTTCAACAGAAAATTGTGCGGAGAATATTGTAGTCAGATTGAAAAATAAGCAATAACAGTTTTTTATATCGACTTCGAAATATGTATCAAAGGAATTATGTGAGATGATTTAACCATAGGGAATTGTTCCACTGAAGTCATTCCTCGCCCACTGGGTATTCGAGGCATCAAAAGAAAGCATATATACCGAAAATGGGCAAAATTTCGAATTTATTTCATACTATAATTCCATTCGAGAAATGTCGTTGAGAATTTTTCGAACCAATAAATATTTGTGTAAAAATCCCAAATCTCGCCTGAACTTTACTTTGTGAATTCAGATTCACAAGCGACACAAATCACTCGTGCTTAGGCTTCATAGAAGCCCAAAAGACCGGATAGAGTGACGCTACATGATGTAATGAATAGCGGCTCCTGATTGGTTCTTTGTAATGTTATAAATATAAGTCGATTCCGGTACAGCCCTGTACGTAGACCACTCTGGAATATCCCTCTCGAACAAATCAAGAAAAAAAGTGAGAAGGAGTGAAAACCACACCCTACCTCTACCCACCGCTTGTCATGCCCCCATAAGTACAAAAAAACTTTCAAGCATAAGAAACAACAAGACATTCATGAATATGAACTCCACATAATTCACCAGGAATGAAAATGAATTCTAAAATCCAATACGCGACCAAACTGATAAACGGAGGCACGTTACAAAAGATCAAATACTGCCAGCGGAATGCAGATGAAAAGTCACCCTTTTTCAAATGAGTCATATACAAATCATCACTTTCCGATGATAAGTCATATCTGAGGAATTCATTATGTAAACAAATACGCTATAAATTATAGGTGGTGACAGCTCGCTAAGTGCAACCCGACCACGAAATACATAAATCTTTTATATTCTTTCGGCGACAGTAATAACCATTAATTATTGAGCCACTGATTTATTATGACAGGGTGAAGATGAATATTGTGGGAATGTAACCCGCGAACGAATCATGGACGGGGTCGATGATATGAAAGGGCGTGACTCCGCGGACAACGATGATTCGGTACATAGTCGTTGCTCAAGTGACATGCCCTCTCAAAAGAGGTAAGCTTTCCTTCGATTACCATGTAGTGAAATAAAGATGAGAAGTGCACGCATATAATCATCTTGCAGTGAACTTGCGGAACTATGAAGAACGAAAAATTCAAATCAAGTTAAACCGGAATTGCACGAGAAATCACTTCCCAAAGTGAAGACAGTAGCAAACAGTAGTTACCATATTGAACATTATTTTATCAATGCTTCAAGATCGAGATAAGTCAAAGAAAACCTCTATCCGATAGTTCATGTCCTCATAGAAAAACAGTATCCATACAACTATAGTCTAATATACAGTGAAATTTTAAGGTGAATAGACACCTTTCAAGAAAATAACTGAAATATTAATTCAATGAAACTAATATCGTGTAAAATAAATAATCGAGTGGATCATTTATAATTTTTGTATGTTTTTTAATATATCTCCAATCTTTATGTTCCCATAGTTATCAAATAATAATTATCAATAGTCGTTCCAACAATTGATTTCTACTTATATTCAGTCTACTTGACTTTGAGACTGACAAACACTAATTCAAGGTTAACTACCCACTGTTGTTTGACCATTGTATCTTTTTATCAGTATATAAAACGGATGGAATTGATTTGTGACTTTCATTAAATATATAGATATATTCTAATGCTTTTCCCAAGTGCATGATTCCACAATCTTCCCTTAGAATCGGTGAGAGTTTCCTAGATAAAACCCCACACTCTCAAGTATAAAGAGAAAAGGGATATTTTCTTGGAGTTGCTCTCGGGGAATAATATCGGTTCAATTATTTCCAAGTGATTGATGCTCCCTATACGTCAAAGAACTCATTTTGACGAGCAACTTTTCGAAGAAGGATTAATCAAATTCAGTTACCTTATATCTGAGTATTCCTGAGCATTATTTGGTCTTTTCTTGAAGGAGTGATTCCACACAGAAGGCAAGTGGTGTAACATGTGTTGTCAGGTGTGGGGTTTTCGAATAAATAACACCCTATACAGTGGCTTGAAATTTGGTTGGTCAGATTTTGAAGTATCTACTTTCCCAACTCACCCCAGTCTTAACATTTGGTATTGCAGGACTGGTGTGTTGACTCATAACACCCTGTATATAACCAGACATACCACTGGTGTTTTCTTTGAGGAAGTGTACCCCGATATAATAGGCCAGTTGGAGTAACACGCTGCTTTGAAGAGAGCCACGAATTCCTACTAAGCATAACTTGAAAAATCCACTAGAAATGGTACTCTAGTATCGAAGGAATCCGCACTCGCAGGAATTGGCTCCCCTTCGAAGGCCTATCTTCTGAAGGTACTTGAAGCCTGCGTGCCTCTATTAGAGACGACTCGATTGATATCCCAGCAAAAAAGTCATTAATATCCGCCGAAACTGGTGGAGAACACGCGATAAATTACCTGCCCTACAAAAATAGAAAAAGGATCCCTTCCTATCTATGCCAGCTCCTCAAGTTATTTTGAACCCCCATTCCACCTCTCATGTCGATCGTGGGAGTTGTATATTAGTCAGGCCTGATAGTTTAATAGCCAGAAACTCCTTAAACGTTCAGATTTGCAAAATATTTCAATATCTGTCACAAATGTCAGATACTGACATCAACGTTGATTCTTCGAAAAATCTTGGGGCGGACTCCCCCAGAATTCAAAATTCTGCGAATAATACACCGCAAATAATAATAACGATGTTATGAAAATTATAGGTTTATAGGACGAAACCGTGAAAGCTACCAACAAAACTCAACAACTACCGATGAAAACGACACCACAGACCATTTAAAGACAAACAGTATCACATATCACTGTTAGGGATGAAAATAAGTGGGATACAGTTAACTCACTATTGTAGTCGTACAACCCTAAACTTTCCAAACCTGCAAAGGATGTCTTTGACGGTATCAAAATACTTCTGGATCCCTTTGAAAATCATTGAAAAAAAATCTAGAAAAAAATCCTTGCCACACCTTTAGTCTCCCTGAGGATAAGAAATTATGACTTATATTCCGGGATACCCAAATTTATAAGCTGTGATGATATCAAAGATGAGCTGATCGAGGAGATATTCACCACAGAGTCAGTGGCCCATCGCCACAATCCCAATGGGAAAAATCCCCACTCTCATAGCTTTCAAATAGTTGAGAAAAGGTATGTTCAAAACTACCGACATACTGATTGTCCGAATATCAGTTCAACCACGGGCCTGAAGCCTCTGTGGGTCAATACCACAGATGCCAACGGTTATGTCAAAGTTAGATGAACTGCTCTGCAACTCTCGCTTGTGTTCAGTACGGAAAAAGTCATATTACACGTGAGTGTCAAGAGCCTAGGAAAAATCAAAACTGAGGGTGCGAAATGCGGTGAGGAACGCATTGGGAACTGTCTAGGATGTCCCAGATGTCCTTGAATAAGGAGAAGATTGGACAACAGTGCGTAATCGAAGATCTTTCTCCGTGAATTCTGGAAGGACACTGTCGAGAGTATCATATCCGGCGGCAGCCGGGATACTCTCCCTCCACAGTCAGCTCAAATTTCTTTCCCCAAAGACATTCTATCCACTTTGGAGCAGATGAAGATTTCGTTGCCTTTCTGCAAAAAAACCCATTGTTATGAACCTATTAGATTTCCTATCTACGAAATTCTTAGAAACGGTTGATTTGGGTGTCCATGTGGCGGTGTTGGCAATTCTGGTAGAGCGCTGTGATTCTCATGTTCAACTCGGCATTTCCAATGACTTATGGTATAGAAACACCAGATATTTTTCTCAACACAAGGAGTGGTCCTATGCGATAAATCAGTACCAACAACCCTCTGAACAATGTGAAGTGGACTTGTATCACTAACATAAACGGTAGTTGGCTGTGGCAACCCAGTGACAGGTATGAATACCAAGTGTTGACTCTAGACTAGCCGAAGCACTTTGGTCACTTCATGCTTGACGTGTTCGTCATTGCCCTGGCCAGAAACATCACCTTGAACTGAGACATACTCGTTCTCTCCGAGTTGGGCTCTGATCACATCCCAGACATTTCATCGCACCAAACAGATCGTATATGTACAGAGGTGGATTGGGAGAGATTCAGTTTGCTTCTGGAATCAGCTTACTGCGCTTCTGAGATAATGGATTCTCCACTTGAGCTGAATGATACCGTGGCGCGTTACGAACTCTGGAGGTTTTCTCTTATAGAGAACCGACTCCCAAAATCCATGATGAATTTTCACAATGCATTGAAAATCTCATTCAAAGAAGGAATCGTGCCAAGCGAATTTATGGAAGGAGTCTGTGCTCTGCGGACATCGTTTTGCAATTTAGAAACAGGATATTTTGCATTTCCCTAAAAATTATCGGAAAATGTAAGCAATTGTGGAAGCTGAATCAAAATTTAAATTAAGGAAGACTGATCCCAAATCTCAGGCTTTGGCAGACTCGATGCAAAGACAATTTGGTTTGAATAACCATCCAGACGATGATGATCGTAACCCTTTGCTAGAGTATCGAGTTCCTCGCATGAGAACCCAGTCATGGTTATAACGGAAATATGATTTCAAAGGAGAAACAAAACTCGACCTTCCCGCATAATTATCGACCAATTAGTATGTTTTGCACTTCTGCTAAATTGGCTGAGATAATCGTCCTGGAAAGGTTTGACGAAGAAGTTGAGGACAGAAATGTCCTACCCAATGAACAATTCGATCTCCGACGCGCTTATTCTACTGAGCTCCAAATCCTGAGATTGGAGGAGGACACCATTGCATTACTCAACGCTATAACATCGCAAAATTGGGCCTAGCATTCCTTAGGGGATAGTGTTGTCTCCCATATTATACGGCCTCTATACTTACAATATGCCAAGAAGTGAAAATGTCAAGATATCCCCATTTTCTGAAGGTACGGCTTTGCGTTCCCTTTCAGCCGAATACCTGATGGGTGTTGTTTTTCTGCAAAATATATCAAACGACCTCAAACAGTGGTATCTGGAGTGGAAAATGAAGTTGAGTCCTGATAAATCAGTCATTTTGATGGGTCACAAGAAAAACTACCCGGAGAAGGGTTTGTCTGTCTCCGGAAGGGAGATAAAATGGTCAGAGCGTCAAGTACCTGAGAGTCACGGTGTTGAGATCGCCAAGAACAAAATCACGGCAAAAATTTGCACAATATTTCCCTTAATAAACAGTAAGAGTTTACTTTCCTCAAAGAAAAAAAAAACGTTGTTCAGACCTTCTATTCTGTATGCCCCAGCCAGAAAGTATTTTCCAAAATTACGAATCTCAGATCGGTCGATGTGGTTCAAGAAATTATTTTCTGAATAGAGAGTGGATCAGAATATGTTCGATATCACTAGTGACAACAAAGACTTCCCAATCCGTATATATACTCCGATGTTCAAAATATGAAAAAAAATTTATGACAAAAGGATCATTTTTGGGGCGATTTAATGTTTTTATATATATTTCATGTATTTTATGTACATTGAAGTCATCTGGCATTCTTGTTGGAAATGATTATCCTAAACATCTAGTTAACGAAATATAATTCAAATACTTCGGGAACAAACCAACAAATCAACTGACAATCAATCAGCCCCACATTCCATCATATGACCACAGGAAAAGCCATAACTTAATATAAATCACTATCGCAGAATGAAAAACTAACACAAAAATCTATGAATTTGTTTGAAAATGTAAACGTCATATCTGGACGGAATTATTCCAAAACGGTAACGCTTCTTTATGAAAAAATAATAAAGATTCAGTCAATCTTGAAGGTAAATCAAATTCAATTGGAAAACTGTAATGTTTAGATCACATGAAACTTAAATAGGACCAACTTTGAAGGAACTAGATGGTCGAATTTATTGATATGGGAATGTTTGTAAAACAGAACACAAATTGTGTGAAAAAACATTATGTGAGAAGTTTTCTAGACATGACATCATTAATGGAGGAGGTGACTGCTCATATGAAAAATATGATGATGGCAATCTCAGCAAAGCTCACATATATATTTTAAAATCAAAACTCAACATTCATGATCATTTCAAATACTCTTGAAACATGTGAACAACTAGTATATTATATTTCAAAGTAACGTATATTGAATTCAACATCATGTAATTTTGCTTTGAATTACTTCGCAAATGTTTAATTCCATTGTTTTAAAAAATACATTGTTTTCTACATGGGTTTTTGTGTGTTTCTCATGAATATCGCCGATTTCTGCATTTCCCTCTCAATTGCTGATGATCACAAGTTTGTCCCCAAGTCATTAAGTACTACACATCTCAAAAATGTGAACATATTATATTCAATTTATTGCCTTGTAGACGTTTCGAAAAAAGGAACATATAATTCCGAAACCAAGTACCGTATAATTTTCCTCAGATCATCGTGGTCAGAATACAGTTTAAATCATACTCTATGAATTGTCTAGTAGAGACAACGAAAGTATTTGATAATTTTGTTTTCCTATACAATTTCAGTCATATTTATGAATAGTTTATTGGGAGGGAAATACTTTTTCATACTATCCATATGTAGCTATACTGTGAACTGAAATACCAGTCTCTCGAAAGTAAAATCGAAAAAATCGAAAGCACTTACAATTTTCATTTCAGATAAATATTTCACACCTGTTACGCTGTTTCTGATGCCATCTATCATAGGTTTTTTCAGTAGACTACTGGCGAGACCATATATGACGGTAAGTAATTCTGAATACAACATTCATTTTCAGTGTCAAGAATATTTTTGAAAAAGTCATTTAATTCAGAGAACGGACGTACATAGTGAGGCCGTGAAACGAGAATAGGCACATAAAATTCGAATGAATCATCGGATCGCTGTGGAATATTATTTGAAATAATTCAGAGACTATTATTTCCATTTGTTTTTTCAAAATAACACTGTTGAACAAATGAAACACTCTTGATATCAGACATGATTGAACATTCCTCTTTGTGCCATTGTTGTATCAATTCCAAAAGTATTTTCAGTTTATCCCTAGATCCTATATTTTGGTATATAACATAACCTAATCAGCTCCAATTCATAAGGATGAAGCCGTAAAAACACCATATTATATTTCCTCTGAATATCTGAATTTTGACGTTGGAGGAAAATGCATGGAACACGTTTATGTACCTATCAACTTCCCACCCATATTTGATTTATATTTTCGAAAATTATAACCTTTCATAGTAAAAATTTGCCATCTATTTTTTGGGATCTTTCTTTCGTTTAAACAAACCGATCAAACCTGAATCCCTCATTCTCCTTCTCTATATGCTGAATACAACCTTTTGAAATCATCACTAGAATTTTCAACTTTTTTTTCAAAATCCACAATGAATTGAAACAAAGGAATTTCTGCTAGATATATTTCCGGTCATTGAACAAGCTCCATCACGAGTGGTGTCTCATGTATCCTGTGGATTTCAATCCACTGTTTTAATTTTAAACAATTTGCTTTGTTCCTCCATTGAACGGTCTATTCTCAAAATTCAGATGAGCTTCTCTGGAAGTCCTTTCAGGTACCCAAAGTTTACTTTCCATTACATGGCTTCCGGTCGATTTTTATTTCATGTGTTTCCTCCCTACAATGAATATCTAATTATTTCAAAGAATCACACTTTATTGTCTGGATTTTTTCGAATGGATCGAATGAATTTTCATTTGAAAAAATGTTGTGAAATGAAATACATGTCAAAATATATATTATAGGAAATTTCTCTGGAACATATGGATCTCTGGTAAACCTCGATATGTAGGGATCCACTCTGTTCAAGTTTCGTAGTTTGGTTTCATATTTCCCACGGGTCTCACTGTTTCTGAGGGATTATAACTCTTTCACTCAAACTGATCTTATTTTCGAACCAACAACGTATAATGATTTTCCAATTCATCAGTAATACAAAATATATTCAGATATTCTTTGAAGCTCATTTCTTGTGGAGGAATTTTTATTTTTGACACTTTCTTGGAACAATACCCTTCCACAATCTGGAGACTAGAAAATAATTTCGTATTACGCAGTAACTCATTGGGGCAGAGTTATTTCTTGCCCTTCTATACTTGTTAGGATTTCCTGAACAACTTAATTTTGTTTCAAGATTGAAGTAGGGTTATTATTCCAAGAAAGTGTCAAGAATGTATACTCAGGTGACGATTATAAGTAATCTATGAATAGAATTCAATGACCAAAACAAGGAAATTTCATATTATAAATGGAATAAAGTAATAAATTTGTAATTGGTATTGATGTTTCTAGATATACTCATTATCCATAGTTCCTCATGATTCATGTCGCTATAAAGTAGAGATAGAAGTTTCATTGGATATTTTATGTACATAGCACATTTATAGCAGGTCATAATACATAAACATATAAATTTGTATATAACACACAGTTATCATCAGGATACATAAACATATCATCAGAAGTGGGATCAAGTGAGATGAATCGTGTGATTTCATAGTCAATATCAGAATCAAAATAGAATATCAATAGTGAGGTATTCCTCGATGGTATAGAAGCCATGACACAGTAACAGGTTTCTTTATAGCTGATTTGAATTGTTCGTATCTCATTATTTTGATATGGTCTGGTATCTTGTTGTAAAGTCGTAGGTTATAGGGGTAGCATGCAGATAGTGATGAACGAAATCTGGGATTTAACAGAAGATTGTTATTTCTGGTATCGTAGTGTTATATGAAGACCTGACGGTAGAGTCATTATTCTTTGATTGATTAATATTGTTTTACATGAGTCCTTAGGACCTGCACCAGCAGTTATCCGAACTGCATTTCTCTGCATTATGAGAACACGTGAAGCCTGAGTGGAGTATTCCAATAATAAAATTCCATAACACATATGTGAGTGAAATAGTACAGAATATGACACTCTCAATACATCAGGGCTCACTTAATTCAGTCAATCTGCGTGAAAGGCAAACTTGGCTTAATAGTTTTTTACACAAAGAGTCAACATGGGATGACCGGTTTAGTCCATCATCGAGAGTAATCCCGAGTATTTTGACAGTATTTCCATGTGTGATGTTATTTGAGACTTCCCTCCATTTTGTTTGAGCATATTGCTAACTAACCACTCGTCAATTTTATTTAGCGCTGTATCATCTTTTATCCCAATGTTATGGATATATCTACCTAAGTGGTAGATTCTTGCATCATCAACAAATAATATGCACCTCGTATTATTTACAAATAAATCATAAATAGTGGGTAGAAGGGGCCCCAGCAAAGATGACGATGAAATATGGTGGTGTGCTTTTCGTCTTCGCCTCAAAGTAATTTTTATTACAAGCTTTTATGTAACTTGCTTCGTTCGTATGTCAGTCTATCATTCTTTCTGGTTCATTTGTAATCTATTTTTGAAGCACTTGTCGACATCCGATTGAGTTGAAATTTGGAAGGTGTTCATAATACCGGTGAGAATGCATTATGAGATTTTTAAAAGAGGGAAAAACGGAATGGGGGCTCTAAGATAGCGGACGAGTTTTGTGATTTTGGTACGATTCGATTCAAAATTTGTATGTGGGGGTTTTCGGCGACGGAAATTGTGGGTTTTTTGTCAAAATTCAAAAATTATAGATGGCGGCTTCAAGATGGCGGACAAGGTTTTGTGATTATGGTCCGATTCTATTAAAAATTTGTATGTGGGGTTTTTGGAGTCGGAGATTATGAATTTGAAATTGAAATGGCGGCTCATGGAATTTATGTTATAGGAAAAAACAAAATGACGCCCTAAGACAACTGACGAGATTTCAGTTTATGGTCTGATTCTATTCAAAATTGATATGTAGGGGCTTTCGGGATAGGAGATTATGACTTTTTTTATCAAAATTCACAAATTCAAGATGGCGGACGCGTTTTGTAATTATGGCCCGATTTGATTCAAAATTGGTATGTCGAGGTTTTTGGGGTAGGAGATTATGAATTTAGTCGAAGATTATTGATTTTCAGTTAAATTCAGAAATTAAAGTTGGGAACTCCTAAATGGCGAATGATTCAATCTTCAGATGGTTTCCCCATTGAAGGAATAGATAGCTCAGAATTTACAGGAAAAAGGCCTCATAATAACGTTGCTCCAACAAAATGGCATAGATCAAACCGAATTTAAGTACTAGAAAGCCCAAAATGATATAATTAATGAACAAAATTTTTGAAGGCAAGCTTCTTATGGATTAAAAATGGAGAATATTTGCTTTAGATGTGGGACGTGGGTTATTCCGTGATTTATAGATTCAAAAGCTTGTGCTTTTCTATTCGAACTGAAAAACTTTTGAATCTATAACTCACGGAATAATCTACGTCACAGATCCAAATAATGATTTTTTGATTTTCAGTGCATTTGAATAAAAGTTTGTCGTTAAAAAAGTTTTTCAACGACAGTTCACTAAGGCACTATCTGCGATACATTATTCGACTGAAAAAAAAAATTACTACTACAATACCACTACCGCCTTCTAATGACAAACAATGTTTCAGGCTAGGAATGCCAAATGGTTTGTCATCTTGGCTCTGGTGAAAACATTCCTGTACAATCCACTGTTCCTGTTTTGCAATGTGCTACCAAGAAATCATCTCCCAGTTCTGTTTCCACATGACTGGCAGTATATTACATTATATGCTGTAAATACTGTCGTTGGCGAATTTTTGACAGGCGTCGCATATCTCAGTATACCCAAGTAAGTATATATTCAAACCCGAATGAAACTGTCAAGCGTATAGTTATGCGGAAAATATCATTCACCAAACTTGTAATCCAGTCATTATTACTAGCTGAAATTTCCGTTAGTGTTTTGGGATATATAATACGATTGTCTGAATATTGGTCAGAGCATAAATATTTTTCCGTGCATGCAGTTTCATGTTTTTACACGCTTTATATTAGCTTCATTTGTATGTTTGTTTGTTTGATTGTTTTATTTGTTTGTTTGTAACCGACTCTTTTGGGCGCGATTTTGACCCACTTCCAGACGTCCGAATGATTTGAAATTTGGCAGGTGTACATAACTCCGGTGACAATGCATTAAAAAATTTTTGTGTGAGGAAAAAACAAATGGCGGCTCCAATATGGCGTACGAATTTTGTGATTATAGTCCGATTCGCTTCAAAATTGGTATCTGAGGGTTTTTGTGGTCGGAGATTATGATTCTTTTCAAAATTGAAAGAATCAGGACGGCGGCTCAAAATGGTGGACGAGTTTTGTGATAATGGTCTGATTCTATTCAAAATTGGTATCTGAGGGTTTTTGTGGTCGACTATTATGATTCTTTTGTCAAAATTGGGAAATTCAAAATGGGGCTAAAATGGGGCGAGTTTTGTGATTATGGTCCGATTCGCTTCAAATTTGGTATCTGAGGGTTTTTGTGGTCGTGAATTATGATCCTTTGTCAAAACTGAAAATCAAAATGGCGGCTCCAAAATGGTGGACGAGTTTTGCGATTATGGTCTGATTCTATTCAAAATTGGTATGTGGGGGTTTTTGGAGTCGAATATTATGATTCTTCTGTGAGAATTGGCAAATTCAAGATGGCGGCTTCAAAATGGCGGCCGAGTTTTGTGATTATGGTCTGATTCTATTCAAAATTGGTATGTGGGGGTTTTTGGGGTCGAAGATTATGATTCGTTTGTAAAAATTGGGAAATTCAAGATGACGGCCGAGTTTTGTGATTATGGTCTGATTCTTTTCGAAATTGGTATGTGGGGGTTTTTGGGGTCGAATATTATGATTCTTTCTAAAATTGGAGAATTCAAGATGCCGGCCGAGTTTTGTGATTATGGTCTGATTCTATTCAAAATTGGTACTGTGGGTTTTTGGGGTTGAATATTATGATTCTTTTGTAAAATTGGAAAATTCAGGATGGCGGCTTTAAAATGGCGGTCGAGTTCTGTGATTATGGTCTGATTCTATTCAAAATTGGTATGTGGAGGTTTTTGATGTCGACTATTATGGTTCTTTTGTGAAGATTGGAAAATTCAAGATGGCGGCTTCAAAATGGCCGCCGAGTTTTGTGATTATGGTCTGATTCTATTCAAAATTGGTATGTGGGGGTTTTTGTGGTCGAATATTATGATTCTTTTTTTAAAATTGAAAAATTCAAGATGGCGGCTTTAGAATGGCGGCCGAGTTTTGTGATTATGGTCTGATTCTATTCAAAATTGGTATGGGGGGTTTTTCAGGGTCGGAGATTATGATAAGATTATTCCATTTTTTAATTTGCAAAAAAATAATTAAAATAATAGTTTTTATAAATAAACCACACTAAAAAGAAAGAAATAAATAATAGTTTGAAAAAACTAAAAAAACACGCTTTTATAGAAAACCAGACTAAAAAAATCGAAAATAAGAAAAACATTTATTTTATTTATAAAAAACGTGGGGTGCATGGTATCAATAATTATATAGTACATAACACACCGAGGCGATACCATGCACCCTACGCTTCTTTTAAATAAAATGTTTTTTTTTCTTATTTTCAATTTTTTAAGTCTGGTTCTCTATAAAAGCGTGTTTTTTAGTTTTTTCAAACTATTATTCATTTTCTCCAGAAATAGTTTTGTTGAATGTTCGACTAATTTTCTAGAAACTTGTCTAGATTTTCTATTAACTGACCCAATCGTTATTTTTCTCCTTCCTTTTGGTTTAATGAAACTGATGATGAATTCGAATGCATATAGAAGGAATCGAACGAAAAAGTTTCCATTGCGGGTTGGTATATTCCAAAATAGTACACATAAATCAAGATAGAACATTATTGATGAACCGATTGAAGTTTATGGCGTGGCATGCAATTTGCACAATTCAGAAACAATCATTTTCACATATTTAAGAATGATCATGTTTCAAATCACCATGTTTTTTCGAAGTGAAACATCTTTGGGCGCGATAAGAGTGAAATTCGAAGGTTGAATTTGAATGCACGTTCCCATGTAAGTTTTCAAAAGGTTTTTGAAAGGAATGCTTTTTGCGCAAAAAACACGGATAGTAGCCAGAGAGAAAAAACTTCAATGCTATATACGGTACTGGCTTCGTTTTTGATTAGCCGTTATCAGCTACATGATTGATAATAAGCATCAGTGGTTCAGTGGTAAAATCCACACCCGCCACGCAGACGACCCGTATTCATGTCCGGGCCAATGCAATTTTTGTTATTTGAAGGTGAGTGATTTGTCAATGCATGTTCGTTCATTTTTGATTTCAATCAATTGCTTCCTGTTTAAAAATAAGGTCAGACTTCCCAAATACTTGAAAAAGATTCAAAAACTAAAAAAACCCGTGCCGTGCTATTTTGTTATAAACAAGTTTCTGTTTTGTGTTTCAGTTTTGAAGAAAACAACGAATAATAATAATAATAGGTATATTCCGTTAAAACATTCGACACCTGACTAGGCTTCCAGTCATCCCAAGCAGTGGAGGTAGGTTCCCTGTGCTTTTTAGCGATATAAAAAGTGTGGAAAACATTTTCCCATTGAGCTGGACTCAGGGCCGTTTGGTCATACTCTACCAAATCATAGATACTAATGATAATAAGGAGTTCATCCAAAATTAATTTGCAGAGTAACGTTATGTAATAATCTAAAAGTGGTTGGTGATAAACTAAGTCGAAGGTCAATTGGCTCGTATTTCACTATATCTATTATCTATACTATTATAAAATTGTAATTGTCTGTTTGTTTGTTTGTTTGAGCATCAGACAAAAACTACTGAACCGATTTCAATGAAACATTTCTGTTCATGCCTAGACTTGAAAACTAGTGTATATTTAATTTCGTTTCCATAACGGCATGTGATAATAAAACCACATTTCTTCACAACCAACTGCTACCAAATTCAAAGAGTTCAATTTCTCAGAATGAAGGCCTGATTCAGTCAATTTGTAAAATACCTTTCAACGACGTTTCGACATAGTATTCGTCATCTTTAGGTTGCAACACATATATTCTATTCATATTTCTGCTTTCGTATTGTACGACTGTTGTATTTTTATGGCAACATGTCAGGATTTGTTTTCGTTAGTAAGTACTCTGAACAAAGATAAAAAAGGCCTGAGTTTTTTATATAATTTCTATTGTAAAAAAGGTTGGGATCTTTTTCATTTGTATCATTTCAAGGGATGTTTTTACTCTTGGATTTTTTCTTTGGTTGAAATCTCAACGTTATTAGTGTCAAAATGATGTTCATGTTTGGATAAGACTGGATTATTCAGAATATTAAGTAATATGAGCCTTTCTGTACTTTTATTGTGACAGTTTTCATTTTTACCAATTTAAACAGATTGTTTTTTTTTATAAATGTGGCTTATGTTTTCGATATCATTTCTATTGTTAATACTGTTGGGGTCTTTTTCTATATGTATGATTTCAAGGAATGTTCTTATTCTTGGAATTTTTTCTTTGGTCGAAATTTCAAAATTGTTAGTGTGAAACTTATGCTGATGTTTTTTTCATGTTTGGCTAAGGCTGTCATGTCAGTTTTTGAGTACTTGTATTTGTTTTCTCAAGTGTTGTTTTGTTTGACCTATATAGGTGATTTGGCAGTCTTCACATGGTATTCTATAAACTGTATGAGTTGGTATGTTATTTATTACTTGATTCAAATTTGAGATAAATGGTGTTATTTGTATTTTGTAGTCAATGTGAAGTAGTTCGGTTGTGTTTTTTTCATTCGAACATCACGCAAAAACCACTGGACCGATTTTTATGATCCATTTATGCTTATGGTTGAATTCAAAAACTGGTAAGTCATCTCGCTCCATTGACGGGAACGATATATGTAACAATAACACCACATAAATGAATATCTCTATCTATACTGTTATACAATTAAAAATTGTTTATTTGATCGAGCATCACGCAAAAACTACTTAACCGGTTTTGATACAATAATCATACTACATTTTTTCACAACCAAGTGCAACCAATATGAGATGAGCTCCCATTTCATGTACATTTACCCATTGTATAACGGGTAACTGGACAACAAGGAAACAGAATACCGAGATAACGGCATTACGGGATAACGGGGTAACGGTATAATGGGATATCGGAAAACGGAATAATGGGATAATGGGGAAACGGAATAATGGGATAACTGCAAAATGGTTGAACTAGATGACAGATAACAGGATAACGGCATAATGATTTGGCGAAAATACGAGATAACTGCATAACGAGATAACGAAAAACTGGATAAAGGGTTACAAGATAATGGAATACGGAATATCGAATGACCTCAAACGGACTAACGGATAATGGGCTTGGATCCCAATGTGTTAGAACAACCCCTTGAATATTGGGATGATCTCAATCTATGCAGCTGTTAATAAAATGAAAACACTTAAATTTTATGTTGAGTTTTTCCCAAGTGGAAATTTTTTCATTTCTGAAACTAAGCAGTAAAAAGTATCATGAAACAGGTTATATCTGAAGGAGTATGGGTGGAGGAGAATGAATCACAAGCGGTTAAAACTTCCCTCATAATTTTTGGATAATTTTCATCTCTAAAATAATTAATTTTATAAAATACTGTTTTCTTGCGAAGTTTCAACTACAAACTAGAAAAAGTTTATTGTTAATACATAAATAGTACATTATCCCAATGAACGTTACGGTTGGCACTGGCGTCATTCTGACCTTCGAATGGGTCGGCGTTGAATTGAGCTCAGTTGAATTTTATGTCGGGACATTTAGCCTCATAGGTCAAATTGTCTCAATAATGCTCTTTCATCGATTCATCACCGGAAACTAGCTATGAGGAATGAAAAATTAGGAGTTAAAAGAAGAAATGGAAGATTTTGATAAAAATTCGATTTGCACTGATTAATATGATTTTTTTTAAATAAAATCACGTTAGAAAATGCGTAGTGCTGACATGGCGTCATTAATTGAAATTCATTTTCACGAGTATTTCGCAAATTCTTGAATCGAATCAAAATATGTTATAAAAGAAAACCACGCAGACTAATTCGCAGGCATTTGAACGGAGAAAAACTCAGATATGTCAATTTTCAACTAAGGAACTATCAATTTGAAAAAATCGGCAAAATGCGTCATTTCTATCTCATGTTTTTGCTGACAATAATTTCATGTCATGCCCCCACCCTTAAATCGCGAAGATTGTCTCTAATAGGCTAATTGAATTTGCATAGAGGTTACATTGTATGGCGTACCAATAGATGATTTATCAAAATTCGAATACTGAGGGGTTAAAACTATCCCTGATGATTTTCATATTATTTTTTTCTGAATCTGTTTTTTTTAACGTCAAGATAAATCAATTCCATTTTTTTTTTTCCAAAGATTGAAATTAGTTTTTACGTCCAGACTTTGCATTTTACGCGGTAAAATCTGCCCGTGTTATAAAACAGGTTCTCGAAGAGCATCAGAAATAAAATTTTCCAAGGGCGTAATAAGATTTTTTTTCCAAGATTGCAATCGTCAAAGTAACTTTAGAAATATTAGAATAATTTGCAATTGTTTAATTTTTTCATCATGCAGTTATTTGTTTCAATTTAAACCTGAAGGTAGTTGTGAGACAATACATAAAGTTAACATTAGCCCAAGCTGAATTATGGTTGGCAAAATTGAAGTAATTTTGCCCTAGAATAGGTTGGCGCTGAATTTAGCGAGTGGAATAATATGTCATATTTTCGTCACATTCACCAGAAAATCTAAGGTGAGTTGAAAGTCGAGATTTGGCCCTTTCAATCTATTCATATATATATATATATATATATATATATATATATATATATATATATATATATATATATATGTATATATAAATATATATATACATATAAAAATATATATACAGTGTGACCCATCTAAAATGGAACCACCCCTGTAGAATACGCATTTTTCAGTCAATCTCGAGAATATTTTTTTTCTAATATTAAGCATCAAAAACTGTATCTTGACACAAATTTTCATGACTTTAGTTTCATTTCCAAGGCACTCTATGGTTTTTTTTTTGTCAAAAACGGCAAAAGTTTATTGGGCAATTTTTTTTTTCCAAATTTGACTACACCACTGGATTTGTAGTCGTTATAAATGGAAATCATCAAAATTCCTTGGAAAAATATTGGTTAACAACGAAGTTACATCAACTTAAATTTTGGAAACAAAGTATTTGATTATAATTTTTATTTAGATTGCAGACATATTTGAAATCTGGCAACACTGCCGATACAAAGTAGAGCACAAGTGAGTTTGAACAGCGAGAATTCGAAGTCAATAGCTCATTCCGTTCAACAGTTATAACTACTGAAAGTATGGTAATGTGAGCGACTTGTGGTGTACTAAATCACAGCCTACTATTGATTTAGTACAATAACTATGCCCAATGTATTAGTCCAGCTTTCCTCAAATTATTGATACCTTATCTGGAAGCTTGTTCCGGTTGAGTTCCGCAGAATAAAAAAAGAACACTTTTTTGCCCTGCTTTCTGTTTTATTATTGAATAAATAATTTTGATACTTTAAAACTTGATTCGGTTCATTTCGTTTTTATCGGCTATTGAAAACTGCATAACTTGATAATGAATTTTGAATTTTCTGTTATTTTCGAATACACTCATAACCTAAATTCGAAATAATGATTTTAAGAGAATATAATTCACAAATCCAGTGGCGTAGTTAGATGTTTATCACAAAATCGCTTCCACCAGAAATCGCTCACATTACCATACTTTCAGGAGTTATAACTGTAGAACGGAATGAGCTATTGACTTCAGATTTTCGCTGTACAAATTCACCGGTGTTCTTCTTTGTATCGGCAGTGTTGCCAGATTTTAAATATGTCTATAATCTAAATTAAAATTAATATCCAATACTTTGTTTCCAAAATTGTACTTCGTTGTTAACGATATTTTTCTATGAAATTTCCATGGTTTCCATTTATAACGACTACAAATCCAGTGGTGTAGTCAAATTTCAAAACAAAAATTGCCTAATAAACTTTTGCCGTTTTTAACGAAGAAAAAAACCATTGAGTGCCTTGGAAATGAAACTAAAGTTATGGAAATTCGTGTCAAGATACAGTTTTTGATGCTTAATTTTCAAAAAAAATTTTTTTGGGAATGACTGAAAAATGGGTCACACTGTATATATATATACACACATATATATATATATATATATATATATATATATATATATATATATATATAAATTTAGAAATAACGACTGAAAATTGGTATGAATAGTGGGGAATAACGGGGATCTTCAGTCAGCACAAGTGTTGAACTATGAAAATAACAATGAAAGAATAATTTATTTTTCAATTCCTTATATATGAATTCTATCATCAAATATAATTAAATTATTCAAGAATGAAAGTAACATAAAAATCTCACAAAAAAATATCAAGATTATTGGAAATTCAAATACGAGGTTAAAAGATCCCACACCAGATTTGAAGAAATCAAATGTTGTCTACAGCATACCATGTAACAACTGTGATTTGAACTATATTGGTACAAGTTCAAGAACTTTAAATAATCGTATTATCTCTCACAGAAGTGATATGAGACTCAACAAGAAGTCATGTGCATTAGCTCAACATGCTATTGAAACAGGCCATAAAATATCATTCGAAGAAGCACAAGTTTTACATTCAGAAAAAAAATTCTCTAAAAGATTATTTCCTGAAATGATTGAAATTAATAAATCCAATCAAAATATGAACATAAAAACAGATATCGAAAATCTTAGCAAAATCTACAGTTATCTTCTACAAATGGATTGAAACTGATGATTCTAAAAGAATATAATATTAACATTAACACACCCACTACATATTTTATATTTTTCTGACAATAAGTCATAGGTTGTCATTTCAAATCCTTCAATGTCACTCGAAGCGTCAAAGATATAACACCATTCCGATTTTTTTTTACATATTTTACGTTTTTTCTTTAAAGTTAATGTTCATTTATCATCCACTCAGATTACTGTAAGTACTTCCTTCATTTTGAGTATTTTTTTCACAATAATGTCATTTACATATTTTGGGACCCTGAAGAAGTTTCAAAATTGAAACGAAAGCTCGGTCCATCGTATTAAAGACTTTTTCATAGTTCAACACTTGTGCTGACTGAAGATCCCCGTTATTCCCCACTGTTTATACTATATATATATATATATATATATATATATATATATATATATATATATATATATATATATATATATATATATATATATATATATATATATATATATATATATATATATATATATATATATATATATATATATATATATAAATATATATATATATATATATATATATTTATATATATATGTATGTACATATTAATATAATAATATAATGAATCATGTCTTTTTTTTCAGTTTGGCCAAGGGAAAAATAGAACAAGCTTATCTTCTCATGCAGAGCGCATCAATTGTTTTGGTAGCTGTGTACTCCCCTCTGAATGCAGTTTGGGCCAACACTGTGATATAGAGAAAACACGATAAAATTGTGATTAGTTTTAGGTTCCTCCTCGATAATAATCTACATAAAATTACAAGATTTTTAGTAAAATATATTTTTTTTGGTAGAGCACTCATTACTAACACCTTCCTTTTGGAATTGATATCCTTCCACAATGTGAAATCCATCAGTTAAAAAGTCTGTGTTGTCGTATTCTCAATTGTACCTATCAGTAAAAATATTTCATCCAAAAGTACAATAAAATATTAACGAATAAAGAACTGAATCTCGTTTCCTTACCACAACTTGTGAATATCGATGAAATGCTTCAATATATGTAGGATTTCCGGCAGTACTTTCAACATGTCGCCTTTTGTAATGAATATTATTCCTGATAGGTGGTCATTGCTGACTAATTGGATGTTTTTTGTCCTTTACTTCATTTGGCGCGTTTAGTTTGAGTATAATTGTTGTCGCGCACGCGCACGGTTACGAAAATCCTACAGAAAGAAGTTAGCCAATAAAGGGGGCCAGTCTTGAGCGTGGTAAGAATAAACCGAACGGCCAAGAGAGTATCTTCTAGCTATAGACAAACGCAAGGTTCACAACATAACACAAGGTTATATATTGAGGAAAAAAAGTTAATGATAAAATATATGTGTATGTATATATGATACGGAAGTTCACCACATCTGTAGGTTATGCATATCAAGTTATAGATGTTTTGAATATCATAAAGTGAAACTACTTCTGTGTACTTTTAGGTACGACAAGTAATATCGTGCTCGTT